>JAFBJR010000412.1:0-54926 GCA_016785285.1 Brachirus orientalis
ACTTGCAGAACTTTTTTTTTGATCTGTGTAATATATTTCATATTTAGTATATACATTATATTAATTCAAAATACTGTATTATACTTTTGTTGGTCGATAGCTGATCACTGAAGTTAAGCAAGTTTTTGTATAACTGTATTTATTATCTTTAAACTATTATATCTTATCAGAAGGAGGAAAAAAACAGGAAATCAGCATCCATTATCGGCCCTTGGACTGCCCTGATTTCTAAAAATTGGCATGGGTGTAACAGAGATGTTATGCGTTGTGTTGTAAGCAGCAGACACAAACTTCCAGTCTAGACAAAAAAGTTGCGTCACACGATCCAATCTGGCAATGCTGCCACTAAAAGTATAGAAACGCTTATGTTAGCATGCACGGTGTTATGATTTAGCAAGAACATGTATGGACCCAAAATAGGAGACGGGAAAACAGGTCTTTTGCAGGCAGAAATAATGAGACTTTTATTAACTAATACAAAAATAGGCTGAGTATACTTGACCACAGGGATTTAACAAAAGGCGAGGAGACTGACTGGCTGGCTGAGCGGAGGTCTCCTGAACAGGCTGAAAAAGGGAAAAAACGCAAGATTAGAAAAAAGGAACAAAAGGCGACGTGAGTGTAGTGCGTGAGTTGAGCTGAGCTTGTGCAGGTAAATACCGCATAGACTGTTTTACGCACTGACACCTGCTGCAGCAAACTCCAGGCATATAAAGGCAGTGGCAGTAATCAGGGAAACAAGCAGCAGGTGCGAGGAGGGAGACTCCGCCCGGCTGCCCTGTCAAGTCTCCTGAAAACACAAAACACAACACAGGTTGGGCAGGATCACGACCTGAAATGCAGACAACATCAACTTGTACCTAACAGCCTAAAACTGGGATCCACGATGAAAGGACACAAGGTCAATACTATCCTCGACAGAGCCCAGAAACAACTCCTCAGCGAACGCATTAGGCAAGTACATTTCACCATTGAGGCTTTAAATGTGAAAGCCTCCAAGCTTCTACAGGAATTGACCTCCCATCTACCCTCAGGATGAAAGTTTCAGCAGCCCTCGCAAGTGCTAAAGCACCACGTTCAAACCTCACCCCCTTAGGAAAGGAAGGCCCTGACATCTCTGCAGAAGGACCAGGACATCACCATTCTGCCAGCAGACAAAGGGAGGTGCACAGTAGTACTAAAAACAACGGACTACCACACCAAGATGGTCAGCCTCCTGAGTGACTCTGTCAACTCACACTGACCAATACCTCCTTTTTGACTCACACCATTCATTACAACACAAGTTAGGAGTAATTCGGACCCTTTGCCACTGAGCAATGAGGGTTCCCACCAGGACAGAAGGCAGATTGAAGGAACAGGAACACATCAGGGATGCACTCAGGAAGTATGGCTACCCCAACTGGGCCTTTACAAAAACCATAAAAACAAACACAACAAAAGAGAAAAAGGAGCTCTCCTCCAAGAATGTTGTTATCCCCTATGTTGCCGGCGTGTCCGAAAAACTTAAGAGGATTTTCAACAAACACGACATTCCAATACAATTCAAACCGGACAACACCCTCAGACAAAAACTGGTTCACCCCAAAGACAAAACACCCCACCACAAGAAAACCAACTTGGTATATGCTGTTCAGTGCAGTGAGGACTGCAACGACTTGTACATTGGAGAGACAAAACAACCTCTCCACAAACACATGGCCCAACACAGAAGACAGACCCACTCAGGACAAGACTCAGCAGTCTATCTACACCTACAACAGACAGGACATTCTTTCCAGGACAGCAATGTTCAGATTTTGGACAGATGGTTTGAAAGAGGAGTAAAAGAAGCCATCTTTGCCAAACTGGAGAAACCAACCTTGAACAGGGGAGGTGGTCTAAGACACCAGCTATCAGCCACTATCAGCCACCTACAGTGCTGTTCTGAACTCCCTCTCCAGGAGGTTTCACACACATTCACACCTAAAGTCAAATACAGTTGATGACTCAGGTGAAACTAAATCAGACAGTAGCCAATAACTAACGACTCAGTGACAACTTAACGACTCATCTAACCTTTTAGTTAACAACTCACACCCCTTTCTTGTCCAAACCACACCCCATGGACCAAGAACCCAGACTCTCCACCAGTCAAACAGAACTGAAGAAGCCTCTTGGATGAGAGGCGAAACGTGTTCAAGAAATTCAACTAAGTCCAGTTTCCTTTTTGTTGCTACACTTTTGGATACCATGACCTGGATGACTGAGAATCTTCACAGACAGGAAAGAAAACATTCAATAACAACAAAATAAAGCACAGGAAGTCGTGTGAAACCGGACCCTGACAGTACCCCCCCTCTAACGGGCAACTCCTGGGGACCTACCTGGTTTATCCGGGTACCTTGGGTAAACGTCCCTGAGGAGGGTCGGGTCCAGAATTTGGGCTCGAGACACCCAAGACCGCTCCTCAGGGCCGTACCCCTCCCAATCAACCAGGTACTGAAACCCTCTGCCTCACCGCCGGACATCCAGTATCTCCTTGACGGTGTATGCTGGAAGGCCGTCAATCTGCCGGGCCGGTGGGGGAGGGTCCTGGGGAGGAGCCAGATCGCAGGAGGCCACAGGCTTCAGGAGGGAGACATGGAAGGTTGGGTGTATGTTCAACGAAAGAGGGAGTCTGAGCTGCACTGCCGTGGGATTAATTACCCGGTCCGCTTCAAAAGGCCCAATGAACCTGGGTGCGAGTCGACTTGGAGGGGGAGGTCCCGAGTTGAAAGCCACACCCTATCCCAAGGCTTCTACTTGTCAGCCAGCTGTTGGTTCCTTGCTGTCGACCTGGTGAGTGCGGCCAGAGTAGCCCTCCATACGGAGCGGCAGCGTCGGAGGTGGGCCCTGACAGATGGCACAGCCACCTCGTCCTCCTGGGCGGGGAAACAGTGGGGGTTGGTATCCGAGACTGGCCAAGAAGGGTGACATGTTGGTGGAAGCGTTAGTCAGAGAGTTGTGTGCATACTCGATCCACGCAGGGTGAGAGCTCCACAAGGCGGGGTGCTGTGCCGCTACACACTGGAGGGCGGACTCGAGGTCTTGATTGGCCCATTCGGTCTGTCCATTGGTTTGGGGGTGGTAGCCAGAGGAGAGGCTTGGAGTGGCCCCAAGAGCTTTGCAAAAGGCCCGCTAGATCTGAGAGGTAAACTGGGGCCCATGGTCAGACAAGATGTCCAGGAGGATCCCATGTAGGTGAAAGACGTGCTGGACAAGTAGATCGGCCGTCTCCAAGGCCGATGGTAGCTTTGGCAGGGCTACATGGTGCACACACTTAGAGAATCTATCCACAATGGTCAACACCACACGTGGCCATTAGAAGGTGGCAGGCCAGTGACAAAGTCTACAGCCACATGGGACCAGGGTCGGCTAGGGACAGGCAAGGGACGCAGCAGACCAGCCGGGGGGCAATGTAGTGCCTTACCCCGGGCGCAGACAGCGCAGACGGCGATGAACTCCCGGACGTCGGACGTCATTGACGGCCACCAAAATCTCTCCTGGATGAAATGGAGGGTACGTGTTACCCCAGGGTGACAGGCCAGCCGGGAGGAGTGACCCCACTGAAGGACCTTGGAGCGGGCGGCAGCTGGGACGAAGAGATGATTAGGTGGTCCGGAGCCCGGGTCTGGCTCAGTCTGCTGGGCCTCCAGAACTGCCCTTACAAAATCCCAGGTCTTGGCACCAACCTGGCAAGAAGCGGGCAGGAAATGGTGAGTCGGTGTCCTCCTGGTGGATGGGGTCACGTACTCTGGACCCCTCTAGTCAGGCTTCGAGTTCTTGGACCCGGGACGATAGGCAAGGGTGAATCGGAAGCGCCCCAGAAACAGTGACCAGCGTGCCTGGTGAGAGTTCAGCCTCCAAGCTGAGAGCAGATAGGCAAGATTTTTATGGTCGGTCCAGACCAAGAACGGCAGCTCAGCTCCCTCCAACCAGTGTCTCCACTCCTGAAAAGCTGCCACCATGGCTACCAGTTCCCGGTTGCCGACGTCATAATTGGCCTCTGCTGGGGTTAACTTGCGCGAAAAAAAGGCACACAGGTGGAGCTTCTGATCCACTTCTCTGTGGATCAGAAGCTCCTCTGGGAAAGGACCGCCCTGATTCCACAGTCGGAGGCGTTAACCTCCTCGATGAACTGGCGAGGACTGGAGCCCTGATGAAAAGGTCCTTTAAGGCCTTGAAAGCGGCGTCAGCTTCTGGAGTCCAGTGGAAGGGCTGCGAGACAGGGGCCAGCCTGGTCAAGGGAGAGGCCACCTTAGAGTATCAACGGATAAAGTGGCGGTAAAAGTTGGCAAACCCCGGAATCGTCGTAGTTGTTTCCGGTTCTGAGGGGGGGCCAATTGGCTACTGCCTTGATCTTCTGAGGGTTGGGCTTCACGCTTCCTCCTGCCAAAACAAAACCCAGAAAATAAACTTGTGGTACATGAAACACATTTTTCTGCTATGACAAATAAACAGTTCTCTAAAAGACATTGAAGGACAAGACGAACATCTTGTTTATGTTCATGTAGGTTACGTGAAAAAATAAGAATGTTGTCTAAATAAGCAAAAAGGAGTTGATTCAACATATCTCTGAGAACATCATTAATCATATTTTGAAAAACAGCAGGTGCTTTTGTAAGACCAAAGGGCATCACCAAATATTCAAAGTGTCCAATGGGGGTGTTGAAGGCCGTCTTCCATTCGTCCCCCTCTCTGATCCGAATCAGGTGGTACGCATTACTCAGGTCCAATTTAGTGAAGATGGTGGCTTGGGCTAACGGCTCAAAAGACGGGTAAAAAGCGGCAGAGGGTATTTGTTTTTCACAGTTATGTCATTTAGTCCTCAATAGTCTATGCAGGGTTTGAGTGAGCCATTTTCTTGGAAACAAAGAAGAATCCCGCCCCGAGAGGAGAGGAGGAGGGTCTGATTAGGCCAGAGGCCAGGGACTCAGAGATATATTTCTCCATGGCCTCCCTCTCGGGACGGGAAATATTGTACAGTTTGCTAGTTGGAAATTTGGAGTTGGGGATCAGGGCAATGGAGCAGTCGTAGGGTCGGTGAGGCGGCAGAGAAAGTGCACGGTGTTTACTAAAGACTTCACCCAAGTCATGATAATAACTAGGGACGGAGGTGAGGTCAGGTACAGAGATTGGAGGTAGAGAGGCACGTGAAATGGGTTGGGCCGAACGAAGACAGTGGGAGTGACAGAAAGTGCGCCAATCGGTATGGGGATTGTGCAACCGTAACCAGGGAAGTCCTAACACAATGGGTGAGGAAGGCGAAGGTGTTAACAAAAATTAGATTAATTCATGATGGTTACCGGATAGGAGTAAGGAAAGGGGTTTAGCCTGCTGCAGAATGGGGGGTAATGGAGAACCGTCTATGGCACAAACTGTACAGGGCAGAGTCACAGGAGTCAAGGGAAGATCGAGTCGTTTTACCAAGTCAGGGTCTATGAAATTTTCATCTGCACCAGAGACGATCAACACCTTGAGTGAATGTGTGGTGCCCTGGTGAGTGAGTGTGGCCTCTAAGCGAATGCGCTTGGAGAAGTGGGGCTCAGAGTTAGTCTTGCTCACCTGGATTCTCCTCTCTCCGGGAGAGGGCCCCCGGTGTGGTCTTACATCACAAGTCCATCGGTGATGTCCAGAGTGTCCACAGTAAGTCTCAGCCGTATCCTCCTAGCTTGGCTGCAGCTGAAAAACCAGTCTGCACTGTCTAAGAAACCTCTTACAAGCTCCTACCTCCCCCCAGTAGCAATCCGACGTGGGGGTGATCGGTTCCCGGTGAGGAGTAGCAGCCGTGGCGGCCACCGGCTGCGGATGGAGCTCCGGCGGTGCAGGCGAGGTGAGTGACGCTGGTAGAAAGAGTCCACCAAGCTCCACATCCAAACCAGACCTTGATGAACTCAGGTTGAAAGATGTTGGAAAATCAAAGAAATGGAGCACACCATTACAAAACACAAGCAAGTGTATTTGCTGTGGAGAAAATCACTCCATACATAGACGCAAGAAGCTAAATGAAATGTCTGCAGAAGAAAAAATGCATACATGAAAATAAATTGTGCTTTGCATGCCTGAGAAAAGGTCACAATTCTAAAGACTGTAGAAACAGAGCCATGTGTGGAATATGCAGAAAGAGCCACCCAACTCTATTACATGAAGATCATTTCACAGCAGAATCAAAGCAAAGTGCAGTGGAAGAAAGTACATCCTCATTATCATGCTGTGTGAATGGAAAGGTGGGAGCACATCTATGATTGTGCCAGATTTCAGTACCTAACGCTCCTGATAATGAAACCCTAGCATACGCCTTACTGGACACACAAAGCAGTCACACATTTGTTGATCAAGAGGTGTGTGAAAAGCTACAGGCAGCCAGTAAAGCTGAAGCTCACCACCATGATGGGGAAAGAGTCAATTGTGAAGGGTCAAAGAGTGTGTGATCTCAAAGTCAGAGGTTTCTTCTCAAATGTTTCCATCAACTTACCTCTAGCTTACACAAGAGACTTCATTCCTCTTGACCGCACACATATCCCCACGTGTCACACAGCCAACAAATGGAAACACCTCATCAACATAGCTCGAGAGATACCCCCGTTAATGGACTGTGGTGTTGGATTATTGATTGGCTATGACTGCTCCAGAGCGCTGATTCCAAGAAAGGTCATCACTGGGGGTGACTATGAGCCCTATGCCATTAAAACTGACCTCGGATGGAGCATTGTGGGAAGTGAATCACAGCGTGTAAATGCTAAGGAGGTGACTGGCCTTTGTCATCTGGTATCTGTCAGAGAGCTACCACCTATAACACCATCTTCTGTCATTAAGGCCCTTGAGTTTGATTTTGCAGACACCAAAAGAGGTGACAAAAGCATATCTCAAGAGGATATTTGCTTTCTGCAGATTTTAAAGGGAGGAATCCAGCAAAACAAGCACGGTCACCTTGAGATGCCTCTTCCCTTTGTAATGGAAAATCCCTATATCTATCATGATTTCATAATGTCAACCATGTTTTTTCATGTATCTGCTTCATTTTTGTCTCAAGGCCATTCTCCCTGCGCTGCCAACAGTGCTAGCCTCCTATATCTACCTCCCATTGGATTCTTCTTCGTATCTGCTTCATGCGCTGCCAACAGTGCTAGCCTCCCGTATCTGTCTACCTTCCATTTGATTCTTTTTCGTATCAAGCTCATTTTTGTTTCAAGGCCATTATTACTTCTGCCTTTTATGGACAAACAGTCTTCTCTTATGTAATCATCTTTGCCTATAAGAAGCTGTGACTTACTCCCCTTCTTCGAACTCCTTCACAGACCACTCAATGCTTTGTGAACCTGTTCCTTCTGCAGAATAAAACATAAAAGACAACTGGTGGACTCTCAAACTCTTTATTTCTCTCTCACTCGGGCACATACGAAATTTCCACAACAATTTGGTGTCAGAAGTGGGATCGCCTGGAAGTCTGCGACTGCCCTGCGGCGACGTCGGGAGGGACGCCTGACCTCTACCTCGACACAGAGAAAGTCAGAGACGAGAGGGCCGACGCCCGCGAGGGCACCAGCTGACTGACATGGCGATCTTCGAACAGGAACAATTTCCTGAACCCGGTGAGAAGTTGAAATTTTAATCTCTTGAATTATATATATATATAAAAATAAAAAATAAATAATAATTAAAATTGAATTTTAACAAAAAAAAGAAAAAAGAAATAATTGATAATGGAATAATTATTACTTAAATTAAAAGACAATTTTGCTTACAATTCAGACTTTTTTTTCCTATGATTGGGAGACTTCTACTGCTGCTCTGGGTCCTAGCACTGCCATGATGTTCTATGTTGACAAACATCTGAAGATTACTGTTTTTAAAGGTTAGAGGCCTTCGGAAAGATTATTATCTCTCCGTAAATTCTGTTTTTAAAGGTTAAAGGCCTTCGAGGGCGGCGCCCCGCGTAAATTCTGTTCCTGTAAAGATACTTTTGTAAGTGTCCGAGTTGACCTTAAAGTATCGGTTCCGTAGCAGGGCGGAACTTTAAGGTGTTGGGTTAACCCACCGTGTGTTTGGAACCACGGTTTGTCCACATTTGTGCACGAAATGGGGGACAGTAACAGTAAGGAAATGGTCCCAGAAGGACCTGTAGTAGAAATCATGGTACACAAATATGGTCCAGAGAGCGTAGAATGCTTGTCAATCTGGACAAAAGAATTTGAGTTTCCACCAAAAGGTTCATTGAGCGTATCAAAACTGTCACAGTTAAGAGAGAAACTAAAGAAGGAAAGAGAAAGTGTTAAAAAATGGAAAAGCATGAAAAATGCTTGAAAATGTGGGAAGAAGAGGCTAAGTTTAGAGAACGAAAGAAATTGCAAGGTGTAATGACAAATTTAAAGATTAACTCAGATGAGAAGGGAAAGGCTGAAAAATCTATTGTTAAGAAAAACAGCACACACACATCCTCTCTCTATCCTCCTCTTTCAGGGTTCGGCAGGCCGCTCCTCAACGCCGCTCCACCTCCTCCCTATGGACCAATGGACAACGAGGAACCTGATGTCGACGCCCAGGGGGAAGTCCTTGCTCCAGTCAATGCCCAAGGACAACCTCCTACAGCTCCTGTTCCACATCCGCCCACTCCGATGACGCCACTTCAGCCTCCAATGCATGCAATGGGACAAATGTCTCCATCTGGTGGACACGTACAAAACTCCACCCCCTGGTCATAATGCCAGTCTTTCCAAATTACAGTGGGTCCAAAAACAAGTTACCTTTTTAGGACACATCATTTCTGATCAGGGCAAAACCATGTCTCCTAAACGCATTGAAGCTATTGTAAAACTTCCAAAACCTGTTACAAAAAAACACATGATGTCTTTTCTTGGAATGTGCTCTTATTGCAGAAATTCATTCCAAATTATTCAACACTTGAGGCTCCACTGAGCGCACTCATTCATGGCAGAGGCCTGGCCGCACATGATCGTGTGCAGTGGACCCCTGAGGCAGAAAAAGCATTTATTGCACTTAAACAGGCACTCCAATCTCCACCTACTTTGGGTCTCCCTGATCCTGACAAACCTTTTACACAAACGGTTGACGAACGTGATGGATGCATGACGTCTGTTCTTTTGCAGAAACATGGCGATAAACTCCGCCCTGTAGGTAATTTTTCTGCAAAACTAGACCCTGTCGCTGCAGGTCTCCCTCGTTGTCTTCGTGCAGTTGCTGCAGCAGAGAAAGCTCTCGTGTCCTCCCGTGATTTGGTAGGGTTTTCAGATGTGACTCTTCTGGTACCACATTCTGTTTCACGTATATTGGATGACCAAAGGAATTCGCACCTTTCTGCTGCACGTTTTGGGCGGTATCATACAACGTTACTTGACTCACCTAACGTTACTATTAAGCCGTGTACTTCTCTTAACCCAGCGTCACTCCTTCCTCTCCCTGGAGATGGTGAGGAGCATGACTGTTTGGCTGTACTTCAAATACAATGTACACCACGACCTGATTTATCTGACACTCCTTTGTCCAATCCTGATCTTGTTCTCTATGTAGTTGGTTCAGCTTCCCGTAATCCTACGACTGGATCCAACAAAGTTGGGTTCGCTGTGGTCTCTGACAATGATGTGCTGTGTTCTGGACCTCTTCCGTGTCACCTCTCTGCTCAAGCAGCTGAACTGATTGCACTCATCGAAGTGTGTAACCTGGCTTCTGGTAAATCTGTTACCATTTACACCGATTCAAGGTACGCCTTTGGTGTCGTACATGACTTTGGCGCACTATGGCAACATTGCAAATCCTTGAAGTCTGATGGTAAACCAATTTTACATCACACTTTTGTTGCTGACCTCTTGCATGCCATCCTTCTCTCAACCTCAATTGCTGTATGTAAGTGTGCTGCCCACACCAATGCCTCTGATCCTGTTTCTAAAGGCAATGCACGCGCTGATGCTGCAGCTAAATCTGCTGCCCAGCAATCACTACCATCTAATTTTCCTAAATTGACTTCTCCTGTTTCAATTCCTGCCACTCTCACGGCTCTTCAGTCCTTTTCCACTCCTGAGGAACGCCGCGTCTGGTCTCACAGCGGCTGCACCTTCACTGATAATGTTTGGCTTGGCCCCAATGGCAATCCTTGCCTTCCAAAACATTTCTTTCCTCATTATGCGAAATTGACACACGGGTTAGACCACGTGTCAAAAGGGGGAATGATAACTATGATGAATACACACTGGTTCACCAAGGGCTTTTCGCTCTATGCTCAAAAATTTTGTCAGGCTTGCATCACATGCACGACACACAATGTAGGAAGATCAGTTCCACTCACTGCACCAGCAGCACACCCACCGCCAACACGCCCATTTGAACATGTGATGATGGACTTCATTGAACTCAGTCCGTCTGAAGGGATAAAAACACTGTCTGGTAATGGTAGACATGTGGTCAAAATGGATTGAAGCTTTTCCAACTTCAAAACAATCAGCTAATGCAGTGACAAAAGCTCTGCTCACTGAAATTATACCTCGCTGGGGTGTACCAACGAGGCTATCCAGCGACAATGGCTCACATTTTGTTAATGAAGCCATTTGACAACTGAAAACGCACTGTGCTTATCATCCTGCCAGTGGGGGGCCGGTGGAACGAGAGAATGGTACTCTGAAACAAAAATTGGTTAAATGTTGTGAGGAGACAGGTTTACCCCGGACTAAAGCGCTGCCCCTGGCATTGATGTACATGAGAATGAGAAAAAGAACACGCACTAACTTAAGCCCATTTGAGATTCTCTTTGCTGCCCCACTTTCTGTGGACATCTCTCACCCTGCTCATTTGGCTCCATCCACGGCACTTTGTGAACACAGTGTTCTGTCTTATTGTGCTAATCTGACTTCCTCCCTCACCAACATCAGGAACACAGTGTCTGCAGCCCTCCCAAAACCAGAAGAGGGTCCGCTCCACAACCTGCAACCAGGTGACTTTGTGGTTGTAAAGGACTTCAGGAGAAAAAAACTGGCGTACAAAGCGGTGGCTTGGACCATTCCAGATACTGTTGACAACACACACTGCTGTCAAGGTAGCTGAACGAGCAACCTGGATTCACGTCAGCCACGGCAGGAAGGTGCCACCTCCAGCAGATCCTCCCACTGATGTGGTCACCTAAGCCCTGAGCCAAGGACTTCTCACAACAATCACTGGACTTTTCACACATACACTTCGTTCCCTGTGAAGTGAGGTGGAAACCTAACGGTGCCAACGTAAACCTCACTCTCACTAGCGTCATTTCACATTGCTAAAACCTGAATGACACTCACTGGTTTTGACTATTTTCCTATTTTGAGATATCATCTGTATTACTTTGATCATATTTCTACTGTATTGTTTCAAGTACTTGCTTGTATCATACTCTTTCCTTTTCCCAATGGAACGTACACATCCATGGCATCCTTTCCGTCACCCAGGCTTATGTGGCCTACGAGGTACAATGTGTTGCATCATGATGATATCTATTATTGTTGTTATCATTGTTGGTTGGCTGACTGCTCCCTTTAAGAATGTGGTAATTTCAGCTGTAGACTCCACTTCTGGCATCTTGCACACAACTGGACCTGACCCATCCCTTACTCAACTACCTTTGCAAACTCCCTCTGCTGACTACGTCCCTGTGCGCACACGCACACGTACACGTCGTTCTGTAACCCCATTTAACCTTGACCCAATGGCTCAGAAGTGGCTGATAAACAATTTGTGGTACCAATTGGCTAACTACACCGCACGCACAACTACGCAATCATCCTGTGTAGTGTGTTTGTTTCCTGATCCTGTCAAGTATTATACAGGCTTGCATATGAAGAGAATCCTTTAACTGACTGCACCTCCTTGTGGCACGTTCTGTATTACTACAATTCCTCATCAACTTCGCGTCCATTCACTTTTACTCCATTTTCTAATCGCTCCCATGAAACTATTCAGCTTGTATCTTATACTTTGGGCCAAACCTCATACTTGGAATTTGTTTTGTGTAAGAGTCACTTCCGTCTAGCTGTAGGTAGCGACTGGTATGCCGCATACATGTATGGTGTGTTCGCTACATCTTATAAACTTAAATTTCGCAACATTCCTCAACCATCCACCCCCCTGGTGGCACCAGGTGCTGTAAGTACTTGCTACAGGCTTACTCGCACCGGTCCCCATGTGAAAAAATGTGGTTAACTTTCAAGGCTGCTGTAATTACACGGTAGAGGTTCCTTCGGAAACTGACTGGCATATGTCCAAAGCTCTTCACATGAATAAACTGGACAGTGCTGGATATTTGTCCTAACCGCTGCCATTCATAATCAGATACGCCCATCACCTGATGTCTATTGGATTTGTGGTGATGGTAAACTGCGCCAGACATTACCACGCGGCTGGTCTGGTCTATGTGCACATGTTACACTTGTTTCTGATATCAGACTGGCTGTTCCTGTTGAATCACACACTTCTCGTACCAAAAGGTCTGTTCCAGGCAGCTTTAATGACAAGGTGTATATAGATTCAATTGGCGTTCCTAGAGGTGTCCCAGATGAATTTAAAGCTCATAATCAAGTTGCTGCTGGATTTGAATCTTTCGTTTGCTTTTGGTGTACGGTGAATAAGAATGTAGATTGGATTAATTACTTGTTTTACAACCAACAAAGGTTCATCAATTACACTCATGATGCTCTCACTGGTCTTACTGAGCAACTTTCTGCTTCATCTCTAATGACGTGGCAAAATAGAATGGCTCTCGACCTGTTATTGGCTGAAAAAGGAGGAGTTTGTGTTTTGTTTGGTGACTCATGCTGTACTTTCACCCCCAACAACACCGCCCCTGATGGTTCTGTTACTCGTGCCCTGGAAGGCCTCCGTAGTCTTAGGGAAGAATTGGCCGAAAACTCTGGCGTTGACACTTCCATGTGGGGATGGTTTGATTCTGTTTTTGGTAAATGGAAAGCCCTGATGCTCTCTCTCCTCACAGGCGTCATAGTCGGTGTTGCTGTTTTGGCTTTGTGTGGTTGTTGCATTGTCCCATGTGTTCGGGGACTGATTGTGCATGCTATTGATAAATCCGTCTCCTACCAAATGTTACTTACTTCTGACCTCCCTGACTTCCCTCCTCCAGAATGGGTTGATGACTTTGACAAGCACAGTCCTGACTCTGGTTCTGCCTTTGACTCTGTTCCTTGCCCTGTTTAAGTGTCAAAGTGTACGCTTCTCCTCCATCATCTTTTGCATTCTGTACTGTGAATACCGTTGTTTTCAACCTATGGCTTAGCTACTTGTGTTCGGTGTCTATGCCACAAAAACAGCCTCTGCATTATTTTCTCTCCATCCTTTTATGATGATGTATTTTAAACCAGTGATGGTGTAATATGTTTGATGTCCTTCAGGATGGTTCTACATTTGATATTGGTATTTTACTCATTGGTTTATTTTGTGTTTTGATTTTTGGTGAATTTTTATTATCTCCTGCATGATTTCATATCAGTATTTAGCATTTGTTTTGACTGTGGTGAATGGTTGTGGTTTGGGATTGTTTGTTTTTACACTGGGATTTTCCTTCTGGTTGATCTTTCGATCAAAAAGGGGGAAAATGTAATGGAAAATCCCTATATCTCTCAAGACGTCAACCATGTTTTTCATGTCAACCATGTTCTTTCATGTATCTGCTCCATTTTCATCTCAAGGCCATTCTCCCTGCGCTGCCAACAGTGCTAGCCTCCCGTATTTGTCCTCCCATTTCCCGTATTTGTCCTCCCATTTTATTCTTTTTCATATCAAGTTCATTTTCGTTTCAAGCCCATTATTGCCTCTGCCTTTTATGGCACAGTATGCTTCTGCACACTCTGGAGTCTTTGCCAGTCTCTTCTCTGTTCTTCTCAGGCTTTGCATAACTGCCTCCTTAGTTGTCTGGAAAAGGGGCAGCTTTACGCAGCAGATGAGTAGCATAGCTGAGGACACCATCCACAACAACTCGTGTGGTCTTTGTTTCCAGCAGCTCTATAGCAGCATGGTCCTCCTTTGATCGGACAGCTATCTTGTCACTATGAAAGGGAAGGACGTCCATCTGCCAGAGTATCTGGACATTCTTCATCAGCTCAGTAGTCTGTGGAGACGTGATGAACAAGCATTGTTGCTGGGAGAGAGTGCTCTGAACTAACTTGGTGGGACCTTGAAGGGTCCAACCAAGCTGAGTGTGAACTGCTGCAGGTCCTCCTGGTGGACCTAACCTCACAGGTTCAACCGGAGTGATGAGATGTGGATGGTCAGCACCTATAAGCACTAGTGGTTTAACATGTTCAAAGGGCTGCAAAGGCAAACCGACAAGGTGCTTGTATTTCTTCTGCAGAGTCAGAATGGGATAGGAGTGTTCAGCAAGACTGAGACGCTGTGATGTGAAGGCTTGCTTGATGCTGAAGCTCCTCTTCAGGTTAGCTGCTGGTGATACATGGAAAGAAACACATGCTCCTCTAAGTGTTTGGAGGAGCATGCCTGTGGAAGGAGCATAGTGCGCTCCGAACCATCATCCAAGACGGCATACGTCTCCAGAGTGTGATGGTGATGACTCAGCAGGACTTTAACGACCTTCAGCAGTACTTTCGGGGATTCTGAGGGACGGTCTAGATAGAGCACTTCTGCATTTGTGCTGACTGAGCTAGTCTCTCTTGACCACTCTGGGTTGCCTATCTTATTGACTTCATGGAGGACCTTAAGGTGTTTACCCTGGCACACCTCACAGAGCTTCTTAAGGTCACACTGAGCAGCTTGGTGAGCTTTTGCACAACGCCAACATCGCCTGTTGGCTTTAATCCACTCTGTAACTTGCTCTCTGGTAAGTCTTTGGATGGCCTGGCACTTACTGAGGTAATGCTCTGAGCTCTCACAGTATGGGCAGTAGGGCTTGAACTTAGTCTTCTTCTGACGTGACACAGAAGATGTCTTTGGACCAGTGACCTTTGACTGTTCTGCACCATGGAACACAGAGGCAACTTGTCTACTTTGCCGCCTGCCAACCTTTGAGCTGGGCTGTCCTTGTCCCTTACTTGTCAGCTGCACTTCATATCCTTGGCACCAGGACTCATATTTTAGCTATTCTGCCAGATCAGTGAGGGTGTATATAGTCCCTGGTTGCCGAAGCATCTGGCGGCAAAAGTCAGCTCTAAGCTCAGGTGGGAGTTTAGTAAGGAGACGAGCCACATGGGAGCCACATCTGAGCTCCACATCTCCATCAAGTTCAAGTGTTCACAGCATGCCTACCATGGACTGCACCTGCAGGGAGAACCTCTCAAAGGCTGCTACATCACCACGCTTGACCTTCTCAGTTAGGGCTGCCATTGTATCTGAGTATGGGTAAGGTGAGTTAAGGTGGGAGTCAGCAATCAGACAGGCCTCTTCAAGCTGCAGATGATCAGTGAGGACCTGATATTTGAAGAGCTCAGTGCTATCTGATGGAAGAAGATTCTCTAGAGCTATCTTGAGGCGTGCAAACTCCATTGGATCTCTATGAATGAACAGGGGAATCTTAGGTTTGGGCCCTCTGTACACTCTCTCTTCAGACACTGAGGTTGTGAATGAGCACTGGTGGTCTGTGCATGGAGGTCTGTAACTGGCCTGAGGGCTCCGTGGATTCTAGGAAAGAGGCTGAGCCCCATTCTGTATCCCACGACCTGAAGGACTGGTAGCTTGAGGATACGTTGACATCCTTAAGGCTGGAAAGGGCTGTAAGGGTGGAGGGTTTCCTGATGGAGTAGCCCCTGATGTGTAGCAAACACATTTTACTCTTTACTGTTGAGCTAGGAGTGACGCTCTGCTTCAGTAGCTGTAGTTCACCCATCATTCTGTCAATGACTGAGATCATCTCATGATGCTCTAGTAGGTTTGCATTGTCACCATCTGATGGCCATGGTGGTGGAGGTGGCCAGTCACTGTCACCAATACTTCTCTCCATGGATGGCAGGCTAGGTGGAGGTGGAGGAGGTGGTAATGGCCACCCTTGTTCTTGCTCCACCTTGACGTTACCTACAGCTTGAACGGTGTCTGTTAGTGACTTTATCTCTTTATGTAGGTCCATGATCTGAGACATATTGTCCAGCATGTGCTCATAAATCTGGCGCCGCTTCTTATTCTCCATACGAATCTCCTGTAGCTCAGCCTTGCACATAGCAGACACCTCTCTCCTACTAGACTGCAGAGAAGGTGGATAGATCTCACCAGAATCCTCCAGCCGACTGTCATATTCTGCGATGCCTCTAGGTGAGTACTCATCCTCCTGCATGTGAAGAGTTGGGTCCCGGTGCACCTGGCGCAGAGGGTATGGACGTCGTGAGTGTGTGGTGGGTGTCATCTCGACATCTCCCTCCATGTCAGATGTCCACTCAGTGTCCTGCTTGTACACAGCAGCAGCTGCAGGAGCTTCATAGTGCCCATGGCTCAATCTGCCAACTTCATCATCCTCTAGGTAGCGTGGTAGACGTGTCTGGCGCTTAGGACGAACTGCTTGCATGTTGATCCTGAAGCAACACCAAATCCGGCTCGAAGGACCAAAAGGTTGGTGAGGGACCAGTTAAGGACTGCATATATTCCAAATGAACGATGTTGTACAGGTACTGTCGGTAAGAACACCAATAAAGCAGTTCTCCTTCTAACGTGAATTTACTTCAAGTCAGAGCAGCAGTTCACAACTCAGTGACGCATATGTACACACAACAAACTTCTGGAACTGAACGGACGTGAACAGCAGCCTGACTCACTAACAGTTAACACTGGAAGAACAACGTGGTGAATTGGCTCTCAGCAGATAGTGCAGAGCTGCAACATCACCAAAAGGGGGAGCCTTTTCTACAACACCTTTAATATGACATACAGGTGAGACAATCCTTAGCTTGACACAAGAAATGGTGTATTGAGTTAAAAAAAAAAAACAAACAACAACAACAACAAAAAAATAAGGTTCTCAAATGTCTATGAACCTAAATTGTCTAGATTTAATTAATTTCTTTGTTCTGTGGAGCAATAAACGGAATTTGAGCCCACTGACTTGAAGTTAGACACTACACCTTTAATATGACATACAGGTGAGACAATCTTAGCTTGACACAAGAAATGGTGTATTGAGTAAAAAAAACAAACATCATATTTAAGAAGCTGATAAGTCAGCTTGTTTTAATTAACTAAAGATTTGTTGATTATTAAAACATATATCTCAATATACAATACATGTATCCCAAACTGGTGGAGAAAATTTCTCAAAATTATTTTTGTTTGTTTGGATAAACTGCAGCATTTAAAACTGACATCAAACACCGCCACTCACTAATAATATATCAAGTATTTGTGAAAATGTAATCTTCTGCTTTACGAAATCATGACAAACTTGATAAAAACTGATTATAGAACTGTTTAAACAGCCTGAGATACATTTACAACCAAGAGGCCATATGACAAGCAGAAAATGTTGTTGAGGGCCAGACCAATAAGATGAACTTAATTTTGATCAATATAATCTGTTTATAAAAAGGAGTAAATTGTATTGTTTAGGTGTGTATATCAGCATACAAACACACAACAAACAAAATGAATGGCAAGACAGACTTTATTAATTTATGACTCACTCACTCACTCACTCATTTTCTACCGCTTTATCCACTAAGGGTCGCGGGGGGCGCTGGTGCCTGTCTCCAGCTGACACAGGGCGAGAGGCAGGGTCACACCCTGGACAGGTCGCCAGTCCATCACAGGGCCACATAGAGACAGACAACCATTCACTCTCACATTCATACCTACGTATGACTATTTAGAGTGTCCAATTAACCTAGTCCCCAAATCTGCATGTTTTTGGACTGTGGGAGGAAGCCAGAGAACCCGGCGAGAACCCACGCACCACGGGGAGAACATGCAAACTCCTTGCAGAAGGTCCCTTGTTCCAACCGGGTTGTTAATTTATGACTAACTCTATTAAAAATATACAAGACTTTCCTTTTTAATGAATATAATGAGGACACAAGGTGGTTTATCCCATAGTCATATACAGTAGACAGCATATAAATCAGGCAGTATGTCAGAAAACTTGTCTCTTCGCTGGCTGTTTGATAAATCTTGTCCCCTTGGACGCCAAAACAGTCAGAGACAGGCTAACAGGAGAACGTTTTACTGGATCCTTACAGATCCAGAGACACAGCAGCAGGTAAATCACTGCTGTGAAACGTGCTCTAAAACTACTGTGACACGTGTCACTTATATGTAATATTGCTGGTAGAATGTCAGGTCTGTTTTTGCTGGGAACAGTTCACAGTTCAGTAAAGAGGATGTTACCATGTTGAAATAATGCAAATTTGAAATAATGCAATGTGTTTTTTCATCTCCAAGTAACGACAAGTGTCATGTGGCAAACTAAATTTACTGCTTAGAAAAATTTCAGGAGTTAGGCTCCTCAATTTCTGTCCCCAAAGCCCACTGACCTTTCACAGCAAACCATCTCTTACATGTTACATCAAACATGTAAAGTACACAAGAAGCGAGTCCCTTAATTTTAATCATGCAGTTTATAAAAGTAAAAGGATACTTGCTATTCTCAACAGAAGTTGTTTTACAATAAATTGGCCCTTGAATGTCAGTCAGTAGGAGACAAAAGCGGAAAACACAAAAGAGAAGACACTGATTAATTCAAGTGAGAAAGTGGTTAAAATTCAGGTCATTAAAATTGTTACTATAGGAAACATAAAAATCCATATTTTATTTTCTGACACACAAGCCACAGGAGAGGCATTTTTTCAGTGCTTTGAGAAACATTTCATCCCTGAGGCCATAAATGAGAGGACTAAGACACCGCGGTGCCAGATTAAACACTATGTAGTTGAAAAACTGGACATTTTGATAAACCGTGAAATGAATATCAATTACAGTGGATTCTATTAAAGGATACCAAAACTGGATGAGACAGAGAAGCAGCTGGAAAGCATGAAGAGTCACTGTCCTGAGTCCTTTCCTCGATGATATTTTATCTTCTCCTGATGCAGTTCTGGCCACTTTCATTATTTTAATGTAGCAGAACATGATGATGATACACATGATGAGGAAGTAAAACTGAAGCACAGCTGACCTGATGTGATCCTGCCATTTATGTAAAAAGAAAATCTCTATATAGCACATCCTATGTTGATGGTAAAAGTCAAGAGATGCTATAGCAAAGAAGGTAGCAAGAACAACAGCACAGGGCAAAGAGCTGAGGCCGTGAATGATGAAGATGACTCGTACAGTGCTGCGTGTGGAGCACAGCTCAGCGTGACGCAGGGGCATGCAAATGGCCACGTAACGCTCCAGCGTCATGGCTGTCAGAGTCACCGGTGTGACTGTGAAGTACAAGAACAAAACGATGCAGATCAAGCTGCACAACAAAACCTGCATGGTTATTTGAAAAATGTAACAGATATAAAGAATGTAAGATAGTATGAAAAATAAACTGTCTGACAGTAACGTCACAGCAAAGAGGATGTAGCGAGCAGTTGTGTAGAAAAACTCATTTTTAAAGAAGGTCACGATCAACAACAAGTTGATGGAGAGAAAAATCATCACCAGCACCTGCACAATAATGAATTTACTGTGCTTCCTCAATAAATCCTGACCAAACTGTGAGTTGTTTAAATTCATGTTGTTCTTTGAGGGAACTGTCAAAATTGTATTTCAAAATAAAAGTTCAGCTCCAGTGTCCAGCAGGTTTCTCCAGTGATGAGATGCTGCAGTTTTGTGCAGCTGAATCTCCTGCTGAGCTCTGTGCAGCCTTTCTGACACAGATGATGACTCTGAGGACCAGAACCATCTAAATATACTGTAACACCAGTGTTGTCATTGTCACTCATTGGCTGCCCACAGGTCAGGTGTATTGACCAAGATTTAAAAAAAACAAAAACAAAAAACACTTCATTAACTGTTTAAAACAACATTATTTATTTGTGATGTTGCAATCTTACATCATTATAAAACAAGGCTGAACACAACAAGTTTGAATGAGGACGGGTTTTCAGGCACATGAGGCCCCAGACTTTTACTTTTAGTAACTTATTTTGAAGATGAATTTTGCAAGAATGAGTGACATCTAATGGTAAAACAACAGATTGCAGTGGTGGTGGGGGATTCTGCTGCACTGCACTGTTTTTAATTCTGTCCCCCATGTTAACAAATTTGAGTTACAAATAGAAACTCAAAAGTAAAACGTGTGTCTCAGACGTGGCTTCGGTTAAACATTCAATACAAAGAATAACACATAATAGCGTATGCACCCAACATATTTAATAAACCCAAACAATAACATGTATAACATGTAATAACATATATGCCAAACATATTTGTCACTGCGTCATTATGTATAATAAACCTTAAACTATAACATGTAATAAGCTAATAACATATACAGCAAACATCATTACATATAATAAACCTTAACTAAACCAGATATAACATGTAATGATTCTTTCTGTCTCTGTTTGGAGCTAATAAAATGTTTATGTGTTCATATGAATTTAATGTTTTTAAGGACATGATGTTTAAATCTCCTGTGCATGAGAGTGAGAACACAGAAGGGCAAAGGGCTGTTCAGTGTTAAGTTTTGTTGTGACAGAGATCATCTTTTAAAAGAAAAGTCATTGTCATTGTTCACAAAGCAGTAATGAATAAATATTTAATATATGTGCAGATGGATCTTTTATTATTGTGACAGATTTGAGCTGAATCAAATCTCCCTGAAGACGATTAAAAGCAGCAGCTTGTTTATTTTTTATTTACACACAGAAACATGTTTGATTTTTGAACAAAGCTTTCACCCTTAATAAACTGTTCTGTTATAGGGAAAAGGGACACAGTGCAAAGACTAATTATTATCAACACTCCACACACAGCGCAGAGGTACAATTTAAAATACTATATTATACCATAACACATAAGTGCATTGCAGTGCAGACATGAAATGCAGAATTGCAAGACAGAATTTGTTGGTCAATAACTGATCACTGAAGTTAAGCATGTTTTTGTATAACTGTATTTCTTATCTTTAAACTGTTATATCTTATCAGAAGGAGGAAAAAACAGGAAATCAGCATCCATTATCAGCCCTTGGACTGCCCTGATTTCTAAAAATTGGCATGAGTGACAGAAAAACAGTCGACCTTGATATAAAACACATTAGACCACGATCTACAGCAATGGATCATATGAAGTGTTAATGCTACTGGGACATTTTCAGTGGAACACTGAGACAGGCTTTTAAAGATGATATTTAAAGGGGAATATATGACAAAAATGTGTTATATTAAACAGTAAAATGACAATATGGAGCCCTTAAAGTCCCTGAAAGTTGTCCTTATTGTCAGTACAAGATAGTTTTAATGTGTACACAAGATAATATTGTTTCACTAAACAGATGGACATCCTCAATCAGACACAGTGTTTAAACATCAGGGAGTTTGCATACATCTTCATTGTCCTTCATGAACACAGAGTGAAATTTCAGGCCACAAGGAAGCAACAAACATCATTCAGTCAAGGATAATATGTGGAAACAGGCCAAAGAGAAGCAGAGGGATTTTCCCTAGAAACTGTCCTAGTCCTGCACCTCAATTAATAATCCATTTTTAACTTCAGCCCTAAAATGTTGAGTTCAGTAGTAGTTGTTTTTGTCCATTTTTACAACAGTGTTGCTTTTTATTCATCTTTCTTTTACTTATTTCTGACACACAAGCCACAGGAGAGGCATTTTTTCAATGCTTTGAGAAACATCTCATCCCTGAGGCCATAAATGAGAGGACTAAGACACCGCGGTGCCAGATTAAACACTATGAAGCTAAAAAACTGGACATGTTCAAAGGCCGTCAAATCAATATGAATTAGAGTGGATGATATTAAAGGATACCAAAACTGGATGAGACAGAGAAGCAGCTGGAAAGCATGAAGAGTCACTGTCCTGAGTCCTTTCCTCAATGATATTTTATCTTCTCCTGATGCAGTTCTGGCCACTTTCATTATTTTAATGTAGCAGAACATGATGATGATACACATGATGAGGAAGTAAAACTGAAACACAGCTGACCTGATGTGATCCTGCCATTTATACAAAATGAAAATCTCTACATAGCACATCCTGTATTCATAGTAAAAGTCAAGAGATACTGTAGCAAAGAAGGTGATAAGAACAACAGCATAGGGCAAAGAGCTGAGGCCGTGAATGATGAAGATGACTCGTACAGTGCTGCGTGTGGAGCACAGCTCAGCGTGACGCAGGGGCATGCAAATGGCCACGTAACGCTCCAGCGTCATGGCTGTGAGAGTCACCGGTGTGACTGTGAGGTACAAGACCAAAACAATGAATATAATGCCACACAATGACACCTGCATGGTTATTTGAAAAATGCTGAAGATGACAAGAATGTCAGTTAGTACGAAAAATATACTGTCTGACAGTAACGTCACAGCAAAGAGGATGTAGCGAGCAGTAGTGTAGAAAAACTCATTTTTAAAGAAGGTCACGATCAACAACAAGTTGATGGAGAGAAAAATCATCACCAGCACCTGCACAATAATGAATTTACTGTGCAGCTGCAACAAATCCTGACCAAATAGTGAGTTGTTGGAATTCATGTTGTTCTTTGAAGGAACTGTCAAAAAGTGTCTGTAATATTCATATTTCAAAATAAAGTTCAGCTCCAGTGTCCAACAGGTTTCTCCAGTGATGAGATGCTGCAGTTTTGTGCAGCTGAATCTCCTGCTGAGCTCTGTGCAGCCTTTCTGACACAGATGATGACTCTGAGGACCAGAACCATCTAAATATACTGTAACACCAATGTTGTCATTATCACTCATTGGCTGTCCACAGTCAGATATAATGATTAAGGGTAAAAAAAACAAACTAAATAAACCCACCAATAATTAACTGTTCACCGCATCACATTATTTCATTTTGTTGTGATGATGCAATCTTACATCATCACAAAACTATGCTGAACACAACAACCCAACAAGTTTGAGCATGGAAGGGTTTTCAGATCAGGCTTGTGGACCACCTGAGGCCCATCAGAATATCTGAAATACTGTTCTACTGTATATATCAGGGTATGATTTGTAAAACCACACGCACAAAGAGTAATTGTCTATTATTGTTACATTGCCATTATTGTTCACTTGTCAACACACAGCAAAACTGAGTCACTCATGTCAGAAAATATCATCATTGCCTGGGAATACAAGTGGAAGTGGAACATTTTATGGTGTGTTCAGGAGAATGTAAACAGCTTTTATTGTTTAGGTTGACTGCACAACGTGCAAAAAAACATTTGCAGTAACATAAAAGTTTTCAGATTTTGTTGGAAATATCTCAATCTGAAGTGTGGCCCCCTGAAATATATATATTTATTTTGCTATATTATGATGATGTGTAGAAACTCTTCCCTTTCCTTTTAGGGTTGTGACTAACAGAGATGTGGACTTGAGTCTGAAACTGTGATTTCAGACTTGACCTCAAAGGACTTGGACTTGACTTTGACTCCAGGACAGTGTTTATTATACCAGTAGGTTTCAGTAGCAGGTTGGTTACTCTGTGGTCTGTACTCTACATCAACAGGACGTCAGCTCAGACTTAACATGAGACAGTCTTATGAGCAGCAGATAATAATCAGTGGTCAACTCAGACTGTTTCATTGAGTTTCATCCTGTTAAATGTAAGAAAATAATGAGGCTACCTGCCACTATCCTCTTGCGCTATACAGCCAGTTAGTTACACAGAATAACACCATGTATCCTGTGGTGCTGAACAATAAAACTATAATTTTGTAGAAAATCCCCAGAAACAAAAACAAAATATTCACATTTAAGAAACTGAGAAATCAGAGAGCTTGTTTTAATTATTAAAATTAATATCAAAATAGTCAACGATTATTTTGATATCTGATTAACAAATTATTAATCATTGTTGCCCTGTTTAATTTTAATGCATATTGCTTCTCACAGGCTCCTTGCTTGATAACAGACCACTGTAACATTTTCAGAGATTTGAGATTAGAGTAAAGAGGATGTTACCATTTAGGAATAATGCAAATTCAAATTTGTTTTGTCATCTTCAAGTAATGACAAGTGTTGTGGCAACGTAAATTCACTGCCTCACCTTTCACAGCAAACCATTCCTTATACACGTTACATCAAACATGTTAAACAGACAAGCATGTCCCTTAATTTTTATCATGCACTTTATAGTAAAAAATTATTTGCTTTTCTCAACAGAAGTAATTTTACAACAAATTGGCCCTTGAATGTCAGTCAGTATTAGACAAAATAAGAAAACACCACAAAATACACTGATTCATTCAAGTGAGGAAGTGGTTAAAATTAAAACAGATGTTATTGCAAAGATTAAAATTATAAGAATGTATATGTTATATTTTATTTTCTGTCACACAAGCCACAGGAGAGGCATTTTTCAGTGCTTTGAGAAACATTTCATCCCTGAGGCCATAAATGAGAGGACTTAGACACCGCGGTGCCAGATTAAACATAATGAAGCTGAAAAACTGGACATGTACAAAGGCCATGAAATCAATATGAATTAGAGTGGATGATATTAAAGGATACCAAAACTGGATGAGACAGAGAAGCAGCTGGAAAGCATGAAGAGTCACTGTCCTGAGTCCTTTCCTCGATGATATTTTATCTTCTCCTGATGCAGTTCTGGCCACTTTTATTATTTTAATGTAGCAGAACATGATGATGGTAAACATGATGAGGAAGTAAAACTGAAACACAGCTGACCTGATGTGATCCTGCCATTTATACAAAATGAAAATCTCCACAGAGCACATCCTGTGTTGATGGTAAAAGTCAAAAGATACTGATGCAAAGAAGATGATGAAAACAATGGCATAGGGCAAAGAGCTGAGGCCGTGAATGATGAAGATGACTCGTACAGTGCTGCGTATGGAGCACAGCTCAGCGTGACGCAGGGGCATGCAAATGGCCACGTAACGCTCCAGCGTCATGGCTGTGAGAGTCACCGGTGTGACTGTGAGGTACAGTAACAAAATGATGCAGATCAAGATGCACAATGAAACCTGCATAGTTATTTGAAAAATGTTACAGATAAAAAGAATGTAAGATAGTACAAAAAATATACTGTCTGACAGTAATGTCACAGCAAAGAGGATGTAGCGAGCAGTTGTGTAGAAAAACTCATTTTTAAAGAAGGTCACGATCAACAACAAGTTGATGGAGAGAAAAATCATCACCAGCACCTGCACAATAATGAATTTACTGTGCAGCTGCAATAAATCCTGACCAAGCTGTGAGTTGTTTGAATTCATGATATTGTTTGAGGGAACTGTCAAAAAGTGTCTGTAATATTCGTATTTCAAAATAAAAGTTCAACTCCAGTGTCCAGCAGGTTTCTCCAGTGATGACATGCTGCAGTTTTGTGCAGCTGAATCTCCTGCTGAGCTCTGTGCAGCCTTTCTGAGACAGATGATGACTCTGAGGACCAGAACCATCTAAATATACTGTAACACCAATGTTGTCATTATCACTCATTGGCTGTCCACAGGTCAGGTGTATAGACGAAGTTTAAAAAAAAAATTAATTAACTGTTTAAAATGACACAACAAGCTCGAGTGAGGACAGGTTTTTAGACACAGCCTGTGGACCACATGAGGCCCTAGATTTGTGTTTTTAGTAACTTATTTTGAAAGTTAATTTTGCAAGAATGAATGACATTTAATGGTGATACAGCAGATTGCAGCCGCAGCATGTCTGAGGCACACGTTTGTAATGTAATATGATTGTAATGGAAGGCAAATGCAGACACAGTAAAGTCTCCTGAAACACAAAAACCAACTCCACAGGAAATATAAATCTAAACAAAATAAAAGACAGGAAGCAATGTGAACCTGGATCCTGACAGCCCCCCCCCCCAAAACGGCAACTGCTGGGGACCTACCTGGTTTGTCCGGGTGCCTCTGGTAGAAGTCCCAGAGGAGGGCTGGGTCCAGAATCTGAGCCCTAGAAACCCACGACTGCTCCTCAGGACCGAACCCCTCCCAATCCACCAGGTACTGGAAACCCCTGCCTCGCCGCTGGACATCCAAAATCTCCCTGACGGTGTATGCAGGAAGTTCATCGATGAGACGGGCAGGCAGCGGAGGGCTGGTGGCGACCGGCTTCAGGAGGGAGACATGGAACATAGGATGGATATTCAGCGAAGGAGGGAGCCTGAGTCGGACAGCCACAGGATTTATAATCCGGTCCACCTCAAAAGGTCCAATGTACCTAGGTGCCAGCTTCCTGGACTCCACTTGGAGAGGGAGGTCGCGGGTGGAGAGCCACACCTTGTCCCCAGGTCTGTAGTTGGGAGCCGGGGTGCGATGTCTGTCGGCGAGCCGCTAGTTGCGGGTGGCAGTCCTGACGAGTGCTGCCCTGGTCGCTCTCCAGACCAGGGCAGCAGGGCAGGGGTTGGTAGCCATAGCAAGCCATGAAAGGGGTCAACCCGGTGGAGGAGTTCGTGAGCGAGTTATATATTACATATTCGATCCACGCCAGGTGGGAGCTCCAGGAGGCCGGGTGTTGTGCGGCAACACAGCAAAGGGCAGATTCAAGGTCCTGGTTCGCCCTTTCTGTTTGTCCATTCGTCTGAGGGTGATAGCCAGATGAGAGACTTGGGTTAGCTGGCGGACCTCCTCATGTTGGATGAGGAGGTCCGCCGTCTCCAGGGCAGAGGGGAGCTTGGGTAAGGGTATGTAATGTACACACAAACGTCCCCCACAAACGTCCCCCACCATAGACGGCCACCAGAACCTCTCACGGAGGAAGTGAAGGGTGCGGGCCACACCGGGATGGCAGGTCAGGCGAGACAAGTGACCCCACAGCGAACCACCCTCTCAATGTCCCAGGAAGTGGCACCAACCAGGCAAGAAGCAGGAAGAATCGGCAGGTCGGCCTCCTCTTGGTGAACCGGATCGTGGACTCTGGACAGGGCATCAGGCTTGGTATTCTTTGACCCAGAGCGATAGGACAGGGTGAAGTTGAAACGTCCCAGGAATAGAGCACAGTGGGCCTGCCAGGTGTTCAGCCTTCTGGCTGAGTGTAGGTAGGCCAGGTTCTTATGGTCGGTCCAGACCAAAAACAGCAACTCAGCTCCCTCCAGCCAATACCTCCACTCCTGAAGGGCAGCCACCATGGCCAGGAGTTTGCGGTTCCCCACGTCATAGTTGGCCTCAGCAGGGGAGAGCTTGCGGGAAAAGAAGGCACATGGATGGAGCCTTTGGTCCACAGGATCCCTCTGGGACAACCCCACCCCGATGCCGCAGTCGGAGGTGTCGACCTTGACGATGAACTGCCGGGAGGAGTCGAGGAGAGCGAGGATTGGAGCCTCAGTGAAGAGGTTCTTCGGGGTGTTGAAGGCAGAGTCCGCTTCAGGTGTCCACCTGAATGGCAGCGAGGCAGAGGTCAGCCTGGTGAGGGGAGAGGCCACCTTGGAGTAACCCCGGACAAACCGGCGGTAAAAGTTGGCAAACCCCAGGAATCGCTGCAACTGTTTGCGGTTCTGAGGGGGGGGGGCCAATTGGCTACTGCCTCGATCTTGCGTGGATCCGGCTTCACGCTGCCCCCTGCCAAAATAAAACCAAGAAAATCAACTTGAGGCAAATGAAATTCACATTTCTCACTTTTAACATAAAGGCTATTCTCAAAAAGTCTCTGCAAGGCTAAGCGCACATGCTGTCTGTATTCCTGGAGATTACAGGAGAAAATTAAAATATCATCAATATAAACAAAAACAAACTGGTTAAGCATGTCCCTAAATACATCATTAATCATGCCCTGGAAAACTGCAGGAGCAGGCCAAAAGGCATTACCAAGTACTCGAAGTGACCAAGGGGTGTGTTGAACGCCGTCTTCCATTCCTCGCCCTCCCTGATACGGACGAGATGGTAGGCGTTTCTCAGATCCAATTTGGTGAAGACTGTGGCCTTGGCGAGGGACTCATATGAAGGATCAATGAGCAGCAGAGGATACTTCTTCTTTACAGTAATGTCGTTCAGTCCATGGTAGTCAATACAGGGTCGTAAGGATCTGTCCTTCTTAGCAACAAAAGAGAAACCCGTCCCAAGAGGAGAGGACAAGGGCTTGATTAAACCAGAAGCTAAAGACTCGGATATGTACTTCTCCATCGCCTCTCTCCCGGGACGGGAGATATTGTACAGCTTAGAGGTGGGGAATTTGGCGCCGGGGAGTAAGTCGATGGGACAGTTATATGGACAGTGAGGTGGCAAAGAAAGTGCACGGTGTTTACTGAAAACCTCACCCAAATCGTGATAACAACTAGGTACGGAGGTGAGGTCAGGAGGGGAAACGAGTGGGAGTGAGGGATGTGACGCCGGTCTGGCTGAACGAAGACAGTGTGAATGACAAATGGTGCTCCAGACGAGGTGAGCCAGTCAAAGTGGGGGTTATGCAGCTTTAGCCATGGGAGACCAAGGACGATAGGAGAAGAGGGTCAGGGAATTAACAAAAAAGAGATTAGCTCATGGCGATTGCCCGATAGTTGCAAAGAGAGAGGTAAAGTCTGGTGGGTTATGAGGGGCAAGGGGGATCCGTCTATGGCACTAAATGTTCGAGGTGGTGTTACAGGAGTCAGGGGTAAGCCGAGCTGTCGAACGAAGTCTGGGTCAATAAAATTATCATCAGCTCCGGAATCTACTAACACCTGAAGTGAATGTGTGGTGCCCTGGTGAGTAAGAGTGGCAGCTAGGTGAATGCGCTTGGAAGAGCGGGGCTCAGAATCAGTCTTGCTTACCTGGATGCTCCTCTCTCCGGGAGAGCGCCCCCTACGTGGTCTGGCGTCACAGGTACGTCGCACATGTCCAGGTCGTCCACAGTACAAACAGAGTCCTAGTCGGATCCTCCTCTGCCGCTCATCAGGAGAGAGCCGAGTGTTCCCCAGCTGCATGGGCTCAGAGGACTCAGAGGCTGAGGGCGATGCCTGGAATGAAGGAGCCGGGGGCACCAAAGTAGGGGGAGCTGGTGTGGAGGTGAAAGAGTACCTGGAACAAGAGTGCTGGGAGGAGGGCTGCTTATTACCTCCTAACTGTCTGTGTCTCTCTCTCAACCTGTTATCAACACGTATTGCCAAGCTAATCAGTGCCTCTAGGGATTCACATTCGTCCCTTGTGGCTAATTCATCCTTAATCTCATCATTTAGCCCCCTAAAAAATGCTGTGATTAAAGCGGGCTCATTCCAGCCACTCTCACCAGCGAGGATACGAAAGTCAATGGAGAATTCAGCTGCAGAGCGACTTCCCTGTCTTAGGTTCAATAGTCTAGTCGCAGAGCGACTTTCCTTAAACGGTGCTTCAAACACCTTAATCATCTCAGAAGCCAAAGAGTCAAAAGAGTTCAAAACCTCAGAGTTAGATTCCCATAAGGAGTTAATCCAATCCATAACCTTTCCTCGAGCCAAATTACAAATAAAAGCTATACGGGAGCTATCATAGTGGTACAAGCTTGGCTGTAACTGGAAGACTAATTTACATTGCCTCAAAAAACGTTGGCAAGCTCATACCTCCCCCCTGTAGAAATCAGGCGTGGGTATCGCTGGTTCCCGAGGAGGTGAGGTACCTGTAGACAGAGGAGGCAGCGGGCGTGCCTCGGGCAGCGGAGCAGGCGCTGCAAAGACTGGAGAAGCTGCAGCGGCGTCCGTCGGCTTCTGGGTCAGGTGCGTAATGCTGGCTGACAAGGTTCTAATAGCGTCCATAATGTCACCTAAAACCTGTTCGTGCCTGGTTACCACCGCCTCCTATGCGGCAAGCGCCTGTTTAAGCGACGAGGCTTCTGCTGGGTCCATTATCCGCTGTGGTCGGCGCGTACTGTGATGATTGGTTTAAAGGATGAGTATGGACCAAAAATAGTGGAGGAAGCCAGGTCGGTTAAAGAAGAAAAAACACAGCCTTTATTCACAAAAACAAAATCCAAATTATACTCAGCCACAGGAAAAAGAACTAAAGGCGAGGAGACCGACTGGTTGGCTGGGCAGAATCTAAACCTAATGAAAGGCAGGAAGCAATGTGAACCCGGTTCCCGACAACAGACTTTATTAATTTATGACTTTCCTTTTTAATGAATATAATGAGGACACAAGGTGGTTTATCCCATAGTCATATACAGTATAAAAGCATATAAATCAGGCAGTATGTCAGAAAACTTGTCTCTTCGCTGGCTGTTTGATAAATCTTGTCCCCTTGGACGCCAAAACAGTCAGAGACAGGCTAACAGGAGAACGTTTTACTGGATCCTTACAGATCCAGAGACAAAGCAGCAGGTAAATCACTGCTGTGAAACGTGCTCTAAAACTACTGTGACACGTGTCACTTATATGTAATATTGCTAGTAGAATGTCAGGTCTGTTTTTGCTGGGAACAGTTCACAGTTCAGTAAAGAGGATGTTACCATGTTGAAATAATGCAAATTCAAATGTGTTTTTTCATCTCCAAGTAACGACAAGTGTCATGTGGCAAACTAAATTTACTGCTTAGAAAAATTTCATGAGTTAGGCTCCTCAATTTCTGTCCCCAAAGCCCACTGACCTTTCACAGCAAACCATCTCTTACACGTTACATCAAACATGTAAAGTAGACAAGAAGCGAGTCCCTTAATTTTAATCATGCAGTTTATAAAAGTAAAAGGATACTTGCTTTTCTCAACAGAAGTCATTTTACAATAAATTGGCCCTTGAATGTCAGTCAGTAGGAGACAAAAGCGGAAAACACAAAAGAGAAGACACTGATTAATTCAAGTGAGAAAGTGGTTCAAATTCAGGTCATTAAAACTGTTACTAAAGGATCTATATCTTATTTTATTTTCTGACATAAAAACCACAGGAGAGGCATTTTCTCAGTGCATTGAGAAACATTTCATCCCTGAGGCCATAAATGAGAGGACTAAGACACCGCGGTGCCGGATTAAACACTATGTAGTTGAAAAACTGGACATGTTGATAAACCGTGAAATGAATATCAATTACAGTGGATTCTATTAAAGGATACCAAAACTGGATGAGACAGAGAAGCAGCTGGAAAGCATGAAGAGTCACAGTCCTGAGTCCTTTCCTCGATGATATTTTATCTTCTCCTGATGCAGTTCTGGCCACTTTCATTATTTTAATGTAGCAGAACATGATGATGATACACATGATGAGGAAGTAAAACTGAAACACAGCTGACCTGATGTGATCCTGCCATTTATGTAAAAAGAAAATCTAAATATATAATCTCTATTGGCTGTCCACAGGTCAGGTGTATTGACCAAGATTTAAAAAAAAAAAAAACAAAAACAAAAAACACTTCATTAACTGTTTAAAACGACATCATTTATTTGTGATGTTGCAATCTTACATCATTATAAAACAATGCTGAACACAACAAGTTTGAGTGAGGACGGGTTTTCAAGCACATGAGGCCCTAGACTTTTACTTTTAGTAACTTATTTTGAAGATTAATTTTGCAAGAATGAGTGACATCTAATGGTAAAACAGCAGATGGCAGTGGTGGTGGGGGGTTCTGCTGCACTGCTGAAAAAGAGGAGGCCTTGTTTTACACTGGACACGTCACATGTGCATCACTGCTGCTTCCCTCATGTTTTTAATTCTGTCCCCCATGTTAACAAATTTGAGTTACAAATAGAAACTCAAAAGTAAAATGTCAGATGTGTCTTCAGTTAAATAGCAGATATAATTAGAGGACATTATAATGAATGATACATTTTGCTCTCAGAAACTTGCAAAACTTTTTTTTTTTTGATGATCTGTTTTGTGTATTTAGTGTATACATTATATTAATTTAAAATACTGTATTATACCGTAACACTGCAAGTGCATTGCAGTGCAGACATGAAATGTAGAATTGCAAGACAGATTTTTGTTGGTCAATAACTGATCACTGAAGTTAAGGAAGTTTTTGTATAACTGTATTTCAGTTATTTTTAAACAGTTATATCTTATCAGAAGGAGGAAAAAACAGGAAATCAACATCCATGTTACGACCCCAGGGTCATGGTTTCCTTGTTCCTTAAATGTATGAGTCTGCATGTGAGTGTGTGATGGGTTGCAGGTGTGCATGTTTGATTGAAGGACATGTTTGTGAATGTCTTGGTGGATCTGAGAGCTGATTGGTCCTGCACAGGAGGTTTCGTTATAAGAGGCCAGATCATCCCAGCTGCAGGGGATTTCCTTTGAACCACCCTCAGCCAGACTCCAGCAGATATGTTGTAGTAGTTTTTAAATAAACCTTTAAAATGGTTTGTTTAGTGTGTTAATGGTGGTTTGTTGGGAGTTGTCTCCACACTCTAGTTGCGATCAGGTTTACCCCTAAGCCTGGTCATAACAATCCATGATTTCTAAAAAGTGGCATGGGCAACAGAAAAAAAACAGTCAACCTTGATATAAAACATATTAGACCACGATCTACAGCAATGGATCAAAGGAAATGTTAATGCTACTGGGACGGAAGTTGTGACATTTTCAGTGGAACCCTGAGGCAACAAGCGTCGCTCACTGAAACAGGCTTTTAAAGATGATATTTAAAGGGGAATATATGACAAAAATATATTATATTAAGCAGTAAAATGTCAATATGGAGTACTAAAAGTCCCTGAAAGTTTTCCTTATTGTCAGTATAAGATAGTTTTAATATATATCACTAAACAGATGGACATCCTCAATCAGACACAGTGTTTAAACATCAGGGAGTTTGCATACATCTTCATTATCCTTCATGAACACTGAGTGAAATTTCAGGACACAAAGGAAGCAACAAACATCAGTCAGTCAAGGATAATATGTGGAAACAGGCCAAAGAGAAGCAGAGGGATTTTCCCTAGAAACTGTCCTAATCCTGCACCTCAATTAATAATCCATTTTTAGCTTCAGCCCTAAAATGTTGAGTTCAGTAGTAGTTGTTTTTGTCCATTTTTACAACAATGTTGCTTTTTATTCATCTTTCTTTCACTTATTTCTGAGAAAAGAAAATGCTAAAAATGACAGCACAGGGCAAAGAGCTGAGGCCGTGAATGATGAAGATGACTCGTACAGTGCTGCGTGTGGAGCACAGCTCAGAGTGATGTGTCATTATGTTGACCTGTAAGACGTACAGCATCACGTATAACAAGCAATACTGTGTGTTATACTGTAAGTTATTGGTTAATTAATACATACAGTAGAATGTACATCACACAATACTGTATGTGCCCAATATAATACACTTTATAAATGTTATTGGTTAAAGGTTTATTAAGTATTAAACTTATTGAACCGTACTGTCGTACTATCCATTGTAACTGAGTTCCAAGTGAAAGAAGTAGCTAAAATCTAGCCCTAGTCTGAAACTGTGATTTCAGACTTGACCTCTAAAGACTTGGACTTGACTTTGACTCCATGACAGTGTTTATTATACCAGTAGGTTTCAGTAGCAGGTTGGTTACTCTGTGGTCTGTACTCTACATCAACAGGGCGTCAGCTCAGACTAAATATGAGACAGTCCTATGATAATAATAATAATAATCAGTGGTCAACTCAGACTGTCATTTTTGTTTTATTCCAGGTGAGTATCAAAGAGAACAATCACCATATAGTTCATTCACACTGTGCAAGTCAGGTTCATTGAGTTTCATCCTGTTAAATGTAAGAAAATAATGAGGCTACCTGCCACTCTCCTCTTGGGTTATACAGCCAGTTGGTTACACAGAGAAACACCATGTATCCTGTGGTGCTGAACAATAAAACTATAATTTTGTAGAAAATCCCCAGAAACAAAACAAAAATATTCACATTTTAAGATGCTGAAAATCTTGTTTTAACGATTAAATCAACTTTCAAAATAAGTAAGGATTATTCAGTTACTTATATTGATGAATCAGTTATTAATCATTTAAACATTGTTGCCCTGTTTAATTTTATAACATATTGGTTCTCACAGGCTGAACTTGTATCATAATACTTCCACAGCTTCCTTGCTCAATACCTTTTTAACATCTATGTGCTTCTAAGACTTAAACACTACAGTGTTTAGGTCAGTAAAGAGAATGTAATCATGTTGAAATAATGCGAATTCAAACATGCCTTTTTATCTCCAAGTAACAATGAGTGTCATGTGGCAAAGTAAATTCACTGCGTAGAAAAATGTCATGGGTTCATCTCCTCAATTTCTGTCCCAAAAGCCCACTGACCTTTCACAGCAACCCATCCCTTACACACAAATGTGACACAAATGTGTCCCTTACTTTTTAATCACGCCGTTTATAGAAGTAAAAATTACTTCTCAACAGAAGTAATTTCAATAAGTTGGCCCTTGAATTCAGTAGTGGACAAAAGCAGACAACATAGAGGTTAAATTTCAGCCCATTATAACAATTCTGTAATCTGTTCATATCAGGTCAGTCAGTCATTTGTAAAGCAGCAGATAAAGTCTTAAGAGGTACACAGTGTATTAGATAGTTAGGTGTATAGTTGTGGTTTTTAATGGCAGTGTTATTATCTCCTTTTGGATTTAATAAACCATATGTGGGTTTTAAATTTAACAGGTAAGTTCATGAAATATAACAACGGAAAATCATGTAAATTACCATAGCAAACATAAAAGAGGAAAATCCATATTTTATTTTCTGACACACAAGCCACAGGAGAGGCATTTTTTCAGTGCATTGAGAAACATTTCATCCCTGAGGCCATAAATGAGAGCACTAAGACACCGCGGTGTGAGATGAAACATGATGAAGCTAAAAAACTGGACATGTTCCAAGGCCATTAAATCAATATGAGTTAGAGTAGATGCTATTAAAGGATACCAAAACTGAATGAGACAGAGAAGCAGCTGGAAAGCATGAAGAGTCACTGTCCTGAGTCCTTTCCTCGATGATATTTTATCTTCTCCTGATGCAGTTCTGGCCACTTTCATTATTTTAATGTAGCAGAACATGATGATGATACACATGATGAGGAAGTAAAACTGAAGCACAGCTACCCTGATGTGATCCTGCCATTTATACAAAAAGAAAATCTCTACATAACACATCTTGTATTCATAGTAAAAGTCAAAAGATGCTGAAGCAAAGAAAGTGATAAACACAATGCCATCGGGCAAAGTGCTGAGGCCGTGAATGATGAAGATGACTCGTACAGTGCTGCGTGTGGAGCACAGCTCAGCGTGACGCAGGGGCATGCAAATGGCCACGTAACGCTCCAGCGTCATGGCTGTGAGAGTCACCGGTGTGACTGTGAAGTACAGTAACGAAACGATGCAGATCAAGCTGCACAACAAAACCTGCATGGTTATTTGAAAAATGTAACAGATAAAAAGAATGTAACTTAGTACAAAAAATGCACTGTCTGACAGTAACGTCACCGCAAAGAGGATGTAGCGAGCACTTGTGTAGAAAAACTCATTTTTAAAGAAGGTCACGATCAACAACAAGTTGATGGAGAGAAAAATCATCACCAGCACCTGCACTGTAATGAATTTACTGTGCACAGTAATGAATTTACTGTGCAGCTCCAATAAATCCGGACCAAGCTGTGAGTTGTTTGAATTCATGTTGTTCTCTGAGGGAACTGTCAAAAAGTGTCTGTAATATTTGTATATCAATAAAATAAAAGTTCATCTCCAGTGTCCAGCAGGTTTCTCCAGTGATGAGATGCTGCAGTTTTGTGCAGCTGAATCTCCTGCTGAGCTCTGTGCAGCCTTTCTGACACAGATGATGACTCTGAGGACCAGAACCATCTAAATATACTGTAACACCAGTGTTGTCATTGTCCCTCATTGGCTGTCCACAGGTCAGGTGTATAGATCAATATTTAAAAAAAAGACAAAACACTTCATTAACTGTTTTATACATCACATTTTTTTTTGTGATGTTGCAATCTTACATCATTATTAAAACAATGCTTAACACAAGTTTGAGTGCGGCCGGGTTTTCAGGCACATGAGGCCCTAGACTTTTACATTTAGTAACTTATTTTGAAGATGAATTTTGCAAGAATGAGTGACATCCAATGGTAAAACAGCAGATGGCAGTGGTGGCGGGGGATTCTGCTGCACTGCTGAAAAAGAGGAGGCCTTGTTTTACACTGGACACGTCGCATGTGCATCACTGCTGCTTCCCTCATGTTTTTAATTCTGTCCCCCATGTTAACAAATTTGAGTTACAAATAGAAACTCAAAAGTAAAATGCGTGTCTCAGACGTGGCTTCGGTTAAATAGCAGATGTAATTAGAGGTAATTATAATAAATGGTACATTTTGCTCTCAGAAACTTGCAAAACTTTTTTTTGATATTTAGTGTATACATTATATTAATTTAAAATACTGTATTATACCGTAACACTGCAAGTGCATTGCAGTGCAGACATGAAATGCAGAATTGCGAGACTGATCACTGAAGTTAAAAAAGTTTTTGTATAGCTGTATTTCAGTTATCTTTAAACTGGAAATCAGCACCCATTATCAGCCCATGGACTGCCCTGATTTCTAAAAATTGGCATGGGCGACAGAAAAAAAATCAGTCAACCTTGATATAAAACACATTAGACCACAATCTACAGCAATGGATCAAATGAAATGTTAAAAGTGGTGACATTTTCAGTGGTACGCTGAGGCAACAAGAGTCACTCACGGAAACAGGCTTTTAAAGAAGATATTTAAAGGGGGAATTGTAGAAAAGGATCCCCGTTTTGGTGATGCTGCAGCTCTGCACTGCCTGCTGAGAGCAGACTCACCACCTGGTTCTTCCCGTGTTCACTTGAGTTCCAGAAGTCTGTTGCGTGTTACCTATGCCTCGTTGACAACACAGTAAGTGAACAGACACTATGTTTGATACTGCCTAATTGTTTACCCGTCGTATTAAGTTGTTAATGCTCGCGCTAGCGGTTAGCACACTCGCGCTAGCGGTTAGCACGCTAGCTGGTTAACGTCATTTTCTGTGTTCCGCTGTGTTGGTTAGCTGACATTTATAATATTATGGCAGGGGTCAGCAATTATTTTCTCCAAATAATTGGGGGATTATTTGGGACTAATGGGCTACATTAAATTCTGCTCAGTATTCATTTTATGCCTTTTTAAAGAGCAGTAAATTGTATTGTTTTCGTGTAAATTGGGCAGCATATAAACACACAATAAACGAAAATTAATGGCAAGGGAGACTTTATTCAACTATTACTAACTATTGAAAATAAGAAACAACTCTTCTAAATAATGAATACTACTATGCTGTGGCGTCGTGTAGTGAGTACATTATCTTACACCACCAACAGCGGCCACCCACGCGGTACGCATCTGAGCACTCACACTGGATGCGGTGCAAATCTACATACAAGAGTGACAGAGCTTTGCTGTTTGAAAAGTTGATACTGTTCATAATGTGGTCATTTGAAATAAGCTGCACAATTTTTTACCTATTTTCAGACCATACTTGTATACACACATTCTGAGTTGTGAACTGCTGCTCTGACTGGAAGTAAACCCACGTTAAAGAGAGAACTGCTTCATTGGTGTTCTTACTGACACTACCTGTCCAACATCATTCATCTGGAACCATATACAGTCCTTACCTGGTCCTCACCAACATGGATATATGAGAAAAATGTGTTATATTAAGCAGTAAAAGGACAATACAGAGCCCTTAAAGTCCCTGGAAGTTTTCCTTATTCTCAGTACAAGATAGTTTTAACGTGTACACAAGATAATATCATATCACTAAACAGATGGACATCCTCAATCAGACACAGTGTTTAAACATCAGGGAGTTTGCATACATCTTCATTATCCTTCATGAACACAGAGTGAAATTTCAGGACACAAGGAAGCAACAAATAGATAATATGTGGAAACAGGCCAAAGAGAAGCAGAGGGATTTTCCCTAGAAACTGTCCTAGTCCTGCACCTCAATTAATAATCCATTTTTAACTTCAGCCCTAAAATGTTGAGTTTAGTAGTAGTTTTTTTGTCCATTTTTACAACAATGTTGCTTTTTATTCATCTTTCCTTCACTTACTTCTGTCACACAAGCCACAGGAGAGGCATTTTTTCAGTGCTTTGAGAAACATTTCATCCCTGAGGCCATAAATGAGAGGACTAAGACACCGCGGTGCCAGATTAAACACTATGAAGTTGAAAAAACGGACATGTACAAAGGCCATGAAATCAATATGAATTAGAATGGATTCTATTAAAGGATGCCAAAACTGGATGAAACAGAGAAGCAGCTGGAAAGCATGAAGAGTCACTGTCCTGAGTCCTTTCCTCGATGATATTTTATCTTCTCCCGACACAGTTCTGGCCACTTTCATTATTTTAATGTAGCAGAACATGATGATGGTACACATGATGAGGAAGTAAAACTGAAACACAGCTGACCTGACGTAATCCTGCCATTTATACAAAATGAAAATCTCCACAAAGCACATCCTGTGTTGATGGTAAAAGTCAAGAGATGCTGAAGAAAAGAAAATGCTAAAAATGACAGCACAGGGCAAAGAGCTGAGGCAGTGAATGATGAAGATGACTCGTACAGTGCTGCGTGTGGAGCACAGCTCAGCGTGACGCAAGGGCATGCAAATGGCCACGTAACGCTCCAGCGTCATGGCTGTGAGAGTCACCGGTGTGACTGTGACGTACAAGACCAAAACAATGCAGATCAAGCTGCACAATGAAACTTGCATGGTTATTTGGAAATTGCTGAAGAGGACAAGAATGTCAGTTGCCACGAAAAATATACTGTCTGACAGTAACGTCACAGCAAAGAGGATGTAGCGAGCAGTTGTGTAGAAAAACTCATTTTTAAAGAAGGTCACGATCAACAACAAGTTGATGGAGAGAAAAATCATCACCATCAGCTGCACAATAATGAATTTACTGTGCCGCTGCAACAAATCCTGACCAAATAGTGAATTGTTGGAATTCATGTTGTTCTTTGAGGGAACTGTCAAAAAGTGTCTGTAATATTCATATTTCAAAGTAAAAGTGCGGCTCCAGTGTCCAGCAGGTTTCTCCAGTGATGAGATGCTGCAGTTTGTGCAGCTGAATCTCCTGCTGAGCTCTGTGCAGCCTTTCTGACACAGATGATGACTCTGAGGACCAGAACCATCTAAATATAACACCAAAAAATGCTGTGTTGTCATTATCACTCATTGGCTGTCCACAGGTCAGGTGTATAAATGAAGTTAAAAAAAACCCACTGTTCTAAACTACATCATTTATTTGTGATGTTGCAATCTTACATCATTGGAAAACAATGCTGAACACACCAAGTTCGAGTGAGGACAGGTTTTCAGACACAGCCTGTGGACCACACGAGGCCCTAGACTTTTGTTTTTAGTAACTTATTTTGAAAGTTAATTTTGCAAGAATGATTGACATCTAGTGGTGAGACAGCAGATTGCAGCAGCAGCATGTCTGAGGCACACGTTTGTAATGTAAGGCAAATGCAGACATTGACTTGAAGTTAGACACTACACCTTTAATATGACGTATAGGTGAGACAATCTTAGCTATATCTTGATACAAGAAATGGTGTATTGAGTTAAAAAAAACAAAACAATCTAACATAAGTGTTTAACACAACTTCCTATCCTGACAGAATAATCTCTGAACTCACTGTGTTTACTGTGTTCACTCCAGGGACCTGACAGTTGTTGTTCATGGGTGATAAAAGGAGCAGAGATTTTGTGAGTCACTTTAAGTCTTTATGCACAGTCTGAGGATTTATCTTTACTCGCACCGTGTTCTTATGGTTAATGCTGGCATCAACTTAGGCTGCCTTATTAGATGATATGAGAAAGTATTTTATTTAATTTCTGCCTGAAACCCTTCATACATGCAGCACATTTATGGCAGATAACAGCTCTGTGGCTGGTGGCAGGGCTTCGCCGCTTCTCAGTTACCGTTCTTTTGTTTCTGTTGTTGATGGGTGTTGATTTTTCTGTGCATCAACTGGTTGCTCATTGTGACCCTTTTATCAAAGATCTACTTCTACACAACCATGTCCCTTCATGGAGACAGCTGTGCTTTAGATTGATTTAAAGCTTTTCATCAATGTCAATCAATGTCAATTACATAGTGTTTAATCTCATTCCAAGATGCCTGAGTCCTCATTTATGGCCTCAGGGATGAAAAGGTTTTAATTGCACTTAAACAAAATGCCCCTTTTCAATTCTACTTTGGACAAAACAGTGTGCAGATCAAGAAAATTTTGAAAAAAAAAAAGAACTGTAACTAATGGTTAGTTTTATAATGGTTGAAACATTTGATTATTTATGAGTTATTTGGTCCATAACATGTCAAATTGTTTGACTGTTTCCTGACTGATAATGTTCTCAAATGTCTATGAACCTAAATTGTCTGGTTTTAATTCATTTCTTTGTGATATGGAGCAATAAACATCACATTTAAGAAGCTGATAAGTCGTGAATCACTGCTGTGAAACGTGCTCTGAAACTACTGTGACACATGTCACTTATATGTAATTTTGCTGGTAGAATGTCAGGCCTATTTTTGCTGGGAACAGTTCACGTTACCCGTGAAAAATAGGTGAGAAGCCAAAACGGAAGGCACATCATTACATTTCATTGTAACGTAATGTAATGTCTGTAATGTAAGGCAAATGCAGAGTTTTTTGTTCCTCACACATTATATACAGTATAAAAATGTACCGTTACATTTAATAAACCTTCAGCAATAATAATGTGCTGTATAACACTTAATACTGTATGCTCCCAACATGTGCGTCACTGTGTCATTATGTTGACCTGTAAGACGTACAGCATCACGTATAACAAGCAAGACTGTGTGTTATACTGTAAGTTATTGGTTAATTAATACATACAGTAGAATGTACATCACACAATACTGTATGTGCCCAATATAATACACTTTATAAATGTTATTGGTTAAAAGGTTTATTAAGTATTAAACTTACTGAACCGTACTGTCATACTTTCCATTGTAACTGAGTTCCAAGGGAAAGAAGTAGCTAAAATCTAGCCCTAGTCTGAAACTGATTTCAGACTTGACCTCAAAAGACTTGGACTTGTCCATGATAGTTACTGTATAGAACAACAAGGTTTTTATTTTGTTTTATTATGATGATGTGTAGACACTCTCCTATTTGATTTTAGGGTTGTGACTAACAGAGATGTGGACTTGAGTCTGAAACTGTGATTTCAGACTTGACCTCAAAAGACCTCGAAAGGTAAGTCAGGTTCATTGATTTCAGCTTGTTAAATGTACGAAAATAAGGAGGTTTCATGTCGCTATTCTCCGGGGTTAACTGCCATTATCCTCTTGGGCAATGTGGTGCTGAACACTAAAACCAAAATTTACATAAAATCCCCTGAAACTAAACAAAAATATTAATATTTAAGAAGCTGAAAAATCTTGTTTTAACAATTAAAACAACTTTCAAAATAGGTAATTATTCAAATCTCTGATAAATCAATTATTAATCATTTAATCGTTGTTGCCCTGTTTAATTTTATAACATATTGGTTTGCACAGGCTGAACTTGTATCACTTGTATCACCACTTGTACCTCCACAGTTTAGTTCAGTAAAGAGGATGTTATCATGTTGAATTAATGCAAAATCAAACATGTTTTTTTCATCTCCAAGTAACGACAAGTGTCATGTGGCAAAGTAAATTTACTGGTTAGAAAAATTTCAAGTTAGGCTCCTCAATTTCTGTCCCCAAAGCCCACTGACCTTGCACAGCAAACCATCTCTTACACATTGTACATCTAACATCAAAAATAGACAAGTGTGTCCCTTAATTTTAATCATGCAGTTTATAGAAGTAAAAAGAAATTTGCTTTTCTCAACAGAAGCAATTTTACAATAAATATGGTCCTTCAATTTCAGTCAGTAGTAGACAAAAGCAGACAACAAAAGAAGACACTAATTCAAGTGGGTAAGTGGTTAAATATCAAGCCATTAAAACAGTTACTATAGCAAACATAAAAACTCTATTTATTTTCTGACACACAAGCCACAGGAGACACATTTTTTCAGAGCATCAAGAAACATTTCATCCCTGAGGCCGTAAATGAGAGGACTAAGACACCGCGGTACAAGATTAAACATAATATACTTGAAAAACCGGACATGCTGATAAACCGTGAAATCAATATGAGTAAGACTGGATGCTATAAAAGGATACCAAAACTGAATGAGACAGAGAAGCAGCTGGAAAGCATGAAGAGTCACTGTCCTGAGTCCTTTCCTCGATGATATTTTATCTTCTCCTGACACAGTTCTGGCCACTTTCATTATCTTAATGTAGCAGAACATGATGATGATAAACATGATGAGGAAGTAAAACTGAAGCATAGCTGACCTGACATGATCCTGCCATTTATACAAAATAAAAACCTGTGAATAGCACATCCTATATTGATGGTAAAAGTCAAGAGATACTGAAGCAAAGAAGATGATGAAAACAATGGCATAGGGCAAAGAGCTGAGGCCGTGAATGATGAAGATGACTCGTACAGTGCTGCGTGTGGAGCACAGCTCAGCGTGACGCAGGGGCATGCAAATGGCCACGTAACGCTCCAGCGTCATGGCTGTGAGAGTCACCGGTGTGACTGTGAAGTACAAGAACAAAATGATGCAAATCAAGCTGCACAATGAAACCTGCATAGTTATTTGAAAAATGCTAGAGATAAAAATAATGTCAGTTACTACAAAAAATAAACTGTCTGAAAGTAACGTTACAGCAAAGAGGATGTAGCGAGCAGTTGTGTAGAAAAACTCATTTTTAAAGAAGGTCACGATCAACAACAAGTTGACGGAGAGAAAAATCATCACCAGCACCTGCACAATAATGAATTTACTGTGCAGCTGCAATAAATCCTGACCAAACTGTGAGTTGTTTGAATTCATGTTGTTTTTCAAGCAAACAGTCAAAAGGTGTCTGTAATATTTGTATTTCAAAATAAAGTTCAGCTCCAGTGTCCAGCAGGTTTCTCCAGTGATGAGATGCTGCAGTTTTGTGCAGCTGAATCTCCTGCTGAGCTCTGTGCAGCCTTTCTGACACAGATGATGACTGAGGACCAGAACCATCTAAATATACTGTAACACCAGTGTTGTCATTATCACTCATTGGCTGTCCACAGGTCAGGTGTTTAGAAGAAGGCTTTTTTGTTGTTGTTCTTGTTTTTTTTTCTCCTAATCAACTGTGTAAAACAACATAATTTATATGTGATGTTGCAATCTTACATCATTGGAAAACAATTCTGATCACAACAAGTTTGAGTGACGACAGGTTTTACTTTTAGTAACTTATTTTGAAAGTTAATTTTGCAAGAATGAGTGAATATCTAATGGTGAGACAGCAGATGGCAGCACACGTCACATGTGCATCACTGCTGCTTCCCTCAAGCAGCAACAAATTTGTGTTACAAATAGAAACTTGTTATATCTTATCAGAAGAGGAAAAAAAACAGGAAATCAACATCCATTATCAGCCTTTGGACTGCCCTGATTTTCTAAAAATTGGCATGGGCAACAGAAAAAAATCAGTCGACCTTGATATAAAACACATTAGACCACAATCTACAGCAGTGGATCAAATGAAATGTTAATGCTGCTGGGACAAAAGTTGTGACATTTTCAGTGGAGCACTGAGGCAACAAGAGTCACTCACTGAAACAGGCTTTTAAAGATGATATTTAAAGGGGAATACATGACAGAAATGTATTATATTTAGCAGTAACATGACAATAGGAGCCCTTAAAGTCCCAGAAAGTTTTCCTTATTGTCAGTACATGATATTTTTAATCTGTACACAAGATAATATATCACTAAACAAATGGACATCGTCAATCAGACACAGTATCAGTGAGTTTGCATACATCTTCATTGTCCTTCATTAATGAGTTCAGTAGTAGTTGTTTTTGTCCATTTTTACAACAATGTTGCTTTTTATTCATCTTTCTTTCACTTATTTCTGACACACAAGCCACAGGGGAGGCATTTTTTCAGTGCTTTGAAAAACATCTCATCCCTGAGGCCATAAATGAGAGGACTAAGACACCGCGGTGCAAGATTAAACACAATGTAGTTGAAAAATTGAACATGTACAAAGGCTATGAAATCAATATGAAGTATAGTGGATTCTATTAAAGGATACCAAAACTGAATGAGACAGAGAAGCAGCTGGAAAGCATGAAGAGTCACTGTCCTGAGTCCTTTCCTCAATGATATTTTATCTTCTCCTGACGCAGTTCTGGCCACTTTCATTATTTTAATGTAGCAGAACATGATGATGATAAACATGATAAGGAAGTAAAACTGAAACACAGCTAACCTGATGTGATCCCACGATTTACTTAAAAATAAAGTTTCCATAATGCACATCCTGTGTTGATGGTAAATGTCACGAGATGCTGTAGCAAAGAAGATACCAAGAACAACAGCATAGGGCAAAGAGCTAAGGCCGTGGATGATGAAGATGACTTGTACAGTTCTGCGTATGGAGCACAGTTCAGCGTGACGCAGGGGCATGCAAATGGCCACGTAACGCTCCAGCGTCATGGCTGTGAGAGTCACCGGTGTGACTGTGAAGTACAGTACTGAAAGGAGGGTTAAAATGATGCACAACAAAACTTGCATGGTTATTTGAAAAGCGATGAAGAGGATAACAATGTCATTTAGGAAAAACGAGAAACTGTCTGACAGTAACATCACAGCAAAGAGGATGTAGCGAGCAGTTGTGTAGAAAAACTCATTTTTAAAGAAGGTCACAAGCAACAACAAGTTGATGGAGAGAAAAATCATCACCAGCACCTGCACAATAATGAATTTACTGTGCCGCTGCAATAACTCCTGATCAAATAGTGATTTGTTTGAATTCATGTTGATCTTTTGAGGGAACAGTCAAAACGTGTATTTCAAAATAAAAGTTCATCTCCAGTGTCTAGCAGGTTCCTCCAGTGATGAGATGCGGCAGTTTTGTGCAGCTGAATCTCCTGCTGAGCTCTGTGCAGCCTTTCTGACACAGATGATGACTCTGAGGACCAGAACCATCTAAATATACTGTAACACCAGTGTTGTCATTATCACTCATTGGCTGTCCACAGGTCAGGTGTATAGAAACAAACAATTAACTGTTTAAAACTACACCATTTATTTGTGATGATGCAGTCTTACATCATTTAAAAACAATGCTGAACACACCAAGTTCGAGTGAGGACAGGTTTTCAGACACGGCCTGTGGACCACATGAGGCCCCAGACTTTTACTTTTAGTAACTTATATTTTGACAACTAATGGTGAGACAGCAGATAGCAGCAGCTGGAGGTGGGGGGTGTGGTGAGAAGCCAATCTCGGTACAAGAAATGATGTATTGAGTAAAAAAAATAATAATTGAAGGAGTCTAAAAATGTTTAAAGAGGAGGTTCAGTGGAAAAAAAATTTCAGATTTTTTTTTTTTTTGGTGTGTCCCCGTGTCATTCCCATATCTAAACATAACTAAAGTGTCACCATAAACACTTCAGCCATTTCTGAGAAAGAAGGGCTTCACTGTTTACCTGCACTCGAGCAAGTGGTTTTGAAAAGTCAAGTTTATGTTACATCTTGACATTGCTCTTAAGGTCATGCTTCTCGTTGTTTTGTTTCCTGTTTTATTGTGAAACTGACGTCACATTCCAGATTGCTTCACTTCCTGCCCCTGTGTGTTTTCCCTCCAGTTTTGATTGTCTGCCTCGCACCTGTGTCTCGTAATCTCCCTTCACCTCAGGTGTATATAAGCTGGGTTCCTCTTCCCCTCTGTGCCAGTTCGTCTTAGTACCTCAGCGTCTGAACGTCCCAGCCATTTAATTACTCGTATCTGTTTTCCCTGGTTTTTGGATTATTGCCTGTGTATGACTTCCGCCTGTGCCTGCCTTTTTGGATTTGTTTGTTTGAACTGACTGATCTTTGTGTACCGACCACCTCTTTTGGACACAGTCAAGTGAGTTTTTGTTCTCAATCTGAACTGTCTTGGAGTCGTGCCTTTGAGTCCTGTTTTTTTGTGGAGAACCAGTCTTAACAGTTTAATTATGTAACTAGCATATTTGCAACAGAGCAACGAATCCTCCCCCAACAGCTACTCCTGGTCATGGGCGTGAACATTCAACCTGAAGAAGAAGAAGCTGAATCGCTTCCGCCATTACAACTATTGTATCTGTTGAGATCAACATGTCTCAGAAGGAAGGTTCAGTTCATTGTTGCTCTGTTGCTGGTTGTCAAAAACAACACCAGACGCTTCATAGACTCCCTTCTAATGAGGAAAAAAGAGCAGAGTGGATATCTTTTATTTTTGATAGTAATATCCCTGCTAAGCTTCCTGAAATGCTGTTTGTTTGTAGCAGTCACTTTGAAGTGACTAGTTCTACAAACTTTGGGCAATCCAAAGCTAGACTCAAAACTTCATCTCAATTAGAGAGCAGTTCCAACAATCCGTATTTCCATGGATTTCCTGGACACAATGTAAGTATATCCAAATGAAGTAATAATGTCTTTGTGAGCTTGACTGCTTCTTGTCACTTATAGCAATAGCTAATGACAGTTAATTGCAGCTGCATTTGAAAGTGTGTATTCGCCTCTTCTGTTTGTCTCAGCTCTATGTGACGCTGTTTACAAGCGAACCGATGTACGAGCTGTATGGAACCTGTCACGGGTAGCTGGGAGAGGCAGGACCCCGATGCAGACAGGACGAGAATAGAGGAAGAGCTTTAAACAGTTTTTTTTTTTTTTTTTTTATTAACCTGTCCTGTCCAGTACTTTTGGCATGTAGTATGGTTGTCTACATGTCAGGTGGTGTTGAACAGGTTTGCTTTGCACAGGAAGAGTCTGTTTATACTTGCCCTGTTATTTATCTATGAATTTATTATTGTTTTTATTCTTATTCGTTTGCTTTTGTTTGTTGTGTGATGAGGGGAAACCGGACCGGACAGGGGGGGTAGGTAGACGGATTGGGGGGGGTGGGGGGTGAGGATGGGGAGGACGAACAATACAGTACAGGTTAACACAACCAAACATAACACACATAACATAACATGACATGATATTGCATAACATGACATACAGTGGTAGCCCAGTACAGGGTACCATAATATGACATAGACATTGTAACTGTCAGGGTCCGGTTTCCTCTGCTTCCTGTCTTTTATTTTGTTAGCATGTTTGTTCCTGTGCAACCCTGTATCTGCCTTTTCATTTCAGGATACTTGACCAGGCTGCTGGGCGGAGTTTCCTCCTCACACACCTGGTGCTCATTTCCCTGATGTTTCCCTCGCCTTTATCAGCTGGCTCCTTCCTGCAGCAGATGTCAGAGCGTCTCACTTGCTACTCGGTACTCTATCACACCAGTTGTTTCTCTGATCAGATCGTCCTCATGCTCCTTTTTGTTCTGTTTTTAACACGTGGCCTTTTTCCCTTTTTTCTAGTTTTCCCGGGAGATCCTCGCCCAGCCAGCCTGTCAGTCTCCTTTCGTTGGCTCATTTAGTTATGTTTTTTGTTCATTTTTTGTAAATAAATACTGCGCACCTTGTTCCTTTCTGGCTTCCGCTCTCTTTTTATGGTTCATACATGCCCAGTGTAAATCTTAACAGTAACAGTAATGATATTATGTTTAATAGTATACATGTGAGTAGTAAACAGTGATTTGCAGTGCAGTGATTGTTAACAACCAGAACCCACGCAGGCCCCCAGCCAGGGGCCAGCCCGCCACCAACAGGAGCAGATTCCCCCCAAGGCCAGGAGCAGATCCCCCCCAAGGCCGCCCACCACGGCCACCCATACGGCCACCCCAAGGCCGGCCCCAGTACCAGGGAGGGCTAAGTGTCCAAAGGCCCGCCACGTCCAACCCCGCGGTGTCCAGGCACAGATCCCACCCGCATCCAGGGGCCCAAGCACCCATCGTTGGCGTCCGCCAAGTGGGTGGGTCGCCACCCATCGCAGCACTCCTGGAGAGCCGCATCAAGGTGGGCAACAGCCACACCCACCCTGGTCACCCCCCCGATAGAGCGAGGGAGGGCCAGACCCCCCCCCACAGCCAGCAGCAACCCGGGGCCACAGCTGTCCCCTCCCAGACCACCAACACCCACCCAGCCGAGGGCCAGGGAGGAGGTGGGGATCGCTCCCGCCCACCCCCCTGCCATCACCCATCAGGGCCTGGTGGTCTGTGTCTGTGTGTGTATATGTGTGTGCATGTGTGTGTGTCATGTGTGAGGTGTGTATGTTATGTTATGTCTAATGTGCAATTAAAACTGGGGGTTAGAGATTGTGGCACAGACCCTCCACCGCTGGCAGACAGTGGAGCTGTCGCAATGCCACGTCCCATCCCCCATACCCTAGTGTCTATTGTGCAATAAAAATTGAGGGATAGCAGCCGCCCAACAGGGGAGGAGGTGGGGAGTGAAGCCACCATGTGGTGCCCCCACCCACCAACCCCCCAACCCCCCACAGTGGCTCGACCGTGCCTCCACCAACGCCTCGTGTATATGTGTGGGAATATACCAGTCCTGGGGTGGCTACATAGGGGGTGAGAAGGAGCGACTACCCGGGTAGGGTGCCAGCTTCCTGACTGGCAGCCCCTCACTCCCCCGTCCCACCCCGGTCCCCAGCTGAGAAGCGGCCAGGCCTGTCCAGGCAGGGCCATCCGTGGGACCCCGGGAGCACCACCGCAGTGAAAGAGCAAGACCCCCCCCCCAGTCCACAGGGGAGGGAGGCCCCCGTTGAGCACAGCCCCCCAGACGTCGGCGGGACCCACAGCGCGGCATCCCCGCAGCGATAGCCCCCGGCCCCACCCATAACCCATGAGTGGCCCAGACCAGGTCCGAACTCCGCCCCCCAGCCCCCAAGGGTCCCCACGGCCGGACATACCCCCCGCATCCACCACCATATCCCCCCCAGGACAGGAGTCGCGCCAGCCCACCCTAGGGCACTGCCGGGCTACCGAGGAAGACCCCGCCCCGCCCCACCTGGGAGCGCACCCAGGGGGACACCCGCCCCACCCGGCCGCAAGCAGGCCCACCCCCAGGGGCCCCCAAGGTGCTAGCTTGCAGAGATCCCAAACCCCCCCAGCCCCCCCGAAGCGAAGACAGCCCTGCCCAGGCCCATAGCCCACCCCTTCAAGCCCCATGGCCCCCCTAGGCCAGAGTCGCCCCCACCGGCCCCCACAGGGGGGAGGCACAACTACCGAGAGGCCGTAGACACAGCCCCCACCCCAGGAGGCCACTGAGCTGCTCCACCACCAAGGAACCCCGACCCGCAGCACAGACGCCCGACTAGGCAGGGCGCAAGCACCCACTCGCCCTAAGCAATATATTTTATTAATGGTGCCCAGGTTGAGTCAAAGTCGGCCAGTTGGTTTTTAATGGAAGCGGATATTCTCTCCATAGAGATGTGGTCTAGTAGTAGATTTCTATATAGGTGTATGCTTAAGTTTTTTTTGTTTTTCCAATTCATAAGGATGGTTTTCTTGGCGATGCTTAGGCTAGTGATTAGCATGCGTGCTTTCCCTGTCCCTATATTTATTTGAGTTAAGCCCCCCAGTATGCAGAGAGGTTGGTACGGTGCATCCAAGACATGCTGAGGGGTCCTCACATACCCTACACCAGAATGAATTTACAGGTGTACATAACCATAGCGCATGCATGTAATTATCCACTGTGTTGTCGTTGCAGTTTAAGCAGGTGTTTGTAATAACCCCATCTTGAACATCCTTTGTCCTGTGTAGTTTATTCTGTGAAGAGTTTTGTATTGTATAAGTTGTAGGTCTGGGGTTTTAATTATTTTAAACGCATTATTTAATATTTGGGTCCAGAAGTTTTCACCTGGGCTAATGGATAAGTTTGACTCCCATTTTGACGTTGGTAAACTGATTGTGTAATCATTTTTTGTTAATAGTGCGTATGACTTAGATAGCATAATCACCTGTGTCAGCCGGGAGTTTCAGCTGCTTTTGAATAAAGTCTCTCACCATTACTTCTGGATCCTCTTCAGTTTTTTCTGGGTTCCCAGTGAAGATCAGGTTATCTCTCATACTGCGTGCCTGAAGATCGATTAGGGATTCTTTGATGAGTTTATTTTCTTCCGAGAGACGTTTCGTTTCCTCGGTGAGAGATTTTACGGATCCCTTCAGTGTGGAATTTTCGGCCGCAAGTAGAGATACCTGTTGTTGGCTGAATTCCAGGGACTCCAGCAGCACTTGAAACTCTTTGTGGAGGATTTCTACCAAAGAGAGTCGAGCGTCGAAGCTGGATAATTTGCCATTTATAGAGGTAAGAATCTCCATAAATTCACTGTCGGGGGAAGATGTTGCTCCTGGTGAGTCTTCCGCACGGTTTCTTTTAGATGAAGGAGTGGTTGTTGATTTCGTTGTTTTCCCCATGACTAGCCGGTGAAAACACTCATCAATATAGTCCTCTAAATCCTCCAGCCTCCTATTCTCTTATTCCCATGAAGGGAAAGAAAATGTGATATAAAGACTTCCTTTTTTCCCTTTTTTTGTAAATTTTAGCCTTGATTTATTGGCTATTTTCGTAAATGAGATGAAGTTTTTTGGTCTAAATGTGCCTCGCGATACTACATCTACGCCTCTCGCGAAAAACGCCTCTCGCGAAAAACAGTTTATTGAATCAGTCACAATTTTAGAATGTGCAGGGGGTGAAGGGAGAGGTGGCGTCGGACCTGTCCGGGGAAAGGGAGGCAGTGAATCTTCACAACAGAGAGCAGTGCAGCAAGACATCAAACAGGCAGTGAATACTTCCAAGAACCAGTGCGGAAGGCCGAGGGGACGTTCAGGCTCTGAGGAGAGGAGGTTACGGTTAACCAGGAGGCAAGAAACACAGAGAAGCATAAACTACAGCCAGGACGATACGTATACCACATGTAGAGCTGACAACGAACTGGCGATGACTCCTGGAAATCCGGAGCTTAAGAAGGCCGTCCCTGATTGCCGGCAGGTGTGTTGCAGCGCAGGTGAAGGGATAAAGGAGTCGCAGCATGACAGAACCTTGTGTATTTGCCGTGTCTGAGTGTCTCTCAGGTCAGGGTTAGCACAAGGGTTATACACTAATTACTGACTCCATCAGGCAGAGTTTGGTGTGTATTACTTTTGAATAGGGAACAACTTATAGTAAAATTGTTTATTTAACATGATCCATAATACTGTTATTTTGTATTTTTACACATTAGGGTAAATTAAACCACACAGGCACTCAAACTGGCGCTCTTGCAGTTCAGGGGGTGCAGCACCGCGGAGCTTAGCTGCCTGTTCAGATGCTGTCAGAGAGTAGCAATAAACTGGCCTAATCTGACGAGACTATGATGTTTTGACCATAAACATTATTTAATTTATTTAAGTAGACATCAGTAATTTTGGTTCAAAAAGACCATTCTATGTCACATTAAACATAACTTCCTATCCTGACAGAATATTCTCTGAACTCACTGTTTACTGTGTTCACTCCAGGGACCTGACAGTTGTTGTTCATGGGTGATAAAAGGAGCAGTTGAGGAGCAGAGATTTTGTGAGTCACTTATGCACAGTCTGAGGATTTATCTTTACTCGCACCGTGTTCTTATGGTTAATGCTGGCATCAACTTGGGCTGCCTTACCTTATTAGATGATATGAAAAGGTATTTTATTTAATTTCTGCCTGAAACCTTTCATACATGCAGCACATTTATGGCAGATAACAGCTCTGTGGCTGGTGGCAGTTTTTCGCCACGTCTCAGTTACCGTTTTTTTGTTGTGCAGTTTCTGGTGTTGATTTTTCTGTGCATCAACTTGTTGCTCATTGTGACCCTTTTATCAAAGGTCTACTTCTACACAACCATGCGATACATCTTATTCACTGTGACACTATTGTCCGATACCTTGATTTTATTCATGACCGATGTTCTGTTCATCTTGGCTTATCATGAAATGACAATGCACATTGCCCTGTGTGTGCCTATCTATATTGTTGTGGTTGTATACACTTTTGTCACACCTTTAACTCTCACAGCCATGACCCTGGAGTGCTATGTGGCCATCTGCATGCCCCTGCGCCACGGAGAGCTGTGCACGTCGCACACAGCTCTGTACTGCGTCCTCATCATTCACGGCCTCAGCTCTGTACCAGTGAATCTTATCCTCGCCATCTTCTTTGCATCAGTTCCCACCAGCATGTATTCCGAGCACAGAATATGCTCCATGGACATGTTTGTCACTCTCCAGTGGCAGGACAACACTAAATTAGCTGTGTATCAGTTGTACTTTTGTGTCATGGCTACCGCCATCATCTTCTCCTACTTCAAGATAATGAAAGCGGCCAAAGCGTCAGAAGGGAATAAAAAGCCGTCAAGTAAAGCACTCGGTAGAGTGACTCTTCATGGCTTCCACTTGCTTTTCTGTCTCATCCAGCTGTGGTGTCCCTTCATGGAGACAGCTGTGCTTCAGATTGATTTAAGGCTTTTCATCAATGTCAGGTACTTCAATTACATAGTGTTCAATCTGACTCCAAGATGCCTGAGTCCTCTCATTTATGGCCTCAGGGATGAAAAAGTTCTAAAAGCAATTAAACAAAATGTCCCTTTTCGATTCTACTTTGGACAAAACAGTGTGCAGATCAAGAAAATTTGAAGAAAAAAAAGTTACAGTTATTTATGTTATTTGGTCCATAACATGTCAAATTGTTTGTCTGTTTTCTAAACTTTGAACTGATGAGGTTCTCAAATGTCTATGAACCTAAATAGTTTAGTTTTAATTCATTTCTTTGTGATATGGAGCAATAAACATCATATTCAAGAAGCTGATAAGTCAGCTTGTTTTAATTAGGTAAAAAAAACAGATTCATTGATTATTAAAACATTTATTTAGTTATTATCTATTAATACTGATCATACATATATCTCAATACATTTTGACTGAAATTGAAATTTGATGCAGTGTTTAGACAATGTGTAACAGCTTTAAATGAGGAAATAAAATATGATATTTTTTTTAATCCTTTACATATCTGCTATTGTATTTTTTTAATAATGCAGTGAAGGGATATACAGTACTTTTTGTTTGGATAAACTTTAAAACTGACATGGAACACCACCACTAACTAATAATATATCATTTGTAAAAAATGTAAGGTGCTGCTTTATGAAATCATGACAAACCTGATAAAAACTGATTATAGAACTGTTTTGAATAGCCTGAAATACATTTACAATCAAGAGGCCCACAAGCAGAAAATGTTGCTGAGGGCCAGACCACTAAGATGAACTAAATTCTGCTCAATATTAATTTTATCTGTTTATAAAAAGGAGTAAATTGTTTTGTTTTGGTGTATATATCAGCAAACAAACCCACAACAGACGAACTGAATGGCAAGACACACTTTCTTCATTCATTGTGATGTTTTTAAGGCTATAAGGGTGTGGGTGCAGGTAAGGACCAAAAGCGCGGAGGCAGGACTAAAAGTAACCAAATGTTATTTACAAGAAGTACAAACGAAAGGCGAGCCAGGAACTGGAACGTGGGGAAACTAAAAAGGGGAAAGACAACGAAAGGCACTGAGGCTAGCCGGCTGGCGAGGCAGGACTCAGGAGGTCAAAACCAGAAACTAGGAAAAAAGGAGAAAAGTACGCGATGGAGTAGAGGGGTGAATGGAAAAACAACAGGCAAACTTGTGGCAGTAACTGGGAGAGGCTATTGACGTGACGCAGGTGACCCATGTACTGAATGAGACGCGCTGACACCAGGAAGCAGGAAGTCACCGAGTTGATGAGTAGATCAGGATCAGCTGTGGTGATTAGTCCCCCTGCCTCACCTGCCAACCAGCCTCCTGAAAAGAAAAGAGCAAAGCACTTCCCCAGGAACACAAGTACAAGAAAAAAATAAAACAGGAAATAAAGAAAATAAAGGAGAGGCAATTCAAACCAGACCCGAACATGACACTAAACCTATTAAATATATATAAGACTTTGCTTTCTAATGAATATAATAAGAACACAAAGTGGTTTATCCCATAGTCATATACAGTAGATAGCACATCACTCAGGCAGTATGTCAGAAAACTTGTCTAAAATCAATTATTAATAATATAAATCAATTATTAATTATTTAATCATTGTTGCCCTGTTTAATTTTATAACATATTGGTTCTCACGGGCTGAACTTGTATCATGCTACCTCCACAGCTTCCTTGCTCAATACCAGACCCTTTTAACATCTATGTGCTTCTAAGACTTAGACACTAGTGTTTAGTTCAGTAAAGAGGATGTTATCATGTTGAGATAATGCAAATTGTTTTTTCATCTCCAAGTAACAACGGGTGTTGTGTGGCAAAGTAAATTTAATGTGTAGAAAAAGTTCATGAGTTAAGCTCCTCAATTTCTGTCCCCAAAGCCCAATGACCTTTCACAACAAACCATCCCTTACACATGTTACGTAAAACAGACAACAAATGTGTCACAACTTTAATTATGCAGTTTATAGAAGTAAAAAGAAATTTGCTTTTCTCAACAGAAGTACTTTTACAATAAGTTGGCCCTTGAATTTTGGTCGGTAGTAGACAAAAGCAGACAACACCACAAAAGAGAAGAAACTGATCAATTCAACTGACATAGACGTTACATTTCAGCCCATTATAATTCTGTAATCTGTTCAAATCAGGCCAGTCAGTCATTTCTAAAGCAGCACACAAACTCTTAAGAGGTACACAGTGTATTAGATAGTTAGGTAGATAGTTGTGGTTTTTAATGACAGTATTATCTCCTTCTGGATTTAATAAGCCATATGTGGGGTTTCAAATTTAACAGATAGGTTCATGAAATATAGTAACGGAAAATCATGTAAATTACTATAGCAAACTTAAAGTGGGTGGGGGGTGGGGGGG
>JAFBJR010000412.1:55031-79275 GCA_016785285.1 Brachirus orientalis
CCATTTCATTTTAGGGTTGTGACTAACAGAGATGTGGACTTGAGTCTGAGACTGTGATTTCAGACTTGACCGCAAAAGACTTGGACTTGATTTTGACTCCAGGACAGTGTTTATTATACCAGTAGGTTTCAGTAGCAGGTTGGTTACTCTGTGGTCTGTACTCTACATCAACAGGACGTCAGCTCAGACTTAACATGAGACAGTCTTATGGGCAGCAGATAATAATCAGTGGTCAACTCAGACTGTCATTTTTGTTTTATTCTACATGAGTATTAAAGAGAACAATCACTGTATAGTTAATTCACACTGTGCAAGTCAGGTTCAATGAGTTTCAACCTGTTAAATGTAAGAAAATAAGGAGGCTACATGTCGCTAGTCTCCAGGGTTAACTGCCACTATCCTCTTGGGCTATACAGCCAGTTAGTTACACAGAGAAACACCATGTATTATGTGGTGCTGAGCACAAAAAAAATAAAATTTAACATAAAATCTCCTGCAACAAAACAAAAATATTCACATTTAAGAAGCTGAGAAATTTTAATTTTTTAAAACTACTTTCAAAATAGGTAAAGATTATTTGATTATTTATATTGATGAATCAATTATTAATCATTTAAACATTGTTGCCCTGTTTAATATTATAACATATTGGTTCTCACAGGCTGAACTTGTATCATGCTACCTCCACAGCTTCCTTGCTCAATACCAGACCCTTTTAATATCTATGTGCTTCTAAGACTTAAACACTACAGTGTTTAGTTCAGTAAAGAGAATGTTATCATGTTGAAATAATGCAAATTTAAATGTTGAAATAATGCAAATTTAAATGTGTTTTTTGTGACAGAAAAAACAGTCGACCTTGATATAAAACACATTAGACCACAATCTACAGCAATGGATCAAAGGAAATGTTAATGCTGCTGGGACAAAAGTTGTGACATTTTCAGTGGAACACTGAGGCAACAAGAGTCACTCACTGAAACAGGCTTTTAAAGATGATATTTAAAGGGGAATACATGACAGAAATGTATTATATTTAGCAGTAACATGACAATACGGAGCCCTTAAAGTCCCAGAAAGTTTTCCTTATTGTCAGTACATGATATTTTTAATGTGTAGATAGTATCGTATCACTAAACAAATGGACATCCTCAATCAGACACAGTATTTCAACATCAGTGAGTTTGCATACATCTTCATTGTCCTTCATTAATGAGTTTAGTAGTAGTTGTTTTTGTCCATTTTTACAACAATGTTGCTTTCTTCTTCATCTCAGGAGAGGCATTTTTTCAGTGCTTTGAGAAACATCTCATCCCTGAGGCCATAAATGAGAGGACTAAAACACCGAGGTGCAAGATTAAACACAATGTAGTTGAAAAATTGGACATGTACAAAGGCTATGAAATCAATTTGAAGTATAGTGGATTCTATTAAAGGATACCAAAACTGAATGAGACAGAGAAGCAGCTGGAAAGCATGAAGAGTCACTGTCCTGAGTCCTTTCCTCGATGATATTTTATCTTCTCCTGACGCAGTTCTGGCCACTTTCATTATTTTAATGTAGCAGAACATGATGATGATACACATGATGAGGAAGTAAAACTGAAACACAGCTAACCTGATGTGATCCCACGATTTACTTAAAAATAAAGTTTCTATAATGCACATCCTGTGTTGATAGTAAATGTCACGAGATGCTGTAGCAAAGAAGATACCAAGAACAACAGCACAGGGCAAAGAGCTGAGGCCGTGAATGATGAAGATGACTTGCACAGTTCTGCGTATGGAGCACAGTTCAGCGTGACGCAGGGGCATGCAAATGGCCACGTAACGCTCCAGCGTCATGGCTGTGAGAGTCACCGGTGTGACTGTGAAGTACAGTACTGAAAGGAGGGTTAAAATGATGCACAACAAAACATGCATGGTTATTTGAAAAGCGATGAAGAGGATAACAATGTCATTTAGTAAAAACGAGAAACTGTCTGACAGTAACATCACAGCAAAGAGGATGTAGCGAGCAGTTGTGTAGAAAAACTCATTTTTAAAGAAGGTCACAAGCAACAACAAGTTGATGGAGAGAAAAATCATCACCAGCACCTGCACAATAATAAATTTACTGTGCCGCTGCAATAACTCCTGATCAAATAGTGAGTTGTTTGAATTCATGTTGATCTTTTGAGGGAACTGTCAAAAGTGTATTTCAAAATAAAAGTTCACCTTCAGTGTCCAGCAGGTTTCTCCAGTGATGAGATGCGGCAGTTTTGTGCAGCTGAATCTCCTGCTGAGCTCTGTGCAGCCTTTCTGACACAGATGATGACTCTGAGGACCAGAAGCATCTAAATATACTGTAACAGCAGTGTTGTCATTATCACTCATTGGCTGTCCACAGGTCAGGTGTATAGATCAATATTTAAAAAAAACAAACACTTAATTAACTGTTTAAAACTACATCATTTATTTGTGATGATGCAATCTTACATCATTTTAAAACAATGCTGAACACATCAAGTTCGAGTGAGGACAGGTTTTCAGACATGGCCTATGGACCACATGAGGCCCCAGACTTTTACTTCTTGTAACTTATTTTGAAAGTTAATTTTGCAAAAATGAGTGACAACTAATGGTGAGACAGCAGATGGCAGCAGCTTGAGGTGGGGGGTGTGGTGAGAAGCCACCACACCCCTTGTGTGTCCTTGTGTCCTTCCCGTATCTAAACATCACTAAAGTGTCACCATAAACACTTCTGCCACTTCTGAGAAAGAAGGGCTTCACTGTTTACCTGCACTCAAGCAAGCGGTTTTGAAAAGTCAAGTTTAATTACGTAACTAGCACATTTGCAACGGAGCAACAAACCCTCCCCCAACAGCTACTCCTGGTCATGGGCGTGAACATTCAACCTGAAGAAGAAGAAGCTGAATCACTTCCGCCATTACAACTATTGTATCTGTTTAGAGCAACATGTCTCAGAAGAAAGGTTCAGTTCATTGCTGCTCTGTTGCTGGTTTTCAAAAACAACACCAGACGCTTCATAGACTCCCTTCTAAAATATAAAGAGCAGGGTGGATCTTTAATTTTTGATAGTAATATCCCTGCTAAGCTTCCTGAAACGCTGTTTGTTTGTAGCAGTCACTTTGAAGTGAATAGTTATACAAACTTTGGGCAATCCAAAGCGAGACTGTGGAGATGTAGGTGGAGGCGCAGATGTAGTATCGCGAGACGTGTGTAACCAAACATGGCGACACACATTTAGACCGCAAAACTTTAGAGGACTATATTGACGAGTGTTTTCACCGGCTAGTCATGGGGAAAACAACGAAATCAACAACCACTCCTTCATCTAAAAGAAGCCGTGCGGAAGACTCACCAGGAGCAACATCTTCCCCTGACAGCGAATTTATGGAGATTCTTACCTCCATAAATGGCAAATTAGCCAGCTTCGACGCTCAACTCTCTTTGGTAGAAATCCTCCACAAAGAGTTTCAAGTGCTGCGGGAGTCCCTGGAGTTCAGCCAACAACAGGTGTCTCTACTTGCGGCCGAAAATTCCACACTGAAGGGATCCGTAAAATCTCTCACCGAGGAAACGAAACGTCTCTCGGAAGAAAATAAACTCATCAAAGAATCCCTAATCGATCTTCAGGCAAACTGAAGAGGATCCAGAAGTAACAGTGAGAGATTTTATTCAAAAGCAGCTGAAACTCCCGGCTGACACCGTTAAGAACATCTCCTTCCACCGGGTGCATCGCTTAGGAGGAAAGCGGCAGGATGGCCAGCGCCCGCGCCCTATTGTGGGCCAAATTCAAACACTTTAAACAGAAGGAGCTGGTGAAGAGCTGGGGCAGGGAGCTGCGAGGAATGGACTTTAGCGTTAACGACCAGTTCCCTAAAGGAGTTCTGGAGCGACGCAGGAGACTGTTCCCGCTGAGGAAAAAGTACATCGCCGAAGGATCCCTGGCAGTCAGCACCGTGGACAAACTCTACGCAAACGGTCAGCTGTGCCGGGATAAGGAGGTAACCCCCTGGCTCTTCTGAACTGCAGGTTTGTGATTCATCAACAAAACAAAATGATCTCCCACTAATTCAAATGATCAACTCTTCCTTCTTACTATCCACAAAAATTAACCTCAAAACCAATATTCACGACCAGTCTATAAATACACGTCTCTGTAGTGTAAAAACGACCACACCACGGTACTTGATCAGCTTACACTCTGTGCTCTGTTTTTAATTACGTATTCCTTTATGTGTTTCCCCGTGTGTTCTGTTATATTACTGTCTTTTTTATTGTCTTATATTTCCCATTATTATTCACCATATGTACATTATCCATCGGACCGGGGAGCCCGGTGCAGCGGCCTCAGGAAGTGGAGATGCAACGCACTTTACTTTGGAGTCAGCCAGTCGTCCCTATCACGTCTTCAGCTCGTTCAAAATGCTGCTGCTTGTCTTTTAACTGGAACGCGAAAGAGGGAACACATAACTGTCAGGGTCCGGCTCCACACGCCTCCTGCCTTTTGTTTTGATCTGTCCATTTCCTGTGCGACCTTGTTTCTGCCTTGTGATTGCAGGAGGCTTGACTGGGCAGCTGGGTGGAGTCTCTCCCTGCGCACCTGCAAATCATCTTCACCTGATCATCACCCTTAAAACCCCTGCTTTCCTCTGTGGCTCTTGTCAGCGCGTCTCACCGTCTTCGCGGTACCACGACCGTCACGCCAGAACTAGGTTTGCCCGTTTGAGAGACTTACCCTAATCCTCTGTTTTTTCTCCCCCTTCAGTGCGCCTGTTCGAGAGGCTTCACCCCGGCCAGCCATCCAGCCTCTTCGCCTTTTGTTATCCTTTTTGTTTGGCTAAGTGATTCACATTTTGTTATAATTAAATCATCAATTCCCCTTTTTGAACTCGCTGCTTCCGCTCTTTACTTGGGTCCATACATGTCTATGATTACACACAACAGTACGCGCTGACCAGAATTAGACAATGGACTCCGCGGAAGCCGCCGCACTAAGACAAACACTCTCCGCGCAGGAAGCCGCCGTCTCCCGACACGAGCAGGTGTTAGGCGATATTATGGACGCTATCCGGACACTCTCAGCCAGCATCACGCACCTGACGCAGAAGCCGCCCGATGCAGCGCCTCTCCCGATCGCTCCTCCGACGCCGACAGCTGCTTCACTGGACACTCCGCCTCTGCCTACACCCCCTGGGGGGCCCCAGCTCACCCGTGAGCCACCCATACCCACCCCGGACCACTACCATGGACAGGTAGGGGCGTGCAAACGCTTCCTCCGGCAGTGCAGACTTGTCTTTCAGTTGCAGCCAAGCACGTATGTTTCTGATAGCTCCCGTATAGCTTTTGTGTTTAACCTGGCTCGAGGCAAAGCTACAGAATGGATAAACTCGTTATGGGAATGTGACTCACCAGTACTTAACTCCTTCGATTCCTTCTCCGAGGAGATGATAAGAGTTTTTGATACACCATTTAAGGATAGCCGCTCCGCAGCCAGGTTATTAGGTCTCAAACAGGGGAACCGCTCAGCGGCAGAATATTCCATAGACTTCCGCATCCTCGCAGCCGAGAGCGGTTGGAATGAGCCAGCTTTGTTAACCGCCTTTGCCAGGGGGCTAAATGATGAAATTAAAGATGAGTTAGCCACCAGAGACGAGTGTGAGACTCTGGAGGCAATGATAAGCTTGGCTGTCCGTATAGACAATAGACTCAGAGAGAGACGCAGGGAGTGTAAGAGTCTCAGACCACCTTTTTCCCGGAGCTCTTTTTCCAGGCCCTCCTTCGCCACGTCACCTGCTATCGCTGTGCCTCCGGACCCCGCTTCGACCCTCCAGGCTCCCTCGTCTACTCCCGAATCAGCTGAACCCATGCAACTGGGAAACACTCGTCTTCCTCCCGACGAACGACAAAGGAGGATCCGCCTCGGACTGTGCCTCTACTGTGGACAACCTGGACATCTTCGACGGACTTGTGACGTCAGACCCGCTAGGGGGCGCTCGCCCGGGGAGAGGAGAATCCAGGTGAGCCAAACTGACTCTGAGCCCCTCTCCTCCAAACGGTTACATTTAGAAGGCACACTGTTTCACTCAGGCACGTCACATTCACTTAAGGTGCTGATCGACTCCGGAGCTGACGAGAACTTTATTGACTCAGACTTGGTGACTAGACTAGGGATCCCTCTGACTCCTGTGACTCCCCCCCGCACTGTTTGTGCTATAGACGGTTCATCCCTACCACCTATTGAATTACAGACTAAACCTCTCTCCCTGTTATTGTCGGGCAATCACCACAAATTAATTTCCTTTTTGTTAATTCCTTCGCCCTCAACCCCCATAGTGTTAGGACTCCCTTGGTTAAGGCTGCACAACCCTCACCTTGATTGGGCCACACCCTCAATAGTTAGTTGGAGCACATTTTGTCACTCTCACTGCTTACGTTCAGCCCAGCCCGTGTCTCACCCCACGTCTCCCGTTGTCGACCCTCCTGACCTCACCACAGTCCCTAGCTGCTATCACGATTTGGGTGAGGTGTTCAGTAAGCACCGAGCACTTTCCTTACCCCCTCACCGTCCTTATGACTGCGCCATCGACTTGATTCCCGGTTCCAAACTCCCCACGAGCAGACTGTATAACATTTCCCGCCCTGAGAGGGAGGCCATGGAAAAATATATTTCTGAGTCTCCTACAACTCTAGACAGAGAGGAGTAGCCATCATGATCAATAAAAACTTAAACGCACTTTTATAAACCCAGAAGGTAGATAGATAATACTTAACCTAAGAATCAGACAGATACATGAGTGATTACGGTCTTTGTGATGTTTGGCGCTGCTGCCATCCAGCTATCAAAGAATACACCTTTTTCTCACCTGTACACAAGTTCTATTCACGAATTAACTTCTTTCTGATCAATAGCACAAGCTTATCAGACATCACGGACACTCAGATACACCCTATCACTATTAGTGACCACGCACCTGTTTCACTGAATATAATTAAAAAGGTTTCCACTCCACATACTAGAAACTGGAGATTTAATACATCATTATTAAATGACCAAAATTTCATCAAATACTTTGAAAGGGAGTGGACAACATTTCTGGAAACCAATGACACACCAGGAATATCACCATGTATCCTCTGGGAGACAGCAAAAGCAGTAATGAAGGGTAAAATAATCTCTTACTCCTCATTTAAAAAGAAACAGGACAATCTATTTGAATAAGAATTAAAAGAAAAAATTAAAACATTAGAGACTGCCTATGCTGCATCCCAGACATACATTTGCTGAACAATATAAGAAAATTAAAATTTGAGTTGAATAAAATTATTGAAAGAAAAACACAGTTTCAGTTGAAGAGATTACGCCTAGAAAACTTCGAACATAGTAACAAATCAAGCAGATTCCTGGCTAATCAACTTAAACTAAGTAAGGAAAAAACAACCATTCACTCATTAAAAGACTCAGATGGGAAGCTAACCCATACGCCGGAAAAAATAAATATAATTTTTAGAGATTTCTATAAAAACTCATATTCATCCAGCAACAACTCATCTAGTACAGACGTAAACACATTTCTAAACTCTATAAATCTACCAGAGCTCAACAATGAACAGGTCAAGATCATGCAGTCTCCTATCTCAGGGACTGAACTCCATGAAGCCCTCCACCACATGCCAAACAGGAAAGCCCCGGGACCAGATGGATTCCCAGTAGAATTCTACAAAACATTCTGGTCTATACTAGCACCTTTATTCTACAGAATGATAATAAAAACTAAGGAAAGTGGCTCTCTTCCCCCAAACATAAACACGGCACACATCTGTCTCCACCTCAAATCTGATAAAGACCCCACACTCCCATCCAGTTATCGTCCAATATCACTCATAAATGCCACTACTTAAGACAATAGAGGACGACCTCCTACGGTGGAACTCCTTGCCCATATCACTTATGGGAAGAGTGGCTACTATAAAAATGATGATCCTACCAAAAATCAATTACCTCTTCTCAATGATCCCCACCAAGCCATCTCCAAATTGGTTTAAGGCATTAGACTCTGCTATCTCAAAATTCCTTTGGAAAAACAAGCCACCACGTTGTCACAGTCTGCTCCCCTTTCACCTGCCTCTCAGTAATTTTCCATTCCCTCTCCACTCACCTGCCAGCCACGCCCCCTCATCAGACCTACTCCCCTCACCTGCTTGACTCACCTGCTTCCCATCACCAATCAAGCTAGGATTTAAGCTCTCCCTGCTCACTCACTCTCTGCCAGATTGTTCTATATGCTCACGGAAGACTTTCCAGCACTCTTCTCCGGACTGATCTCCCGCTGCCGACTCTGCCTGCCTTGGACTAACCTGTTTGCTGTACTCCCGGTAACCGACCCTGCCTTCCGTCTTCGACCACGAGCTTCTGATCCCTCTGGATTCTGCCAGCTGGTGTCGGCCCAGCTACTGGTGGCTTGCTCCTGGTACGTCTGCCTCAACTCCTGCCTACCTGCTTGCTGGACTGGTGTTCCCAGCCTAAGCCCCCAGACTTTCCCTGTGCCCAGAGAGACTGTTTCCTGCGTGTGCTGCATTTGGGTTCTAATTACACCCACTACACACGTATTAGTTTAAAAACACTACAAAAACAAAAAAACTGTGGTGGTCTGGAAGTTCCAAACTTTTATAATTACTTCCTGGCAAACAAACTAAAGTATGTTCACAATTGGATCAAACCTGACCTACTAGACAATCAATGGCTGGATATTGAACAAACATTCTGCCAAGAAATTCAAATCTCTGACATCAGTACACTCATCAAACAACACCAGTGCTATAAAAGCATAAACATAAATTCCTCCCTGTCAGCCTCGTGGGAATTTATTAAAATTACTAGGTCCTCACACATCCCCTGTAAATTTACCCCAATCTGGAATAATCCAGACATCCTGCAGAATAAGGTAATGTTAAACTTCGCATCATGGAAAGAAAAAGGAATAAGGCACTTGGAACAAATATTCCAAGACAACAAATTCATCCCATTTCAGAAACTGGTAGACATATATGATATCAATAACAGTAAATTTTTGGAATACATGCAAATTAAATCTGCAGTCCGGAGGAGGTTTAGCTCTAGCAAATTGGACCAAGAGCCACCCCCAGTGATAAAACAATTCCTCAACCTCACATCTCCTAAAATGCTATCTAAGTACTATTAGTATAAGTACTAAGTACTACGCACTATTAACAATCAGTTTACCAACGTCAAAATGGGAGTCAGACTTATCATTAGTCCAGACGAAAACTTCTGGACCCAAATATTAAATAATACGTTTAAAATAATTAAAATCCCAGACCTACAACTTATACAATACAAAACTCTACACAGAATACACTACATAGGACAAAGGGTGTTCAAAATGGGGTTATTACAAACAAACACCTGCTTAAACTGCAGCAACAACACAGTAGATAATTACATGCATGCGCTATGGTTATGTTCACCTGTAAATTCATTCTGGTGTAGGGTATGTGAGGACCTCTCAGCATGTCTTGGATACACCGTACCAACCTCTCCCACACTATGCATACTGGGGGACCTAACTCAAATAAATATAGAGACAGGGAAAGCATGCATGCTAATCACTAGCCTAAGCATCACCAAGAAAACCATCCTTATGAATTGGAAAAACAAAAAAACTTAAGCATACACCTATATAGAAATCTACTACTGGACCACATCTCTATGGAGAGAATGTCCGCTTCCATTAAAAACCAACTGGCCGATTTTGACTTAACCTGGGCACCATTAATAAATGATATTGCTTAGGGCGAGTGGGTGCTTGCGCCCTGCCTGGTCGGGCGCCTGTGTTGCGGGTCGGGGTTCCTGGGTGGTGGAGCTGCTCGGTGGCCTCCTGGGGTGGGGAGGGGCTGTGTCTGTGGCCTCTCGGTGGCTGTGCGTCTCCCCTGTGGGGGGTGGTGGGGGCAGCTCTGGCCTAGGGGGGCCCTGGGGCTTGGGGGGGTGGGCTATAGGCCTGGGCAGGGCTGGGGGCCCCTGGAGGTGGGCCTGCTTGCAGCAGTGGCCGGCCTTGGGGTGGCCATAGTGGGCTCTACCTCGCTCCCTGGGTGGGCAGCCTTGGGGGGATCTGCTCCTGCTGGTGGCGGGCTGGCCCCTGGCTGGGGGCCTGCGTGGGTGCTGGGTGCGGGGGTCTTGTGCCCCCCCAAGCTCTGCCTGGGTGTGGGGTGGCCCTGTCCGTGTCCGTGGCCCTGCCGCCTCCTGCCACTGGGGCCGGCTCTGGGCGGGGGGGCTTCTGCCTGGCATCCTCCCGTCCGGCGGCTATCCCTGGGGCTGTGGCCATGGGCCCCCACTGCCCCGTGTGGCCGCTGGGCGCTTTATGCGTCTGGGTCCTTATCGGCCTGCTGCTGGGGGGCTGGCCAGGCACGGGTGCATTCCCCCACTCGGATTCCACCACCCATCCAATGACAAACCTTACACATATACACTGTTGCGTGTGCTCTCACACACCAACGAACATGCACCTTGCTTCTTAAGACTCTAACTCAAACTGTTGTGGACTCGGTCAACTTTTTTCCCTGTGGTTGTTAACAATCACTGCATTTACTACTAACATGTACACTATTAAACGTAATATCATTATTGTTACAATGTCTATGTCATGTTATGGTACCCTGTACTGGGCTACCACTGTATGTCATGTTATGCAATATTATGTTATGTTATATTATGTCATGTCATGTTATGTTATGTTATGTTATGTTATGTTATGTTATTTTAAACAAAAGCAAATGAATAAGAATAAAAACAATAATAAATGCATAGATAAATAACAGGGCAAGTATAAACAGACTCTTCCTGTGCAAAGCAAACCTGTTCAACACCACCTGACATGTAGACAACCATACTACATGCCAAAAGTACTGGACAGGACAGGTTTAAAAAAAAAAAAAATTATAACATTGGTTCTCACAGGCTGAACTGGTATCATGCTACCTCCACAGCTTCCTTGCTCAATACCAGACCCTTTTAATATCTATGTTCTTCTAAGACTTAAACACTACGGTGTTTAGTTCAGTAAAGAGAATGTTATCATGTTGAAATAATGCAAATTTAAATGTGTTTTTTCATCTCCAAGTAACGACAAGTGTCATGTGGCAAACTAAATTTACTGGGTAGAAAAATTTCATGAATTAGACTCCTCAATTTCTGTCCTCTAAGCCCACTGACCATCCCTTACACATGTTAGATAAAACATGAAAAATTTATGTCCATTAATTTTAATTAATGGACATGTCAATAACTGATCACTGAAGTTAAGCAAGTTTTTGTATTACTGTAATTATTATCTTTAAACTGTTATATCTTATCAGAAGGAGGAAAAAAAAACAGGAAACCAGCATCCATTATCAGCTCTTGGACTGCCCTGATTTCTAAAAATTGGCATGGGTGACAGAAAAAACAGTCGACCTTGATGTAAAACACATTAGACCACGATCTACAGCAATGGATCAAAGGAAATGTTAATGCTGCTGGGACAAAAGTTGTGACATTTTCAGTGGAACACTGAGGCAACAAGAGTCACTCACTGAAACAGGCTTTTAAAGATGATATTTAAAGGGGAATACATGACAGAAATGTATTATATTTAGCAGTAACATGACAATACAGAGCCCTTAAAGTCCCAGAAAGTTTTCCTTATTGTCAGTACATGATATTTTTAATGTGTACACAAGATAATAGTGTATCACTAAACAAATGGACATCGTCAATCAGACACAGTATTTCAACATCAGTGAGTTTGCATACATCTTCATTGTCCTTCATTAATGAGTTTAGTAGTAGTTGTTTTTGTCCATTTTTACAACAATGTTGCTTTTTTCTTCATCTTTCTTTCACCTCTTTCTGACACACAAGCCACAGGAGAGGCATTTTTTCAGTGCTTTGAGAAACATCTCATCCCTGAGGCCATAAATGAGAGGACTAAAACACCGAGGTGCAAGATTAAACACTATGAAATTGAAAAATTGGACATATACAAAGGCTGTGAAATCAATATGAAGTATAGTGGATTCTATTAAAGGATACCAAAACTGAATGAGACAGAGAAGCAGCTGGAAAGCATGAAGAGTCACTGTCCTGAGTCCTTTCCTCGATGATATTTTATCTTCTCCTGACACAGTTTTGGCCACTTTCATTATTTTAATGTAGCAGAACATGATGATGATACACATGATGAGAAAGTAAAACTGAAGCACAGCTAACCTGATGTGATCCCACGATTTACTTAAAAATAAAGTTTCTATAATGCACATCCTGTGTTGATAGTAAATGTCACGAGATGCTGTAGCAAAGAAGATACCAAGAACAACAGCACAGGGCAAAGAGCTGAGGCCATGAATGATGAAAATGACTCGTACAGTTCTGCGTATGGAGCACAGTTCAGCGTGACGCAGGGGCATGCAAATGGCCACGTAACGCTCCAGCGTCATGGCTGTGAGAGTCAACGGTGTGACTGTGAAGTACAGTACTGAAAGGAGGGTTAAAATGATGCACAACAAAACCTGCATGGTTATTTGAAAAGCGATGAAGAGGATAACAATGTCATTTAGGACAAACGAGAAACTGTCTGACAGTAACATCACAGCAAAGAGGATGTAGCGAGCAGTTGTGTAGAAAAACTCATTTTTAAAGAAGGTCACGATCAACAACAAGTTGACGGAGAGAAAAATCATCACCAGCACCTGCACAATAATGAATTTACTGTGCAGCCTCAATAAATTCTGCTCAAATAGTGAGTTGTTTGAATTCATGTTGATCTTTTGAGGGAACAAAATTGTATTTCAAAATAAAAGTTCAGCTCCAGTGTCCAGCAGGTTTCTCCAGTGATGAGATGCTGCAGTTTTGTGCAGCTGAATCTCCTGCTGAGCTCTGTGCAGCCTTTCTGACACAGATGATGACTCTGAGGACCAGAACCATCTAAATATACTGTAACAGCAGTGTTGTCATTATCACTCATTGGCTGTCCACAGGTCAGGTGTATTGACCAAGATTTAAAAAAACAAACACTTAATTAACTGTTTAAAACTACATCATTTATTTGTGATGATGCAATCTTACATCATTTAAAAACAATGCTGAACACATCAAGTTCGAGTGAGGACAGGTTTTCAGACATGGCCTGTGGACCACATGAGGCCCCAGACTTTTACTTTTAGTAACTTATTTTGAAAGTTAATTTTGCAAAAATGAGTGACAACTAATGGTGAGACAGCAGATTGCAGCAGCTAGAGGTGGGGGGTGTGGTGAGAAGCCAATCTCGGTATAAGAAATTATGTATTGAGTAAAAAAATAATAATTCAAGGAGTCTAAAAATGTTTAAAGAGGAGGTTCAGTGGAAAATCAAATTTCTGATTTTTTTTTTTTTTTTTTTTGATCGTTTGCTTATTTATTGTATCTATTTAATTTAATTGCCAAGGTTCTATACTTTTATATTACAATTGGTTTTATTGAAGAAGGGCTTCACTGTTTACCTGCACTCAAGCAAGCGGTTTTGAAAAGTCAAGTTTAATTACGTAACTAGCACATTTGCAACGGAGCAACAAACGCTCCCCCAACAGCTACTCCTGGTCATGGGCGTGAACATTCAACCTGAAGAAGAAGAAGCTGAATCGCTTCCGCCATTACAACTATTTTATCTATTTAGAGCAACATGTCCTTCATAGACTCCCTTCTAAAATATAAAGAGCAGAGTGGATCTTTAATTTTTGATGGTAATATCCCTGCTAAGCTTCCTGAAACGCTGTTTGTTTGTAGCAGTCACTTTGAAGTGAATAGTTATACAAACTTTGGGCAATCCAAAGCGAGACTCAGCTCAAAACTTCATCTCAATTAGAGAGCAGTGATGGAGATGTAGGTGGAGGCGCAGATGTAGTATCGCGAGACATGCGAGACGTGTGTAACCAAACATGGCGACACACATTTAGACCGAAAAACTTTGTCTCATTTACGAAATAGCCAATAAATCAAGGCTAAAATTTAGAAAAAAGGGAAAAAAAGGAAGTCTTTATATCATGTTTTCTTTCCTTTCATGGGAATAAGAGAATAGGAGGCTGGAGGATTTAGAGGACTATATTGACGAGTGTTTTCATTAAATACCTGGGTATCAATATCTCTTCCAAGCTGTCAGATCTAACACAATTGAACTATTCCCCACTACTTAAGACAATAGAGGAAGACCTCCTACGGTGGAACTCCTTGCCCATATCACTTATGGGAAGAGTGGCTAATATAAAAATGACGATCCTACCAAAAATCAATCACATCTTCTCAATGATCCCCACCAAGCCGTCTCCAAACTGGTTTAAGGCATTAGACTCTGCTATCTCAAAATTCCTGTAGAAAAACAAGCCACCACGTATTAGTTTAAAAACACTACAAAAACAAAAAAACTGTGGTGGTCTGGAACTTCCGAACTTTTATAATTACTTCCTGGCAAACAAACTAAAGTATGTTCACAATTGGATCAAACCTGACCCACTAGACAATCAATGGCGGGATATTGAACAAACATTCTGTCAAGAAATTCAAATCTCTGACTTGCCCTTCATCAGTACACTCATCAAACAACACCAGTGCTATAAAAGCATAAACATCAGGGGTCACGTGATGCACTCGGACTGAGAGGATCGCTTTTGCCGACCTCCTGCGCCTTCAGCCGATAAACTTACTTTCTAATAGACTAAACCGCAATTACTCTGGCTATATTTGATGGAGAACATGCCTGGCACTAAAGGGAATACTAATCCACGAGAGGCACCGCGTAGGGCTCGTCAGGAAGTAAAAAAACCACACGAGGCTAACACAGAAGCTGGCATGGATGAGGATGACTCCTGAAGAAGGGAGTTTGAGTCTTACCGCCGTGGGATTGATTATGCGGTCAATTTCGTAGGGTCCAATGTACCGGGGGGCCAGCTTCCGTGACTCCACTTGAAGGGGGAGGTCCCGCGTGGAGAGCCAGACCCTCTGCCCTCTCCACAGAGGGTCTGGCCGGCGGAGCTTCTGATCGTCAGGAGGCCGGCGTGCGGTGACGATCGGCAATGCGCTGTTTCCTGGTGGCCGTACGCAAGAGAGCAGCACGAGCCTCCCTCCAAACCCAACGACAGCGCCTGAGGTGGTGTTGTACAGAGGGAACTGCCATCTCATCCTCCTGTGAGGGAAATGGGGGGGTTGGTAGCCACAGCTGGCCATGAAAGGTGTCATACCTGTGGCGGAGGATGTGAAGGAGTTGTGTGCATACTCCACCCAGGCCAGCTGTGACGACCAGGAGGATGGGTTACGGAGTGTCACACACCGAAGGGCCGCCTCCAAGTCCTGGTTTGCCCGTTCCGTCTGGCCATTGGACTGTGGATGATACCCGGAGGAAAGGCTTGGGTTAGCTCCCAGAGCTTGACAGAATGCCTTCCAGACCTGAGATGCGAACTGCGGACCTCTGACGGAGACCATGTCTAGTGGAATGCCATGAAGTCTGAAAACATGGTTAAAAAGTAGATCCGCAGTTTCTAGAGCAGAGGGAAGTTTGGGCAATGCAACAAAGTGAACAGCTTTCGAGAATCTGTCAATAATGGTTAGAATGACTTGGTTACCCTCGGAGGGGGGAAGGCCGGTGACAAAATCCACTGCTATGTGGGACCAGGGTCTGGAAGGCGTAGGTAAGGGGTTTAGGAGTCCCGCTGGGGATAGGTGGGACATCTTGCTGCGGGCGCAGACGGAGCAGGCGTTCACAAAGGTGCGGACATCGCCTCCCATAGATGGCCACCAGAACTGCCGTCGGATGAAATCCAGGGTGCGTTGGACTCCTGGATGACAGGAGAGCTTGGACGCATGGCCCCACTGGAGAACCTGTGATCTGGCCTGGTCTGGGACAAATAGACGATTTGGAGGGCCACCACCGGGATCCGGCTGATCCCGCTGCGCTCGCTGAACTTGAGCCTCGATGTCCCAGGTGGCTGCTCCGAGGATGCAGGAAGGAGGCAGGATGGGATCAGGGGCGGAGTCCGACTTCTCCGGGTCCGTTTGGCGGGAGAGGGCGTCTGGTTTCACGTTACGTGAGCCCGGTCGGTAGGTGATGGTGAACGTGAATCGTCCTAGGAAGAGGGCCCATCTGGCCTGACGGGGGTTAAGGCGTTTGGCAGATCGTAGGTACTCCAGATTCTTATGATCTGTCCATACAATAAAAAAGTTGGGGGGCCCCTTCGAGCCAGTGCCGCCATTCTTGAAGGGCGGAGACAACCGCTAACAGCTGCCCACATCGTAGTTGCTCTCCGCAGAGGAGAGCCGCCTAGAGAAAAAGGCACAGGGGTAGAGCTTCTGATCGTCAGGAGACCGCTGAGAGAGGACCGCCCCGAGCCCAGTGTTGGAGGCATCCACCTCCACGACAAACTGCAGAGCAGGGTTAGGGTGAAGCAGGACAGGGGCAGTGGTGAAGAGATGCTTTAACCGGAAGAAAGCCTCGTTAGCAGACAGTGACCAGAGGAAAGGGACTTTAGGTGAGGTGAGCTGAGTGAGGGGAGCCGCGACTTTGCTATAATTTCTAATAAAGCGCCGGTAGAAATTGGCAAAACCGAGGAAACGTTGGAGCTGCTTCCTAGTAGCGGGGGTAGGCCACTCTGCCACAGATTGAATTTTGGCTTGGTCGGCACGGACCTGTCCCTTTTCAATAATAAACCCCAGAAAACTGACTGACTGGATGTGAAATTCGCATTTCTCGGCTTTAACAAATAGCCGAGAAGGCCGTTGAAGGACATGAAGCCGAGAGAGCCGTTGAAGGACATGAAGTCGACGTTGGTCAAGATCTCGGGAGAATATCAAAATATCGTCAAGGTATATGAAAATGAATTTATTGAGCATATCGCGGAGGACGTCGTTAACTAGTGCCTGAAAGACGGCAGGGGCGAAGGGCATAACTAGATACTCAAAATGTCCTATGGGAGTTTTGAATGCGGTCTTCCACTCGTCCCCCTCCCTGATGCGGATGAGATGATAGACGCTACGGAGATCTAATTTGGAAAAGATAGTTGCCTGATTAAGTGGTTCGAACGCGGGATCGATCAGAGGGAGTGGATACTTGTTTTTAATGGTAATATTGTTAAGGCCACGGTAGTCAATGCATGGACGAAGAGACTGGTCTTTTTTTTTTAACAAAAAGAACCCTGCCCCAACACGAGGCGAGGAGGGACGAATGAGACCGGTGGCAAGTGAGTCATTAACATATGTTTCCATTGCCTCATATTCTGGGCGAGAGAGATTGTATAGATGACTGGAGGGTAAGGGAGAGCCAGGGAGCAGGTCAATGGCGCAATCGTACGGACGGTGCGGGGGCAAGGAGAGGGCTTTACTTTTACTGAACACCTCGCTAAGATTGTGATACTCCTTGGGTACAGAGGAGAGGTCAGGTGGTTCCGGAGGTGTAGTGACAGGGGTTGACAGCGATTTACAGGCGGATTTGAGGCAATGAGAATGACAGTGAAGACTCCAGCTGGAAATGGAGCCGTTTGACCAATCTACATGCGGGTTGTGAACGCGTAACCAAGGATAACCAAGAATTATTGGGGTGCTAGGGGATGGAATAACAAAAAACTGAATGGATTCTTGGTGATTACCGGACAATAAAAGGGGAAGCGGGACGGTTCGGTGTGTGACCTGGGCTAGGAGGTGACCATCTAAACCATTTACATTTTGTGTTTTGGGTAGTGGAACGAGCGGGATGTTGTACTGGTTAACCAGATTATCATCTAAAAAATTCTCATCCGCACCGGAATCAATGAGGGCAGAGAGGGGGATAGAGTGGTGCTCCCATATGATTGTGACGGGGTGACGGGGTGGCGAGCGTACGGGGGGGGGGGGGGGGGGGGGGGGGGGGGGGGGATCGGCCCTGTCTTTCACGGACACGTTGACGGAGGCGGTTGTCTAGTTTAACGGAGAGAGTGATCAAAGCATCAAGACCCGGAGGCTCATCTCTGGCCGCTAACTCGTCTTTCACCTGTTCGTTTAGCCTGTGTGTGAACGCACCCTGTAGCGCGACATCATCTCACCCACTTTCCACGGCTAGGATACGGAAGGCTAACGCGTATTCAGCGACTGATCTCGCGCCCTGCTTAATTGTCATGAGCTGTGCTGAAGCTACTTTGCCCTGAACCGGGTGGTCAAAAACTCTTCTCAATTCTGTGGTGAATAACTGATACGAGTGACAAATGGGAGAATCTCTTTCCCACAGAGCGGTGGCCCAGCGAGCAGCGTCACCGGTTAACAGGCTGATTATATATACTATATGGGATTGATCCGTAGAATAAGTGAGTGGTTGTGAGCTGGATATTAGAGAACACTGTAATAAAAACCGACCACAAGGCCCCATATCCCCAGCGTACCTCTCAGGAGTGGGAAGAAGTGGCTCCCTCGGAGCTGGACTCGGGAGGGGGGGGGGTGCAGGTGCTTCTCCATGGAAGGAGGGTGCAGTGTGGGCAGTACACTGAGTGGTAACCGCTCCTGCGCCAGCGAGCTCGGTCCCAATCAGTGTGGCGGCGTGGCAAACAGCAAACAGCAGACAGTGAATCCAAGCAGTGACGAACGACACAGGCAAAACGGGGACAGCCAGGCTCCTAGTAAAAGGAGATGGGAATTAGTGCAAGACAGGCGAAGAGACAGAACTAGAACTGAGGCCAAGACGATACACGTTACCATACGGAGTGTAGACAACGAACTGGCGTAAGTCACCGGAAACCAGGAGCATAAGAAGGAGGGAGCCTGATGATGAAATCACCCGCAGGTGCGCTCCAGTGCAGGTGAGTGGAATGACGAATCACCGCGGAGAAGGGGAAGGCAAGGAAAGGTAGAGCAGGACCATGACACTTAAGATATTACATTGGGTGGTCTTTCTATGCCAAATATACTATTTTATAACTGGGCTTGTCATACACGCCAGCTCTGGCTTTGGTTACATTCATATATAAAGGACATATATAAAGACCTATATTGATTCTTGGGCCTGTCACCCCCATTCCCCATGGAGTTTAATCACGTGTGAAACCAAGAAGATAAACCCAGATGTAAAACGCAATCTTATCATTTACAACAGTATTAGCATATTGCATGATATATCTAAATACCTTGGAAGGAGAAATATGAAATCCTTACTGTCTCCCATAACCCAGAATCCTGACTTCCCTGCAGGTGTCAGGTCATTCATATTCCTCTCTTGGAGAGACAAGGGAATTCATGTGATTGGCGATTTATTGAGAAATAATACAATATTATCCTTCCAGCAATTGCAAGAGATACTCAAAATTCCCAAGCATTACTTCTTTGGGTATTTACAGATTAGACGTTTTGTGTCTTTACTGACTGCTTCCTACACTAACATCTCTTATAGTGATGTGGAGAGATTTCTTCTAGAGTGCAAAAACAGAAAACATTTTATAGCATCATTTTACTCACTTATTGGTTCCTCTGTCTCATACCATTTACCAGACATCTCTCATAGGTGGGAAAAAGACCTGAACAATCAGTACATTGAGGTTGATTGGCAGGCATCCATACGCCTATTTAGGTCCTTATCCACTTGTAACCGGCTGAGAGAAACTCAGTACAAGATCCATCACTCTCGATGGCTGTGCATCTCCCCTGTGGGGGGTGGTGGGGTGGGGGCGGCTCTGGCCTAGGGGGACCCTGGGGCTTTGGGGGGTGTGCTATGGGCCTGGGCGGGGCTGTCTTAGCTTCGGGGGGGGGGAATGGGGGGGTTCGGGATCGCTGCATGCTGGCGCCTGGGGGCCCCTGGAGGTGGGCCTGCTTGCGGCCGGGTGGGGCGGGTGTCCCCCTGGGTGCGCTCCCCGGTGGGGTGGGGCAGGGTCTTCCTCAGTAGCCCGGCGGTGCCCTAGGGTGGGCTGGCACGGGTGGCCCTGCCTGGACAGGCTTGGCCGCTTCTCGGCTGGGGATTGGGGTGGGACAGGGGAGTGTGGGGCTGCCAGTCAGGAAGCTGGCACCCTATGTAGCCACCCCAGAACACCCCAGAACACCCCATGTAGCCACCCCAGAGCTGGTACATTTCCACACATATATACTAGGCGTTGGGGGAGGCGCGGTCGGGCCGCTGGGGGGGTTGGGGGGTGGGGGCACCACATGGTGGCTTCACTCCCCATCTCCTCCCCTGTTGGGTGGCTGCTATCCCTCAATTTTTATTGCACAATAGACACTAGGGTATGGGGGACGGGATGTGGCATGTCAACAGCTCCATTGTCTGCCAGCAGTGGAGGGTCTGTGCCACACTCTCTAACCCCCAGTTTTAATTGCACATTAGACATAACATAACATACACTCCCCACACATGACACACACACACACACACACACATGCACACACAGACACACACCACCAGGCCCTGATGGGTGATGGCAGGGGGGTGGGCAGGAGCGTTCACTCGGATCCCCACCTCCTCCCTGGTACTCAGCTGGGTGGGGGTTGGCGGTCTGGGTGGGGACGTCTGTGGCAGCCCTGGGTTGCTGCTGGTTGCGGGGGGGGTCTGGCCCTCCCTCGCTCTATCCGGGGGGGTGACCAGGGTGGGTGTGGCCGTGGCCCACCTTGATGTGGCTCTCCAGGAGTGCTGCGATGGGTGGCGGCCCGCCCACTCAGTGGACGCCAACGATGGGTGCTTGGGATCTGTGCCTAGACACTGTGGGGTCGGACGTGGCGGGCCTTTGGACCCTTGGCCCTTCCCTGCACTTGGGGGTCTGGCCACGGGCCGGTCTAGGGATCTGCCCGTTTCCTGTCCCCTTTGGGGTCCCTCGGCTGGGGGTCTTCCGTAAGCCTCCGCCTGTTATTCCCGGGGATCTGCTCCTGCTGGTGGCAGGCTGGCCCCTATCTGGGGGCCTGCGTGAGTGCTGGGCGCGGGGGTCTTGTGCCCCCCCGAGCTCTGCCCGGGTGTGGGGTGGCCCTGTCCGTGTCCGTGGCCCTGCCGCCTCCTGCCACTGGGGCCGGCTCTGGGCGGGGGGGCTTCTGCCTGGCATCCTCCCGTCCGGCCATCTGCGGAGTGGACGGGCGGTTATCCCTGGGGCTGTGGCCATGGGCCCCCACTGCCCCGTGTGGCCGCTGAGCGCTTTATGCGTCTGGGTCCTTATCAGCCTGCTGCTGGGGGGCTGGCCGGGCACGGGTGCATTACCCCACTCAGATTCCACCACCCATCCAATGACAAACCTTACACATATACACTGTTGCGTGTGCTCTCACACACCAACGAACATGCACGCACCTTGCTTCTTGCTTCTTAAGACTCTAACTGTCATGTTATGGTACCCTGTACTGGGCTACTACTGTATGTCATGTTATGCAATGTTATGTTATGTTATGTTATGTTATGTTATGTTATGTTATGTTATGTTATGTTATGTTATTTTAAACAAAAGCAAATGAATAAGAATAAAAACAATAATAAATTCATAGATAAATAACAGGGCGAGTATAAACAGACTCTTCCTGTGCAAAGCAAACCTGTTCAACACCACCTGACATGTAGACAACCATACTACATGCCAAAATACTGGACAGGACAGGTTTAAAAAAAAAAAAAAAATTATAACATATTGGTTACCAGACCCTTTTAATATCTATATGCTTCTAAGACTTACTACGGTGTTTAGTTCAGTAAAGAGAATGTTATCATGTTGAAATAATGCAAATTTAAATGTGTTTTTTCATCTCCAAGTAACGACAAGTGTCATGTGGCAAACTAAATTTACTGGGTAGAAAAATTTCATGAATTAGACTCCTCAATTTCTGTCCTCTAAGCCCACTGACCATCCCTTACACATGTTAGATAAAACATGAAAAATTTATGTCCATTAATTTTAATTAATGGACATTCCAACTGATCACTGAAGTTAAGCAAGTTTTTGTATTACTGTAATTATTATCTTTAAACTGTTATATCTTATCAGAAGGAGGGAAAAAAAACAGGAAATCAGCATCCATTATCAGCTCTTGGACTGCCCTGATTTCTAAAAATTGGCATGGGTGACAAAAAAAACAGTCGATCTTGATATAAAACATATTAGACCACAATCTACAGCAATGGATCAAAGGAAATGTTAATGCTGCTGGGACAAAATTCAATTCAATTCTATTTTATTTGTATAGCGCCAAATCACAACATACATTATCTCAAGGCACTGTACATAATAAGGCCAAAACCTTTACAATATTACAGAGAGAAAAGAAACCCAACAGTTCACACAATGAGCAAGCACTAGGCATCAGTGGAGAGAAAAAACTCTTTAACAGGAAGAAATCTCTGACAGAACCAGACTCAAAGATGTGCGGTCATCTGCCTCGACCGGTTGGGGTGAGAGGAAAATGGGGGACAGAGGAGAGGTGGGGGACAGAAAGGGGGGAGAGAAAGAAAAAGCGGGAGGTGAGGGAGAGACAGAAGAGAGAGACCAGGAGCAAATATACAACAGTTGTATCAAGTTTAGAATCAGTTATGTCATGTTTATAGAACTACAGTGTCATTTATAAAAGCAGCAGCAGAGATTATTGATAAGAAACTATACTGATGAACTTTTAATCAAAGCATAATAACAATGACAGCAGTATTATTGTTACTGATAATAATAATAATAACATCATCAAAACTGGATCTGGATCCTGCAGCCTGCAAGATGAGGACAGAGGGAGAGAGAGAATGGAAGGAAGCAGACACAGACTTGGGAAGGGAGAGGAAAAAAAAAGGTTAATGACACATAATTAAGTCACATTCATACCCTAAGTGTGAGAGAGTGAGTGTGAAAGAGTGAGTGTGAGTGCACCACAGGAAATCCCCCAGCAGTCTAGGTCTATAGCAGCATAACTAAGAGATGGTTTAGGTTTAACTATAAGCTTTATCAAAAAGAAAGGTTTTAAGTCTAACTTTAAATACAGAGACAGTGTCCACCTCCCGAACCGACATTGGCAGTTGGTTCCACAGGAGAGGAGCCTAGTAACTAAAGGCTCTGCCTCCCATTCTACTTTTATGGACTCTGGGAACTACAAGTAAACCTGCGTTTTGGGACCGAAGTGATCTGTTAGGCTGATAAGGTGAAATTAAATCTTTAAGATATGATGGGGCCTGATCATTAAGTGCTTTGTACGTGAGGAGGAGGATTTTAAATTGAATTCTAAACTGTACAGGGAGCCAGTGTAGAGAAGCTAACACTGGGGTGATGTGGTCTCTCTTACCAGTTCCTGTTAGAACTCGTGCTGCAGCAGTTTTAATCGACCTAATAGAACATCCGGATAGTAGTGAGTTACAGTAATCTAATCTTGATGTAACAAAAGCATGAACTAGTTTTTCAGCGTCCTTTAAAGGATAAAATTTTTCTAATTTTCATAATGTTCCGCAGGTGGAAGAAGGCTGTTTTGGAAATTTGTTTAATATGTGAATCAAATGATATATCCTGGTCAAAAATAACTCCAAGGTTCCTTACAGTGGAACTAGATGCCATGGTGATGTCATCTAAAGTGACAATATGGTCAGAAAGTTTTTCTAAGGTGTTTAGGGCCGAGTATGATAACCTCAGTTTTGTCTGAGTTTAGAAGTAGGAAGTTACAGGTCATCCAGGACTTAATGTCTTTAAGGCATTCCTGGAGTTGAACAACCTGATTTATTTCTTCCGGCCTCATTGATAAATAAAGTTGTGTATCATCTGCATAACAATGAAAGTGTATGTTGTGCTTTCTAATAATGTTTCCTAAAGGAAGCATATATAAGGTAAAAAGTATAGGCCCAAGAACTGAGCCCTGTGGAACTCCATAATTAACTTTTGTCTGCAATGAGTCATTGCTATTAACATGTACAAACTGGAATCTATCAGATAAGTATGACTGAAACCAGCAGAGGGCAGTACCTGAGATCCCCAATGTCTGCTCCAGTCTCTGCAGTAGAATTTTACGATCAATGGTGTCAAATGCAGCACTAAGATCTAACAGGACAAGTATAGAGACCAGACCATTATCTGAGGCCAAGAGGAGGTCGTTGGTAACTTTAACTAGGGCTGTTTCTGTGCTATGGTGTAATCTAAATCCTGACTGTAAATCTTCAAACAGCCTGTTACTATGCAGATATTCACAGAACTGATTCGCAACTGCCTTTTCTAGTATTTTAGAAATGAAAGGAAGGTTTGATATTGGGCGATAATTGGCTAAAACCTCTGGGTC
>JAFBJR010000412.1:81947-117341 GCA_016785285.1 Brachirus orientalis
ACATATTCTTCTTCATGTAACCAAGTCTCAGTTAAGCATATTAAATCAATATGTTTATCAATGATTAGATCATTAATTAAAACTGATTTTGAGGAGAGTGATCTTATATTTAATAGTCCACATTTAAGTGTGCTATTGTATGAATCTGTTTTATTATTGGTGTTGATTAGTATTAGACTGGACTGACTAACTCCTCTTCTGTTAAATGCTGACAAAAGTTGTGACATTTTCAGTGGAACACTGAGGCAACAAGAGTCACTCACTGAAACACGAACGAATGGAGGACCCAAAAAGGCAGGGACTAAGGAATAAAACTGAAATGATTTATTTACATACAAAAACTAAGGAAACCAGTCACTAGAAACAAAAAACGCTGAGGCTGGCCGGCTGGCGAGGCTGAGCTCAGGAAATCACGAGAGTCTGAGGAAAAAAGGAAACGAAGGATCAGAACAATAAAGTACGACAAAAAGCGAGACACTAGAGTAAAGCAGATTCGGACTTGACGTGAGTTACCCAACAATGCAAACATGACGCGCTGACGAGGAGGAAACAGGAAATCCAGGTTTATAAAGGCAGGTCCTGATGAGGAGATTAGGCGCAGCTGTGTTGATCACTCAGCCTGCCCAGCCGTGTTACCAGCCTCCAAAAAAGCACACGTTAAACACATCACACCAACAGGAAGTACAACAACAATAAAATACATGAAAAGGTAAGACAACCCCCAGCCAGGAGACCGATCATGACATTGAAGATGATATTTAAAGGGGAATACATGACAGAAAGGTATTATATTTAGCACTAACATGACAATAGGGAGCCCTTAAAGTCCCAGAAAGTTTTCCTTATTGTCAGTACATGATATTTTTAATGTGTACACAAGATAATATCGTATCACTAAACAAATGGACATCCTCAATCAGACAGTGTTTCAACATCAGTGAGTTTGCATACATCTTCATTGTCCTTTATTAATGAGTTTAGTAGTAGTTGTTTTTGTCCATTTTTACAACAATGTTGCTTTTTTCTTCATCTTTCTTTCACCTCTTTCTGACACACAAGCCACAGGGGAGGCTTTTTTTTCAGTGCTTTGAGAAACATCTCATCCCTGAGGCCATAAATGAGAGGACTAAAACACCGAGGTGCCAGATTAAACACAATGTAGTTGAAAAACTGAACATGTACAAAGGCTATGAAATCAATATGAAGTATAGTGGATTCTATTAAAGGATACCAAAACTGAATGAGACAGAGAAGCAGCTGGAAAGCATGAGTCACTGTCCTGAGTCCTTTCCTCGATGATATTTTATCTTCTCCTGACACAGTTTTGACCACTTTCATTATTTTAAGGTAGCAGAACATGATGATGATACACATGATGAGGAAGTAAAACTGAAGCACAGCTAACCTGATGTGATCCCACGATTTACTTAAAAATAAAGTTTCTATAATGCACATCCTGTGTTGATGGTAAATGTCACGAGATGCTGTAGCAAAGAAGATACCAAGAACAACAGCACAGGGCAAAGAGCTGAGGCCATGAATGATGAAAATGACTCGTACAGTTCTGCGTATGGAGCATAGCTCAGCGTGACGCAGGGGCATGCAAATGGCCACATAACGCTCCAGGGTCATGGCTGTGAGAGTCACCGGTGTGTCTGTGAAGTACAGTACTGAAAGGATGGTTAAAATGATGCACAACAAAACTTGCATGGTTATTTGAAAAGCGATAAAGAGGATAACAATGTCATTTAGGAAAAACGAGAAACTGTCTGACAGTAACATCACAGCAAAGAGGATGTAGCGAGCAGTTGTGTAGAAAAACTCATTTTTAAAGAAGGTCACGAGCAACAACAAGTTGATGGAGAGAAAAATCATCACCAGCACCTGCACAATAATGAATTTACTGTGCCGCTCCAATAAATCCCGACCAAACTGTGAGTTGTTTGAATTCATGTTGTTCTTTGAGGGAACTGTCAAAAAGTGTCTGTAATATTCATATTTCTAAATAAAAGTTCTGCTCCAGTGTCCAGCAGGTTTCTCCAGTGATGAGATGCCACAGTTTTGTGCAGCTGAATCTCCTGCTGAGCTCTGTGCAGCCTTTCTGACACAGATGATGACTCTGAGGACCAGAACCATCTAAATATACTGTAACACAGGTCAGGTGTATAGATGAAGTTTAAAAAAACAAACACTTAAATGATGTAGTTTTAAACAGTTAATTATTTGTGATGATGCAATCTTACATCATTTAAAAACAATGCTGAACACATCAAGTTCGAGTGAGGACAGGTTTTCAGACATGGCCTGTGGACCACATGAGGCCCCAGACTTTTACTTTTAGTAACTTATTTTGAAAGTTAATTTTACAAAAATGAGTGACAACTAATGGTGAGACAGCAGATTGCAGCAGCTGGAGGTGGGGGGTGTGGTGAGAAGCCAATCTCGGTACAAGAAATTATTTATTGAGTAAAAAAATAATAATTCAAGGAGTCTAAAAATGTGGAAAGAGGACATTCATTGGAAACTCAAATGTCTGATGTTTTTTGGTGTGTCCCCGTGTCCTTCCCGTATCTAAACATCACTAAAGTGTCACCATAAACACTTCAGCCACTTCTGAGAAAGAAGGGCTTCACTGTTTACCTGCACTCAAGCAAGCGGTTTTGAAAAGTCACGTTTAATTACTTAACTAGCACATTTGCAACGGAGCAATGAACCCTCCCCCAACAGCTACTCCTGGTCATGGGCGTGAACATTCAACCTGAAGAAGAAGAAGCTGAATCGCTTCCGCCATTACAACTATTTTATCTGTTTAGAGCAACATGTCCCAGAAGAAAGGTTCAGTTCATTGCTGCTCTGTTGCTGGTTGTCAAAAACAACACCAGACACTTCATAGACTCCCTTCTAAAATATAAAGAGCAGAGTGGATCTTTAATTTTTGATAGTAATATCCCTGCTAAGCTTCCTGAAACGCTGTTTGTTTGTAGCAGTCACTTTGAAGTGAATAGTTATACAAACTTTGGGCACTCCAAAGCATGACTCAGCTCAAAACTTCATCTCAATTAGAGAGCAGTTCCAACAATCCGTATTTCCATGGATTTCCTGGACACAATGTAAGTATATCCAAATGAAGTAATGTCTTTGTGAGCTTGACTGCTTCTTGTCACGTATAGCAATAGCTAATGACAGCTAGACAGCTAATTGCAGCTGCATTTGAAAGTGTGTATTCGCCTCTTCTGTTTGTCTCAGCTCTATGTGATGCTGTTTACAAGCGAACCGATGTACGAGCTGTATGGAACCTTGTGTATTTGCTGTGTCGTCGAGTGTCTCTCAGCTCAGGGTTAGCACAAATGTTCCTACGCTAATTACTGACTCCAGCAGGCGAAGGTTGGTGTGTATTACTTTTGAATAGGGAACAACTTATAGTAAAATTGTTTATTTAACATGATCCATAATACTGTTATTTTGATTAGATCCCCGCCTCACCTGTCCACCAACCTCCTGAGAAAAAGGAACGGAGAACTCTCCCAGGAAGTAAAAGCAATACAATAAAATCAAACAGGAAATAAAACATAACACAAAAGGAGAGACAACAACCCAGACCAGATGAGACATGACAAAGTCGGTGGAGATGACTGGCTTCAGGAGGGGGACATGGAAGGTAGGATGGATCCTCATGGAAGGAGGGAGCTTGAGCCGAACCGCTGCAGGGTTGATAACCTGGTCCACCTCCAGGTTCAGTGTGTGCTCCAAGAGGCAGGGTGGTGAGCAGCGACACAGCGGAGGGCAGCCTCGAGGTCCTGGTTAGCCCTCTCCGATTGGCCATTTGTCTGGGGATGATATCCAGAAGAAAGGCTGGGAGTCGCACCTGTAGCTCTGCAAAATGCCTGCCACACCTGAGTAGTGAACTGGGGACCCCGATCTGAAACATGCCAAAGGTAATCCGTGTAAGCGAAACACATGGTCGACCAATAGGTCCGCAGTCTCTAGTGCAGAAGGGAGTTTTGGAAGAGGGATGAAATGCACAGTTTTAGAAAAGCGGTCAACCACAGTGAGGATTACAGAGAGTCCTTTGAAAGGTGGAAGTCCAGTAATAAAGTCTATGGAAATGTGTGACCAAGGACGGCTGGAGATGGGAACTGGGTGGAGAAGACCAAATGGAGGAGACATTCCCCTGGCACAAACAGAGCAGGCGGCGACAAACTCCTCAACGTCCCCAGCCATGGAGGGCCACCAGAACTTCTGCTGCAAAAAATTAATTGTCCTTGAGACCCCAGGATGACAGGCCAGCTTTGAAAGTGCCCCCAATGGAGGACCTGGAAGTGCACTTAGAAGGGAAAGAAGAGATGGTTCTGAGGTCCAGTTCTGCATCCTGGGTCTCCCGAACGACCCTCTCGATGTCCCAGGAAGTGGCACCGACGACACAGGAGGGAGGTAAGATGGGTTCATCCTCTGTTCCTTGGTGGACCGGGTCGTGAAGGTGGTAGAGGGCGTCAGGCTTGAGGTTCCGGGACCCTGGGCAGTATGAGAAGGTGAACTTGAATCTCCCCAAGAACAACGACTGACGAGCTTGACGAGAGTATAGACGTTTGGCGGTCCAGAGGTAGGCGAGGTTCTTATGATCAGTCCACACGATGAAAGGATGCTCAGCTCCCTTCAGCCAGTGCCTCCACTCCTGTAAAGCAGCCACCACAGCCAACAGTTCCTTGTTATTGATATCACAATTTGCTTCGGCAGGAGTCAACTTACGTGAATAAAAGGCACAGGGGTGTAGCTTCTGGTCAGTTAGTATCTGGTTAGTATCTGGATGTGTGATGACTGGAGTGGTGGTAAAGAGGAGCTACAGAGTGGTGAAAGCTGATTCCATTTCTGGAGTCCACATAAAGGGTAGAGAGGTAGAGGTTAATCTGGTCTACGGTAGAAATTAGTGAAGCCTAGAAATTGCTGTAGCTGTTTGCATGAACCAGAGGTAGGCCAATTAGTCACGGCTTCAATCTTCTTAGGATCAGGTCTGAGCTGCCCGCCCTGCTAAAACATAACCAAGGAAGGTAATGGATGGTACATTAAACTTCTTCTCTGCTTTCACATAAAGTCGTTAACCAGACTGAACGTGTTGGTCATGTTCAGTCTGGTTAACAGATAAAAAAGCATGTCATCGAGGTAAACGAAAACTAATTGGTAATCATGTCCCTTAGTATGTCAGTCTGGAAAACAGCAAGGGCGTTGGTTAGTCCGAAAGGCACGACAAGGTATTCGAAGTTTCCTAGAGGCGTATTGAAAGCGGTTTTCCACTCATCCCCCTCACGTATGCGAACCAGATGATAGGTGTTGTGAAGGTCCAAATTGGTAAATACAGTGGCTTTGCATAGAGGCTCAAATGAGGGGTCGATTAGTGGCAGAGGATATTTGTTCTTTATTGTTAGCTCATTAAGTCCACGATAGTCTATGCAGGATCGAACTGTTTTGTCCTTGGCTACAAAGAAGAAACTCGCCCCGAGAGGAGAGGACAAAGGCCTAATTAACCCTGCCGCTAGGGACTCTTGGGGCGGGAAATATTATAGTTTACTAGAGGGTAGTGTAGCACCGGGTAGGAGGTCGATTGGGCAGTCATAGGGTCGATGTGGGGGAAGTGAGAGGGCCTTAGTCATATTGAAAACCTCACCTAGGTCATGGTAAGCAGGAGAAACGACGTAGAGGTCCGGAGGAGTGTCGGGGGGTGAGTGTTGGGTGAGTGACTGGCCTAGCCGAACGTAAACAGTGAGTGACAAAAAGTGCTGCAATTAATCACCAAAGCTGACTTCCATTCAAGGTGAGAGTTGTGAAGCCTAAACCAGGGAAGCCCTAACACTACAGGGGAGGAAGGAAATAACTAAAAAGGAAATTAATTTGTGGTGGTTCCCAGAAATAGTAAGCGCTAAGGGCAGAGTCTGGTGGGTTACAGTGATTAAGGAGCTGCCGTCGATGGCAGAAATGAGTCATGGGGGATCTACAGGAGTCAGAAGCAGGTCAAACTGTCTAACCCAGTCAAACAAAGTCTGAGTTGATGAAATTGTCGTCAGCACCTGAATCTAAGAAAACCTGAAGTGACTGAGGTAACCTGACTCAGTGCTTTCATTTCTCTACGTCTCCCACAAATCCGGTTGTCTACCTTGATAGTTAGACTGATTAAAGCCTCCAGAGACTCTGGCTCGTCTCTGGTGGCTAACTCATTGTTTAGGGCTGGCTAATTCCAGCCACTCTCTGCTGCCAAAATGCGGAAAATCAATAGAGTAGCTGGCGGCAGACCGTTTACCCTGAGTTAGTGTTAGCAGACAATTAGCTGTCTCAAACGTTTTGAATGGGGGTATCAAACACTCATTTCAGAGGCAAAGGAATCACCTAGGACCTTAGGACTTAGGAACTTAGGACCAAGGGGTTACCCTCCCAGAGCGCGTTCACCCATTGAGCAGCTTTACCTTTCACAAGGTTGTAAACATAAGCTAGATGGGAGCTATCAGAGGTGAATGAGTGGGGCTGTTAATCAAAAACTAGTTTGCACTGGCAAAGAAAGGGTGAGCAGGCACCTACCTGTCCCCAGTAGCACCCTCGAGTCGGTATAGGTGGTTCCCAGTGAAGAGGAAGGAAAGGAAATCCGAGAGAGAGGAGAGGTCCGGTCGGAAGGAGCAGCTGCAGGTGTTTGAAGAGTGGTGGAGACTGGCGAGGAGTTGCCGAGGTGCCGGGAAATGTGTGTCACATTTGTGGTAAGGGTCTGAATAGCATCCACGATATCGCTGAGAACCTGGTCGTGACGTGACACAGTGGCAGCTTGTGCGGCTACTGCTTGTCGGAGAGCTTCTGTTTCCAGGGATCCGGACGAGACATGACAACAACCATGTGATACATCTTATTCACTGTGACACTATTGTCCAATACCTTGATTTCATTCCTAATTCTTAAAAATATACAAGACTTTGCTTTATAATGAGGACACAAGGTGGTTTATCCCATAGTCATATACTGTAGACAGCACATAAATCAGGCAATGTGTCAGAAAACTCGTCTTTTTGCTGGCTGTTTGATAAATCTTCCCTTGGATGCCAAAACAGTCAGAGACAGGCTAACAGGAGAACATTTTACTGGATCCCTAGAGATCCAGAGACACAGCAGAGGCAAATCACTGCTTTGAAACATGCTCTAAAACTACTGTGACATGTGTCACTTATATGTATTATTGCTGGTAGAATGTCAGGCCTATTTTTGCTGGAAACAGTTCACGTTACGCATGAAAAATAGGTGAGAAGCCAAAACTGGACACATCTGAGACATACATTTAACTTTTGAGTTTCTATTTGTAACTCTAATTTGTTAACATGGGTGACATAATTAAAAATATGACAGAAGCAGCAGTGATACATACTGTATGCGAAGTGTCTACTCAAAACAAGGCCTCCTCTCTTTCAGCGGTGCAGCAGACCCATCCATCCATCCAAACATCATTTTTGCCGCTTATCCGAGGTCGCGGGGCAGCAGCTTAAGCAGAGAAGCCCAAACTTCCCTCTCCCCGGCCACTTCTTCTAGCTCTTCTAGCTCTTCTGGGGGAATCCCAAGGCGTTCCCAGGCCAGCCGAGAGACATAGTCTCTCCAGCGAGTCCTGGATCGTCCCCCGTCCCTCCCAGTGGGACGTGTCCGGAACACCTCACCAGGGAGGCGCCCAGGAAGCATCCTGACCAGATGCCCAAGCCATCTCATCTGGCTCCTCTCAATGCAGAGGAGCAGCGGTTCTACTCTGAGTCCCTCCCGGATGACCACACTTCTCACCCTATCTCTAAGGGAGAGACCAGACACCCTGCGGAGGAAACTCATTTCGGCCGCTTGTATTCGCGATCTCGTTCTTTTGGTCATTTCCCACAGCTCATGACCATAGGTGAGGGTAGAAAGGTAGATCGACCGGTAAATCTTTACCACGACAGACCGATGCAGAGCCCACATTACTGCGGATGCCGCACCGATCCGCCTGTCGATCTCCCGCTCCATTCTTTCCTCACTCGTGAACAAGACCACGAAATACTTAAACTCCTCCACTTGAGGAAGGATCTCATTCCCAACCCGGAGAGGGCACTCCACCCTTTTCCGATTCAAGACCATGGTCTCGGATTTGGAGGTGCTGATTCTCATCCCGGTCGCTTCACATCCAGTTGCAAACTGCTCCAGTGAGAGCTGAAGATCACGACCCAATGAAGCAGGATTGGGTCCCTGCAAAAAGCAGGGACCCAATCCTGAGCCAACCGAATCGGACCCCTTCAACGCCCTGGCTGCGTCGAGAAATCCTGTCCATAAAAGTTATAAACAGGATCGGTGACAAAGGGCAGCCCTGGCGAAGTCAAACCCTCACCGGGAAAGGATCCGGCTTACTGCCGGCAATGCGGACCAGGTTCTGACACCGGTCGTAGAGGGACCAAATGGCCGATACCCCATACTCCCAGAGCACTCCCCACAGGACTCCCCAAGGGACACGGTCGAACGCATTCTCCAAGTCCACAAAGCACATGTAGACTGGTTGGGCGAACTCCCATGCACCCTCTAGGACCCTGCCGAGAGTATAGAGCTGGTCCACCGTTCCACGACCAGGACGAAAACCACACTGCTCCTCCTGAATCCAAGATTCGACTATCTGATGGACCCTCCTCTCCAGGACCCCTGAAAAGACCTTACCAGGTAGGCTGAGGAGTGTGATTCCCCTGTAGTTGGAACACAACCTCCGGTCCCCCTTTTTAAAGAGGGGGACCACCATCCCAGTCTGCCAATCCAGAGGCACTGCCCCCAATGTTCCCCATCAGAGAGGTGACATACCATGTCCCGAGAGCCAGTTTCTGTAGCCGAGGGTCGGACCGCCAGGGTCTCTGCCTTCGGCCACCACCCAGCTCACACAGCACCCGACCTCCTTGGCCCCTCCCACAGGTGGTGAGCCCATGAGAAGGGAGACCTTCTCAATGGCAAGACACACTGCCTCTTCGGGCTGTGCCTGGCCAGGCTTACATCCATGGGGCCCCAGGCACAGCCCGAAGAGGCAACGTGGGTCTCCAGGCGCTTGCCATCGTGCCCCACCCCCAGGCCTGGCTCCAGAGGGAGGCCCCAGTGACCCACGTCCGGGCGAGGGAGAGTGTGGTCCATTTATGTTCATCATCATAGGAGGTCTGTAAACCGCTCTTTGTCTGGTCCCTCACCTAGGACCTGTTTGCCTTGGGTGACCCTACCAAGGGCATAAAGCCCCTGACAACTGAGCTCCTAGGATCACTGGGACACGCAAACCCCTCCACCACGTTAAGGTGGCAGCCCTAGGAGGGGCAGACCCCCCTGCTGCAATCTGGCGACTCACCATTAGATGTCACTCATTCTTGCAAAATTAATTTGCAAAATAAGTTCCTAAAAGCAAAAGTCTGGGGCCTCATGTGGTCCACAGGCCTCAAACTCAAACCAAAAAGAAAAAAAAAAAACTTTGTCTAAACACCTGACCTGTGGACAGCCAATGAGTGATAATGACAACACTGGTGTTACAGTACATTTAGATGGTTCTGGTCCTCAGAGTCATCATCTGTCTCAGAAAGGCTGCACAGAGCTCAGCAGGAGATTCAGCTGCACAAAACTGCAGCATCTCATCACTGGAGAAACCTGCTGGACACTGGAGCTGAACTTTTATTTTGAAATACAAATATTACAGACACTTTTTGACAGTTCCCTCAAAGAACAACATGAATTCAAACAACTCACAGTTTGGTCGGGATTTATTGAAGTGGCACAGTAAATTCATTATTGTGCAGCTGAAGCAGAACTGCATCAGGAGATGGTATAATAAACACTGTCCTGGAGTCAAAGTTAAGTCCAAGTCTTTTGAGGTTGAGTCTGAAAACACAGATTCAGACTAGGGCTAGATTTTAGCTACTCCTTTCCCTTGAAACTCAGTTACAATGGATAGTACGACACTTGTTGGCATTTAGGATCCTCCGTGATCATCGGGTCCAAACCCCCGGAGGTGTGTGGTCGGGAGTTTAACAAACAGACAGATTCAATTAAGTCAAAACGTTACAACTGGAATACAGGTTCAGCAGATACAATTTATTCTTTGTGTGCACACAACTTACAGAGATCTCTGAGGTCCGACAGACAAGTCACCTTTATCAGGATCGTGTCTCCCTCTCTTGCAGTCTGGGCAAACGGACCCCGAACAAGGAAATTCAACAACTTTAATAACCTTCGCCAGCCCCAGTTGTCTCTGACTGCATTGCCATATTAGGAATTGTTTTTTGTAAGCTTAACTGCTTTCTGTCACCTTGGGTTAGAAAGTTCAATGTGGTTTTTGTCTCGTCTGTGACATCTGGGGGTGGTGAGAGCAAAACAGGACCTGAATACAGGATGTGGGCGCTGGTGTAGAAACATGATGTTCTTCTTTCCATATAGGCATAGCCTGTCTTACAGCTTTATTTCATTATTATTTTAACACTTTACAGTTCAATAAGTTCAATATTTTATAAATGTTATTGGTTAAAGGTTTGTTAAGTGTAATGACTCATATATTGGGCACATATAGTATTGTGTGTTATACATTCTACTGTATGTATTAATTAACCAATAACTTACAATATAACACACAGTATTGCTTGTTATATGTGATGGTAGTTCAAAGTTTAGTAAACATAATGAGCATACAGTATTAAGTGTTATACAGCACATTATTCTGTATGTGTTATTGCAGGTACTTCAATTACATAGTGATCAATCTGACTCCAAGATGTCTGAGTCCTCTCATTTATGGCCTCAGGGATGAAAAAGTTCTAAATGCAATTAAACAAAATGTCCCTTTTTGATTCTACTTTGGACAAAACAGTGTGCAGATCAAGGAAAAAAAAAGAACTATAACTAATGGTTAGTTTTATAGTAGTTTAAACATTTGGTTATTTATGAGTTATTTGGTCCATAACATCTCAAATTGTTTGTTTGTTTCCTAAAATTTGAACTAATGATGATGTCAAATGTCTATGAACCTAAATTGTCTAGTATGAATTCATTTCTTTGTGATATGATAAACATCATATTTAAGAAGCTGATAAGTCAGCTTGTTTTAATTAAGTAAAAAAAACTGATTTATTGATTATTAAAACATTTATTTAGTTATCTATTAATATTGATCATACATATATCTTAATGTACAATACATGTATCCCAAACTGATGGAGAAAATTTCTCAAAATGATTTTTTTTTCTGTATGTGTAGTTTCAATTTATTTCTTAGTTATATTGAGCAAAGAAACCAGAAAATATTTACATTTAAGAAGCTGAAGCAAAAAACCTCTCAAATGAATCAGTTATCAAAAAAGGTGATTTAGTAATCAATTAATAATAATCAATTTTGACTGAAATGGATATTTGATGCAGTGTTTATACAGTGTGCAACAGCTTTAAATGAGGAAATAAAATATGATTTTTTAATTCTTTGAATATCTGCTGTTGTATTTTTTGTTAATAATGCAGTGAAGGGATATTGTTTGGATAAACTGCAGCATTTAAAACTGACATCTAACACCACTAACTAATAATATGTATTTCATGTATTTGTGAAAATGAAATGTGCCGCTTTACGAAATCATGACAAACTTGGCAAAAACTGATGATAGAACTGTTTAAATAGCCTGAAATACATTTACAACCAAGAGGCCATATGACAAGCAGAAAATGTTGTTGAGGGCCAGACCAATAAGATCAACTAAATTTTGCTCAATATTAATTTTATGTTTATAAAAAGAAGTAAATTGTATTGTTTTGGAGTGTATATCAGCTGGAGATAGGCACCAGCGCCCCCCGCGACCCTTAGTGGATAAAGCGGTAGAAAATGAATGAGTGAGTGAGTGGTGTATATATCAGCAAACAAACATACAAAAGACAAACTGAATGGCAAGACACACTTTCTTTATTCATTACTAACTCTATTAAAGATATACAAGACTTTGGTTTATAATGGTTAATAAACCTTCAGAAATAACACTTAATACTGTATGCTCCCAACATGTGCGTCGCTGTGTCATTATGTTGACCTGTAAGACGTACAGCATCACGTATAACAAGCAACAGTAGAACAGTACAGTAGAATGTATAACACGCAATACTGTATGTGTCCAATATAAGAGTCATTACACTTAATAAACCTTAACCAATAACATTTATAAAATATTGAACTTATTGAACCGTACTGTCGTACTATTCATTGTAACTGAGTTCCAAGGGAAAGGAGTAGCAAAAATCCAGCCCTAGTCTGAATCTGTTATGGTTCATTCACACTGTGCAAGTCAGGTTCAATGAATTTCAACCTGTTAAATATAAGAAAATAAGGAGACTACTTGCCACTATCCTCTGCTTATAAAATTTCATGAGTTAGGCTCCTCAATTTCTGTCTCCAAAGCCCACTGACCTTTCACAGCAAACCATCCCTGACACGTTACATTGAACATGAAAAACAGACAAGAAGCGAGTCCCTTAATTTTGATTATGCAGTTTATAAAAGTAAACAGAAATTTGCTTTTCTCAACAGAAGTAATTTTACAATAAATTGGTCCTTGAATTTCAGTCGGTAGTAGACAAAAACAGACAACACCACAAAAGTGAAGACACTGATTAATTCAAGTTAGGAAGTGGTTAAAATTCAGGCCATTAAAACAGTTACTACAGCAAAGATTAAAAGTATAAGAATCTATATTTTATGTTTTATTTTCTGACACACAAGCCACAGGAGAGGCATTTTTTCAGTGCTTTGAGAAACATTTCATCCCTGAGGCCATAAATGAGAGGACTAAGACACCGCGGTGCCAGATTAAACACTATGTAGTTGAAAAAACGGACATGTTCAAAGGCCGTTAAATCAATATGAATTATAGTGGACGATATTAAAGGATGCCAAAACTGGATGAGACAGAGAAGCAGCTGGAAAGCATGAAGAGTCACTGTCCTGAGTCCTTTCCTCGATGATATTTTATCTTCTCCTGATGCAGTTCTGGCCACTTTCATTATTTTAATGTAGCAGAACATGACGATGATAAACATGATGAGGAAGTAAAACTGAAACATAGCTGACCTGACGTGATCCTGCCATTTATACAAAATGAAAACCTCTAAATAGCACATCCTGTATTCATAGTAAAAGTCAAGAGATACTGAAGCAAAGAAGGTGATAAGAACAACAGCATAGGGCAAAGAGCTGAGGCCATGAATGATGAAGATGACTCGTACAGTGCTGCGTGTGGAGCACAGCTCAGCGTGACGCAGGGGCATGCAAATGGCCACGTAACGCTCCAGCGTCATGGCTGTGAGAGTCACCGGTGTGACTGTGACGTGCAGTAACAAAATGATGTAGATCAAGCTGCATAATGAAACCTGCATGGTTATTTGAAAAATGCTATAGATAAAAATAATGTAAGTTAGTACAAAAAATAAACTGTCTGACAGTAACGTCACAGCAAAGAGAATGTAGCGAGTAGTTGTGTAGAAAAACTCATTTTTAAAGAAGGTCACGATCAACAACAAGTTGACGGAGAGAAAAATCATCACCAGCACCTGCACAATAATGAATTTACTGTGCCGCTCCAATAAATCCTGACCAAACTGTGAGTTGTTTGAATTCATGTTGTTCTTTGAGGGCACTGTCAAAATTGTATTTCAAAATAAAAGTTCAGCTCCAGTGTCCAGCAGGTTTCTCCAGTGATGAGATGCTGCAGTTTTGTGCTGAGCTCTGTGCAGCCTTTCTGACACAGATGATGACTCTGAGGACCAGAACCATCTAAATATACTGTAACACCAGTGTTGTCATTATCACTCATTGGCTGTCCACAGTCAGATATAATGATTAAGGTAAAAAAACAAACTAAAAAACCCACCAATAATTAACCGTTCACTGCATCCCATTATTTCGTTTTGTTGTGATGATGCAATCTTACATCATCACAAAACTATGCTGAACACAACAACCCAAGTTTGAGCATGGAAGGGTTTTTAGATCCGGCCTGTGGACCACCTGAGGCCCAAGGCCCATGGTTCTCAAACTGTGGTACGAGTACTCCCAGTGGGTACGTACGAGTTTCCTCTGGTGGTACTTGGAGGAAAATTAGAATTAAATTAGAGCCACCACAGAAGGGCAGCCTGGCCCCAGTGCTTGTCCCGCAGGTCGGTTATACATGCCTGCAACCCTGAGGTCAGAGGTTCTGGTGGTCGACATTAGAGGACGACACCCGGGAGTATGTAAATGCCTGCCCAACCTGCAACTAGAACAAGCCATCGCACCAGGCACCATCTGGTCACCTACAGCCTCTCCCTGTGCCGCATCGTCCCTGGTCCCACATCTCCGTGGACTTTTTCACTGGCCTACCACCATCTGGGGGGAAGATGGTCATCACCATCGTGGACCGTTTCTCTAAGATGGCACATTTTGTGCCCCTGTTCAAGTTCCCTTCGGCTAAAGAGACGGCTCAGCTGCTTCTTGATCATGTCTTCCGTCTTCATGGTATCCCTGTGGATGTGGTTTCCGACAGAGGGCCCCAGTTTTCTTCCGTGTTGTGGCGGGAGTTCTGCAGTCTGCTGGGAGCCACCATAAGTCTTTCGTCGGGGTTCCATCCCCAATCTAATGGCCAGACTGAGAGGATGAACCAGGAGATGGAGTCGGCCCTCCGATGTATGGTGTCCCAGAATCCGTCCTCTTGGTCCCAGCATCTCTTATGGGTGGAATACGCCCATAACACGCTGACCTGCTCAGCCACTGGTTTGTCCCCCTTCCAGTGCGCCTATGGTTATCAGCCACCCCTCTTTCCAGCCCTGGAGGGGGAGGCTTCCTGTCCCTCCGTTCAAGCCTTCATTCACCGCTGTCACCGGACCTGGACCCGTGCTAGGGCCTCACTCCTGAAGGCAGCAGACCGTTACTCCTCAGCAGCCAATCGTTGTCAGTCTCAAGCTCCAGGGTACCAGGTGGGCCAGAAGGTTTGGCTTTCCACCCGTGACCTTCCTCTAGGGGTGGAGTCCAACAAACTCTGTCCCAGGTTCATAGACCATTTGCCACCGAGAAGGTCATCAGCCCTGCGGCTGTCCGGCTCAAGCTTCCTCGGTCTATGAGGGTACACCCGACCTTCCACGTATCCAGGATCAAGCCAGCTCGGGAGAGTCCGCTGGTGCCTGCTGCTCCTCCACCACCCCCTCCACGTCTCATCGATGGAGGCCTCACCTATGCGGTCCACCGCATTATCCATTCCCTACGACGTGGAAGTGGCCTCCAATACCTTGTCAACTGGGAGGGTTATGGCCCAGAGGAGAGATCCTGGGTCCCTGCTCGACACATCTTGGACCCACAGCACATCCGGGACTTCCACCAGCAACATCCAGAACAGGGCAACAGGGGCAGGGGCTCCTGTCGCAGGGCACCTACGGCTGGCCCTTCGACTGCACCAGACCTGGGGGAGGACTATCCGTCAGAAGAGGGATTCTTCCCGGAGGTGGAGGGTCTGCCTTTGAATCGCCCTCCTTTACAGCCTGAAGACAGGGAGGTCTAGGATTCTGAGTAATTCTTGCCCACCTTCCAGTTCCCCCTCCTCCCACCCTGGTTCCTTGGACTTGCTTTTGGGACGTCGGGAGCCGTCCCTTGAAGGGGGGGTTCTGTCACAGTTCAGTCACTCTCACTCAGTACTTTTCCATTCTCCCCGCCTCTGCTTCACCCAGCCTCCCAGCCACTCCCACCTCATCAGGTAACTAAGTTCACCTGGAAGCACACACCTGCTTCCCATTTCCCTGCAATCAGCCCAGCATATATTCACCAGCCCCACACTCTCTCACTTGCCAGATTGTTCTTTGCCATGCAAGACTCTCCAGCGATATTCTGCCTGACCTCCTCTTGCCAACCCAGCTTGTCTTGGATTAACTTGTCTCACCTGATTCCCGGTAATCTACCTCTGCCTTCTGTTTCTGACCACGTATCCTGCCTTGTCCCTTTGGTTCCTGTTTGCCTGTTGTGTTGAATAAACTCTCAAACCCATCCTCGGTTCTGTGCTTTGGTACTGCAATTGGGTTTATACACCACCCATCACAGGGGGAGGCTCCCCTGGGGAGAAGAGCATCCAGGGGAGGAGATCATTCCTTCCCGACTTCTGCTTATTAATTACATTAGCATTACAGGTTTTAATGTAAATGAAATGTTTATTTCTGTTTGTTTGATTTAAAACATCATACTCGCTCCCCAGTGAGAGACAATCCTCCACCGTCTTGCTTGTATTGGAAAAGATTTTCCACCACCGTGCAAAGAATTCTGGGATATGGTCGGCTGCGAAGGATCCACCATAGCTATCCTTCCCAGCCAAGCTAACATCGGCCACATTCGAAGGAGTCGACATAGACCGTTTGACACCCTGCATTGCTTCGCTGTGACACGTTTTGACGACATGGTTTTTGCAATCCTTCCTTTCGTTTTCCTTTTTTCTTAGATCCCTGTTCTTGAGCTCCGCCTTGGTCTCTGCCTCTTTGGGATCCTTTTAGTTCACGTGTCGACATGAGTTGACTCATTACAGTACGCGCTGAACGGTATGGATCCTGCAGAGAAGGAGAATTTTAAACAGGCACTCACGCCGCAAGCCGCCACTGTAACATGCCATGAACAGAGTCTTAGCAACATAATGGATGCTATCCGCACACTAACCTCCAACATCACGCAAATAACTCACCAGCTTGGCAGCACTCGCCCCCCCCCCCCCCCCCCCCCCCCCCCCCCCCCCCCCCCCCCCCCCCCCCCCCCCCCCCCCCCCCCCCCCCCCCGCTCGGCCGTCTCAGCTGATTCCTCCAACAATGTAAGTTGGTGTTCGATCAGCAGACAAGTCTCTATGTCTCTGATAGCTCCCGCCTAGCCTTCATTAATAACTTAGTTCATGGTAAAGTGGCTCAATGGTTCCAAGCTCTAAGGGAGGTTAACGTCTTTCCCAGTACATCATTCTTCAGATTTATTGTTTTCTGAGATGATCAGAGTGTTCGACACTCCATTTAAAGAATCTGGTTCTGTTCAACACATATTCCCTGCAACAAGGCAAGAGCTGTCACTGTTTTTCCGCATTCTGACCGCTGAGAGCGGCTGGAATGAGCCAGCTCTTAAATCAGCTTTTGTTAGGGGGGCTAAATGATGAGCTCAAAAATGAACTTGCCACCAGGGACAAAATGCATATCACCTAATCCGAATCAAAGAAGAAGATGAGTGGAAGACTGTCTTTTACACACCCCTTGAACACTTTAAATATCAGGTGATGTTGTTTGGCCTAACTATAGGCTCTGATTTTAGCAGAGGTCTGATTTTAAGAGACATGCTTAACCAGTTCATTTTCATTTATCTAGATGACATTTTGATTTTCTCTCTTACTCTGGAAGAAAATACACAACACATGAGACTGGCTTAAAGAGACTCCTAGAGAACGAATGTTTTGTAAATGCAGAAACATATGAAATTCACACTTATTCAGTTAACATTTTGGGTTTTGTTTTGTTAGGTGGGAGGTTGGAACCGGACCCTGGCAAGATCGCCGCAATGGTAAACTGGCCTCCTCCTCAAAGTCCAGTCTCATCCAAACCCTTCACTCCAGTTCATTGTCGAGGTGGATGCCTCGGACAGCAGAATTGGGGTAGTACTGTCCTGGGGGGGGATCCTAAGAACCAGAAGCTTCACCCCTGCTGAATCAAATTATGATGTGGGCAATCGGGAACTGCTTGCTGTGGTGGCTGAGTTGCAGGAGTGGAGGCACTAGCTGGAGGGAGCTGAGCTGCCCTTTATCGTCTGGACTGACCATAAGAACCTCGCCTACCTCTGCTCAGCTAAGAGGCTCAACTCCCGCCAAGCCAGCTGGTCACTTTTTCTTGGACACTTTAACTTCACCCTTCCTTATAGACCAGGCTCCCATAACGTCAAGCCTGATGCACTCTCCCGGATGCACGACCGGGTCTGCCAGGAGGAGATCGACCTGCCTGTCCTGCCACCTTCCTGTTTTGTTGGTGCCACTTCTTGGGACATTGAGAGGGTTGTCCGCAAGGCGCATCAGACAGAGCCGGACCCGAGATCTAGGCCTCCCAACCACCTCTACGTCCCTTTCTTTGTCCATTGTGAGGTCCTGCAGTGGGGGCACTCGTCCAAGCTGGCGTGTCATCCCTGTGTGATGTCCACACCATGGCCGGTGATGTTAAGGGTTCGTTGCTGCCTATCCTACCTATGCCCGTGGAAAGGTGTCACACCACCCTCCATCTGATTTCCTCCGTCTTCCTATCCCAAGCTGCTCGTGGTCCCGCATCACCTTGGATTTTATCAGTAGTTTACCCCCCCTCCAATGGTCACTTTGTCATTCTCACGATTGTGGGCCGATTCTCCAAGTGCATACACTTCATCTCTCTCCCAAAGTTACCATCTGCCCTGAAAACCACTAACCTTCTGATCCTCCATGTTTTTCACTTCGACGGAATCCCTTAAGTCCCTAAAGTGCAGGGCAGTCGGCGCGAACCCCAGCCTCTCTTCTTGAAATCACCCCCAGACCAACGGGCAAACTGAACGGGCCAACCAAGATCTGGAGTCCACCCTAAGCTGCGTTGCAGCAAACTCTTTCATGGCCAGCTACGGGTTCCAGCCTTGACTGTTTTCCTCCCAGTAGGAGGTGGTTGCTGTTCCCTCATTCAGGCACATCTCCACCTCTGCTGCGCCGTGTGGAGAGCAACCCAGGCAGCTCTCATGAGGTCCGTTTCGCATTTTAACTCCTCATTTTTTCTTTTTCTTAGTTCTCCTGGACTCCTGAATATTCTGTCCAGCAAGCCAGCCAGTCTTTGCCCTTTTACTTATTCTTTCATTGACTTGATGGCCTATTTTTATTTCCTTTATTATAAATAAACCTTTGTGAATTATTGACACTTGCCCAGACTTCTGTGCATTTGGGTTCAGTTAAGTTCAGTTAATTAAATCATTACACATGTAAGGGTTTTCAGATTTGACCACCTGAGGCTGAATCCGATACTGTGGTACATGCACTCCAATAAGTGCACTAGTTTCCTCTGGTGGAACTTGGAGGAAAATGAGAAACACTGTTCTACTGTATATACCAGGGTATGAGTTGGAAAACCAGACATCCAGATATCTTCATTGCCTGGGAATACTAGTGGAAGTGGAACATTTTATGGTGTGTTCAAGAGACTGCAAACAACTTTTATTGTGTTTAGCTTGACTGTACAACTTGCAAAAAAACATTTGCAGTAGCATAAAAGTTTTCAGATTTTGTTGGAAATATCTCAAAATCTGAAGTGTGGCCCCCTGAAATATATATATTTATTTTGTTTTATTATGATGGTGTGTAGAAACTCTCCTATTGCATTTTAGGGTTGTGACTAACAGAGATGTGGACTTGAGTCTGAAACTGTGATTTCAGACTTGACCTCTAAAGACTTGGACTTTGACTCCAGGACAGTGTTTATTATACCAGTAGGTTTCAGTAGCAGATTGGTTACTCTGTGGTCTGTACTCTACATCAACAGGACGTCAGCTCAGACTTAACATGAGACAGTCTTATGAGCAGCAGATAGTAATCAGTGATCAACTCAGACTGTCATTTTTGTTTTATTCTACATGAGTATTAAAGAGAACAATCACCGTATAGTTCATTCACACTGTGCAAGTCAGGTTCATTGAGTTTCAACCTGTTAAATGTAAGAAAATAAAGAGGATACCTCTCGCTAGTCTCCAGGGTTAACTGCCACTATCCTTTTGGGCTATACAGTCAGTTAGTTACACAGAGAAACACCATGTATCCTGTGGTGCTGAAATCCCCCTGAAACAAAATTTTAACATTTAAAAATTTTGTTTTAATTATTAAAACAACTTTTAAAATAGTTAAAGATTATTCTAATATCTGATAAATCAATTATTCATTTATATTATTTAATCTTATATCATTTAATCATTGTTGCCCTGTTTAATTTTATTACATATTGGTTCTCACAGGCTGAACTTGTATCATGCTACCTCTATAGCTTCCTTGCTCAAAACCAAACCCTTTTACTGTCTATGTGCTTCTAAGACTTAAACACTACTGTGTTTTGTTCAGTAAAGAGGATGTTACAATGTTGAAATAATGCAAATTCAGTCATTGGTCATCTCAGTGTAACGAGTTAGGCTCCTCAATTTCTGTCCCCAAAGTCCACTGACTTTTCACAGCACCCATCCCTTACACATTACATCAAACATGCAAAACAGACAACAACCGTGTCCCTGAATTTTAATCATGCACTTTGTACAAGTAAAAAGATATTTGCTTTTCTCAACAGAAGTAATTTTACAATAAATTGGCCCTTGAATCTCAGTCAGTAGGAGACAAAAGCAGACACCAGAAAAGTGAAGACACTGATTAATTAAAGTAAGGAAGTAGTTAAATTTCAGGCCAATAAAACAGTTACTATAGCAAACTGTATATTTTATTTTCTGACACACAAGCCACAGGAGACACATTTTTTCAGTGCATCAAGAAACATTTCATCCCTGAGGCCATAAATGAGAGGACTAAGACACCGCGGTGCAAGATTAAACATAATGAAGCTAAAAAAACGGACATGTTGATAGGCCATCAAATCAATATGAAGTAGAGTGGATGATATTAAAGGATACCAAAACTGAATGAGACAGAGAAGCAGCTGGAAAGCATGAAGAGTCACTGTCCTGAGTCCTTTCCTCGATGAAATTTTATCTTCTCCTGATGCAGTTCTAGCCACTTTCATTATTTTAATGTAGCAGAACATGATGATGATAAACATGATGAGGAAGTAAAACTGAAGCACAGCTGACCTGATGTGATCCTGCCATTTATACAAAATGAAAATCTCTACAGTGCACAATATTATATATTGATGGTAAAAGTCAAGAGATGCTGAAGCAAAGAAGATGATGAAAACAATGGCATAGGGCAAAGAGCTGAGGCCATGAATGATGAAGATGACTCGTACAGTGCTGCGTGTGGAGCACAGCTCAGCGTGACGCAGGGGCATGCAAATGGCCACGTAACGCTCCAGCGTCATGGCTGTCAGAGTCACCGGTGTGACTGTGAGGTACAGTAACAAAATGATGCAGATCAAGCTGCATAATGAAACCTGCATGGTTATTTGAAAATTGCTTGAGATAAAAAGAATGTAAGTAAGTACAAAAAAGAAACTGTCTGACAGTAACGTCACAGCAAAGAGGATGTAGCGAGTAGTTGTGTAGAAAAACCCATTTTTAAAGAAGGTCACGATCAACAACAAGTTGATGGAGAGAAAAATCATCACCAGCAGCTGCACAATAATGACCTTACTGTGCTTCCTCAATAAGTCCTGACCAAACTGTGAGTTGTTTGAATTCATGTTGTTCTTTGAGGGAACTGTCAAAAAGTGTCTGTAATATTCATATTTCAAAATAAAAGTTCAGCTCCAGTGTCCAGCATGTTTCTCCAGTGATGAGATGCTGCGGTTTTGTGCAGCTGAATCTCCTGCTGAGCTCTGTGCAGCCTTTCTGACACAGATGATGACACTGAGGACCAGAACCATCTAAATATACTGTAACACCAGTGTTGTCATTATCACTCATTGGCTGTCCACAGTCAGATATAATGATTAAGGATAAAAAAAAAAAACTAAAACAAACCCACCAATAATTAACCGTTCACTGCATCCCAATATTTTGTTTTATGCTGAACATAACAACCCAACAAGTTTGAGCGGGGAAGGGTTTTCAGATTTGGCCTGTGGACCACCTGAGGCCTGAGACCCATGGTTCTCAAACTGTGGTATGTGTACTACCAGCGGGTACATGAGTTTCCTCTGGTGGTACTTTGAGGAAAATCAGAAATACTGTTCCACTGAATATGCCAGGGTATGAGTCATTAAACCACAAACACACATGAGTATTTTTGTTTCCTTTCTGCAAATAAACCTTTGTGAATTATTGACGCCCACTCTGACTTCCGCTTATTTGGGTTCAGTTAAGTTCAGTTAATTAAATCATTACAGTACGTGTTGGCCAGAAAATATGGACCCTGCGGAATCTGAGTCGCTGCGAAAAGCGGCTGTCGCTCACGGAGCAACGATCCACTGACATGAAGAATTATTGGAAGAAATATGGAACATTGTTCAAACACTGACGCCATCCCGAGCCAAATCACGCATCAACTTGCTGGTGCTTCCCAGCAGTCTTCTTCCTCTTCGGCTTCACCGACAACCACCCAGACCCACCTCTGCACTGAGAGCCTGCAATTCCTACTCTGGAGTTCTATTTCTTCTATTCTACTGCGGGGAGGTAGGAGCCTGTATGTGTTTCCTTAGACAATATAGACAAGTGTTTGAGCAGCAGCCAAACACTTATTTCTCTGATAGCCTCCGTCGAGCCTTTTTTTTTTTATCAAATCCTGTTAGAGGAAAAGCCACTCAGTGGGTAAATTCGCTGTGGGAGTCAAAGTCTCTAGCCTTAAGTTAATTTTCAATTTTTTATGATGAGATGATTAGAGTTTTTGATAGGCCATTTAAAGACTTGCGTTCCTTCTCCTCCTTCTCACACTTAGTCAAGGCAAGAAGGACACTTCCTTCCCAGAGCGTCACCATTTCGTGTTCCGGTGTCACCACCTACTCAATCAGCACCTGAAGCACCTCCACTCTCCAACCTCCGAGGAGCCCATGCAACACTTGCCTCACCCAGGCAGAAAGGCAGAGGAGACGACAACTTGGATTGTGCATCTACTGCAAACACCCTAGACATTTACAACTTGACTGTGGCCTGAGACCAAGAAGGGGAGGCTTGTCTAAGGAGAAGAGCAAAACAGAATCCAAATGCTGCTCTTTTAATAGAATTCACTTAGCACCCACACTGACCCATCAGGGTTCCACTCATGCACTCCAGGTTTTGATAGATTCAGGTGCCAATGACACAGACTTTCTCAAACAGCTAGACCTTCCTGTGACTGATCTAGATGGTTCCTCAGAAAAATTTCTGTTGTTTTTTTGGTGTGTCCCCGTGTCCTTTCTGTATCTAAACATCACTAAAGTGTCACAATAAACACTTCAGCCACTTCTGAAAAAGAAGGGCTTCTCTGTTTACCTGTGTTCGAACAAAAAGTTACGTAACTAAACTCGACTTTTCGAGTTTAGTTACGTAACTAGCAAATTTGCCGTGCAACGAACCCTCCCCCAACAGCTACTCCTGGTCCTGGGCGTGAACATTCAACCTGAAGAAGAAGAAGAAGAAGCACCGGGGATCAGTCAGTCAGCTGGTAGCTGGCCAATCACTAGAGACTCAGTGTTCTGGGGGGCGGGCATTAGCTCAGAAACAGAGTGCCTGTTCAGAGGCTCGCAGCAGCAAACTGGCTTAATCTGAAGAGATTATGAGGTTTTTGACCAAGTAGACATCAGTAATCTAAATTTTTGGTTCAAAAAGACTACTCTATGTGACCTTTTACACTCTCAGGAAACCACTATGAGCTAATTTCTTTCTTTGTTATCCCCATCCTCAACTGTTGTGTTAGGACTCCCTTGGTTGAAACTGCACAATCCCCAGTTTGATTGGCCCACTTCCTCTATAGCTAGTTGGAGCAAGTTTTGCCACTCACACTGTTTACATTCAGCTTTTCTTTGCAGCTAAAAGGACAAGACCCCCAACCCCGTATAGACTATCGCAGACTAAATGACATAACTGTAAAAAAATAAGTACCCTCTGTCTCTAATCGACCCATCCTTTTGAACCATTCTGCAAGACCACCATTTTCACCAAGCTTGACTTACGAAACGCATTTTACCTAATCCGGATCAAAGAAGACGAGTGGAAGTCTGCCTTGAATATCAGGTGATGCCATTTGTCCTAACTAATGCTCCTGCTGAAAAATGCTTAACCAGTTCATTTTCATTTATCTAGATGACATTGTGATTTTCTCTCTTGCCCTGGAAAAACATACACAACACCAGACTGGCTTAAAGAGACTCTAGAGAACTTTTTGTAAAGGCCAAAACATGTGAATTTCACACTTCTTCAGTTAACTTTTTTGGGTTTTGTTTTGTCAGGTGGGAGGTTGGAATCTGACCGTGGCAAGATCGCCGCAGTGATGAACTGGCCCCCTCCTCAAAGTCACAAGCAACAATTCCTGGGTTTTGTCAATTTTTTCCATCGGTTTATCCGGGGCTACAGTAAGGTGGCCTCTCCTTTCACTAGACTAACCTCTGTCTTGTCCCCTTTTCAGTGGACTCCCAAGGCCGAAGCAGCATTCACCCAGATAAAGCAGCTGTTCACCTCCGCCACAGTCTAGTCTCATCCAAACCCTTCACCCCAGTTCATTGTCAAGGTGGATGCCTCGGACAGCAGAATAGGGGCAGTACTGTCCTAGAGGGATCCCAAGGACGAGAAGCTTCACCCCTGCACCTTTTATTCCGCCCGTTGACCCCTGCTGAATCAAATTATGATGTTGGCAATCCGGAACTCCTTGCTGTGATGGTTGTGTTGCCGGAGTGGAGGCACTGGCCGGAGGGAGCTGAACTGCCCTTTAACGTCTGGACTGACCATAAGAACCTCGCCTACCTCCACCCAACTAAGAGGCTCAACTCCCGCCAAGCCTGCTGGTCACTTTTTCTTGGACACTTTAACTTCACCCTTCCTTATAGACCAGGCTCCCATAACGTCAAGCCTGATGCCCTCTCCCGGGCAACCCGGGCCACCAGGAGGAGATCGACCTGCCTGTCCTGCCCCCTTCCTGTTTTGTTGGTGCCACTTCCTGGGACATCAAGGGCGTGGTCCGCGAGGTGCAACAGACAAAGCTAGACTTTTATCTGGACCTCTTAACTGCCTCTACGTCCCTTCCTTCATCCGTTCTAAGGTCGGGCCATGAAAGGAGTCATTCACCGGGATGACTCCATTTGGGTTCCAGCCTTCACTGTTTTCCAGCCTTCACTGGTGGTACTTGGAGGAAAATTAGAACAGAATTTCTGATTTTGCCATTATTGTTCACTTGTTAACACACAGCAAAACTGAGTCACTCATGTCAGAAAATATCTTCATTGCCTGGGAATATTAGTGAAAGTGAACCATTTTATGGTGTGTTCAAGAGACTGCAAACTTTTATCGTGGTTAGTTTTGCTGCACAACTTGCAAACCAACATTTGCAGTAACATATGTTTTCAGATTTTGTTAAAGTGGAAGTATCTCATCAAACTTTGAAGTGTAGCCCCCGGTATACATATATTTGAAGGGTCAACATTAGCATTAAAATACATTTTCTGACATGTCTCCACATCACTGCAGGCAATCACGATAGTCCATGATAGCTACTGTGTAGAACAACAGGGCTTTTATTTTGTTATATTATGATGGTGTGTAGAAACTCTCCCATTTCATTTTAGGGTTGTGACTAACAGAGATGTGGACTTGAGTCTGAGACTGTGATTTCAGACTTGACCTCTAAAGTCTTGGACTTGATGGCAGCCACCTCATAATTTGTCATAGCAACAATGGGCCAATTCCTTTCTAGACAATGTCATGATGGAGAGATCAGTAGCTCGGATGTATGCAGCCAGTCAGAAAACAATTAATGTATGGGATGCATCTTATAATCTGGTTAAAGAAAGAGTGCAGCGCAATTATCCATAATGGGCCAGATGATTTATGTTTGTGTGTTATACTTTCACGTATGTACATTTATTTTCTTTATTTGTATTATATTTTGAGATCCGGGGTGGGTTGGTTTAGGGGTTCACCATGAGGTTGGAGTGAGGGCTAATTGTGTGTGTGTGTTTTTTTTTTTTTTTTTTTTTTTTTTTTGTTGTTGTTGTTTTGTCTATTTTGTGTTTCATGAATATCTTGTGTTGTATATATTTCTGAAGACATACAATAAAAGACATTTGATGACTTGGACTTGACTTTGACTCCAGGACAGTGTTTATTATTCCAGTAGGTTTCAGTAGCAGGTTGGTTACTCTGTGGTCTGTACTCTACATCAACAGGACGTCAGCTCAGACTTAACATGAGACAGTCTTATGAGCAGCAGATAATAATCAGTGGTCAACTCAGACTGTCATTTTTGTTTTATTCTACATGAGTATTAAAGAGAACAATCACCATATGGTTCATTCACACTGTGCAAGTCAGGTTCATTAAGTTTAATCCTGTTAAATGTAAGAAAATAATGAGGCTACCTGCCACTATCCTCTTGGGCTATACAGCCAGTTAGTTACACAGAATAACACCATGTATCCTGTGGTGCTGAACACTAAAACACTAAAAGTTATAATAACATCTGATAAATAAATGATTAATCATCTAAGACATTTTAACATTTTCTAAGATTTAAGATTAGAGTAAAGAGGATGTTACCATATTGCAATAATGCAAATTCAAACTTGTTTTGTCATCTCCGAGTAATGACAAGTGTCATGTGGCAAATTAAATTCACTGCTTAGAAAAATTTCATGGGTTGGGCTCCTCAATTTCTGTCCCCAAAGCCCACTGACCTTTCACAGCAAACATCCCTTACATGTTACATCAAACATGTAAAATAGACAAGTGTGTCCATTCATTTTAATCATGTAGTTTATAGAAGTCAAAAGATATTTGCTTTTCTCAACAGAAGTAATTTTACAATAAATTGGCCCTTGAACTTCAGTCAGTAGGAGACAAAAGCAGACACCAGAAAAGTGAAGACACTGATTAATTAAAGTAAGGAAGTAGTTAAATTTCAGGCCATTTAAACAGTTACTATAGCAAACTGTATATTTTATTTTCTGACACACAAGCCACAGGAGACACATTTTTTCAGTGCATCAAGAAACATTTCATCCCTGAGGCCATAAATGAGAGGACTAAGACACCGCGGTGCCAGATTAAACATAATGTAGTTAAAAAACCGGACATGTTGATAGGCTGTGAAATCAATATGAATTAGAGTGGATGCCATTAAAGGATACCAAAACTGAATGAGACAGAGAAGCAGCTGGAAAGCATGAAGAGTCACTGTCCTGAGTCCTTTCCTCGATGATATTTTATCTTCTCCTGATGCAGTTCTGGCCACTTTCATTATTTTAATGTAGCAGAACATGATGATGATAAACATGATGAGGAAGTAAAACTGAAACAAAGCTGACCTGACGTGATCCTGCCATTTATACAAAATAAAAACCTCTACATAGCACATCCTATATTCATAGTAAAAGTCCAGAGATGCTGAAGCAAAGAAGATGATGAAAACAATGGCATAGGGCAAAGAGCTGAGGCCGTGAATGATGAAGATGACTCGTACAGTGCTGCGTGTGGAGCACAGCTCAGCGTGACGCAGGGGCATGCAAATGGCCACGTAACGCTCCAGCGTCATGGCTGTGAGAGTCACCGGTGTGACTGTGAGGTACAGTAACAAAACAATGCTGATCATGATGCACAATGAAACCTGCATGGTTATTTGAAAAATGCTATAGATAAAAATAATGTAAGTTAGTACAAAAAATAAACTGTCTGACAGTAACATCACAGCAAAGAGGATGTAGCGAGCAGTTGTGTAGAAAAACTCATTTTTAAAGAAGGTCACGATCAACAACAAGTTGATGGAGAGAAAAATCATCACCAGCACCTGCACAATAATGAATTTACTGTGCAGCTGCAACAAATCCTGACCAAATAGTGAGTTGTTGGAATTCATGTTGTTCTTTGAGGGAACTGTCAAAAAGTGTCTGTAATATTCATATTTCAAAGTAAAAGTTTGGCTCCAGTGTCCAGCAGGTTTCTCCAGTGATGAGATGCTACAGTTTTGTGCAGCTGAATCTCCTGCTGAGCTCTGTGCAGCCTTTCTGACACAGATGATGACTCTGAGGACCAGAACCATCTAAATATACTGGTGTCACACCACCTTCCTGATTTCCTCCATACTCTTTCAATCCCAAGCCGCTCATGGTCCCAAGTGCATACACTTCATCTCTCTCCCAAAGTTACCACCTGCCCTGGCTGGCTTTCTGCAGGGCAGTCGGCGCGAACCCCACCCCCAGACCAACAGGCAAACTGAACGGGCCAACCAAGATCTGGAGTCCGATGTTGCAGCACAACATCCGCCATCCTGGAGTCTCTACTTCCCTTGGATTGAGTATGCGCATAACTCCATGTCAAACTCTTCCACCGGGATGACGCTGTTCAAGGCCAGCTACGGGTTCCAGCTTTCACTGTTTTACTCCCAGGAGAAGGAGCGCCCAACAGAGCCAGCGCCCCAACTACCAGCCATAGTATAAAGCGTGGCTCTCATCCTGCGAATTACACCTTCAAGTCGAGTCCAGGAAGTTGGAGTTACATTGGACCTTTCGAGGTGGACCAGGTCGTCAACCCTGTAGTGGAGCGGCTCAAGTTCCCTCCGTCATTGTACATTCACCCCACCTTCTTCCAATCCCATCACCTGCAACTCATTTTGTCATCAGATCATCTGCAACTCATTTTGTCATCAGATCATCTGCTACTTAAGTCCTTGTTTCTGGATCCACACTTGCCAGTGTGTAAAATCATGTTAAGTGGTATCTCCTTGTTCTCAGCTACTCTGAATCATATCTACCTCACTACATGCTCTACTCAGTTCTTAATTTCGCGTTTTCAACTCCTCGTTTTTCTCTTTTTTCTTAGTTCCCCTGGACTCCCAAAGATTCTGCCCAGGAAGCCAGCCAGTCTCTGCCCTTTTAGTTATTCTTTAATTGGCTTGTTGCCTTAATTCTTTTTTCCCTTTCTTGTAAATAAACCTTTGTGGATCATTGACACTTGCTCAGACTTCTGCTCATTTGGCTTCAGTTAAATTCAGCTAATTAAATCATTACACATGGTAGGGTTTCAGATCTGGCCTGTGCCACCTGAGGCCTGATCTGTACCCATGGTTCTCAAACTGTGGTACATGTACTACCAGTGGGTGCATGAGTTTCCTCTTGTAGTACTTGAAGGGAAATCGGAAATACCATTCTACTGTGTATACCAGGGTATGAGTTGTAAAACCACACACAAAAGAGTAATTGTCTATTACTGTTATATTGCCATTATTGTTCACTTGTCAACACACAGCAAAACTGAGTCACTCATGTCAGAAAATATCTTTATTGACTGGGAATATTAGTGGAAGTGAACCATTTTATGGTGCGTTCAAGAGACTGCAAACAGCTTTTATTGTGTTTAGTTTTGCTGCACAACTAGCAGTAACATAAGACTCTTTACGCTCTGAAGTGTGGCGCTGAAAATCATATAAATTTAAAGGGTCAACAGGGCACTGACACATGGCAAAGTGATATTAGAGTAAAGGGGAAAAATGGGATCAAGTCTTGATCATTCAAAGTTGTGGAGCTCACAGGGACCACAGGCCATGTCTGAATTGAAAAATCCTTAGTTGTGTCTTCACTGATACCCATTATACTGTTATGATCAGCATCAAAACAACACAAAACCATGTTGAATTTCTTGCAAGAACATTGTGCCTGCTTACCTCATTAATCATGGTCTTGAAGAGGTGTCCTATTTATAGGCCTAGATTTTACTAACCCTTGTTTGTTGTAGCTCAAACCTGCATGGTTAAAATCTAGCACTATGAAATGTGATGCCCTTTCAAAACTGTAAAAATAATCTAATCTAATAATCTAATTTAAGCAGACGCAATATATTTATGCCAGAGGTTCAACATACTGTCATAAAACCACACAGACACACAAACAAAAAGACATTGTCAGCATTGTTATATTTCTATAATTTAACAATCATTTGTCAAACAAAAGCAAAACTTAGTCATGTCAGAAAATATCTTTATTGCTTGTGAATACTAGTGGAAGTGAATTATTTTATGGTGTGTTCAAAAGACTGTAAACAACTTTTATTGTGGTTAGTTTTGTGGTGTAGAAACTGGTGTAGAAACTCTTCCATTTCATTTTAGGGTTGTGACTAACAGAGATGTGGACTTGAGTCTGAAACTGTGATTTCAGACTTGACCTCTAAAGACTTGGACTTGACTTTGACTCCAGGACAGTGTTTATTATACCAGTAGGTTTCAGTAGCAGGTTGGTTACTCTGTGGTCTGTACTCTACATCAACAGGACGTCAGCTCAGACTTAACATGAGACAGTCTTATGAGCAGCAGATAATAATCAGTGGTCAACTCAAACTGTCATTTTTGTTTTATTCCAGGTGAATATCAAAGAGAACAATCACCATATAGTTCATTCACACTGTGCAAATCAGGTTCATTAAGTTTAATCATGTTAAATGTAAGAAAATAATGAGGCTACCTGCTACTATCCTCTTGGGCTATACAGCCAATTAGTTACACAGAGAAACACCATGTGTCCTGTGGTGCTGAACACTAAAACACTAAAAGTTATAATAACATCTGATAAATAAATGATTAATCATCTAAGACCATTTTAACATTTTCTAAGATTTAAGATTAAAGAGGATGTTACCATGTTGCAATAATGCAAATTCAAACTTGTTTTGTCATCTCTGAGTAATGACAAGTGTCATGTGGTAAATTAAATTCACTGCTTAGAAAAATTTCATGGTTTGGGCTCCTCAATTTCTGTCCCCAAAGCCCACTGACCTTTCACAGCAAACCATCCCTTACATGTTACATCAAACATGTAAAATAGACAAGTGTGTCCATTCATTTTAATCATGTAGTTTATAGAAGTCAAAAGATATTTGCTTTTCTCAACAGAAGTAATTTTACAATAAATTGGCCCTTGAACTTCAGTCAGTAGTAGACAAAAGCAGACAACACCAAAAAAGAGAAGACACTGATAAATTCAAGTGGGTAATTGGTTACATATCAAGCCATTAAACCGGTTACTATAGCAAACATAAAAATCTATATTTTATTTTCTGACACACAAGCCACAAGAGACACATTTTTTCAGAGCATCAAGAAATATTTCATCCCTGAGGCCATAAATGAGAGGACTAAGACACCGCGGTGCCAGATTAAACATAATGTAGTTAAAAAACCGAACATGTTGATAGGCTGTCAAATCAATACGAAGTAGAGCGGATAATATTAAAGGATACCAAAACTGAATGAGACAGAGAAGCAGCTGGAAAGCATGAAGAGCCACTGTCCTGAGTCCTTTCCTCGATGATATTTTATCTTCTCCTGATGCAGTTCTGGCCACTTTCATTATTTTAATGTAACAGAACATGATGATGATAAACATGATGAGGAAGTAAAACTGAAACAAAGCTGACCTGACGTGATCCTGCCATTTATACAAAATAAAAACCTCTACATAGCACATCCTATATTCATAGTAAAAGTCAAGAGACGCTGAAGCAAAGAAAATGCAAAGAAAGATGGCATCGGGCAAAGAGCTGAGGCCGTGAATGATGAAGATGACTCGTACAGTGCTGCGTGTGGAGCACAGCTCAGCGTGACGCAGGGGCATGCAAATGGCCACGTAACGCTCCAGCGTCATGGCTGTGAGAGTCACCGGTGTGACTGTGACGTACAAGAACAAAACAATGCTGATCATGATGCACAATGAAACCTGCATGGTTATTTGAAAAATGCTATAGATAAAAATAATGTAAGTTAGTACAAAAAATAAACTGTCTGACAGTAACATCACAGCAAAGAGGATGTAGCGAGCAGTTGTGTAGAAAAACTCATTTTTAAAGAAGGTCACGATCAACAACAAGTTGATGGAGAGAAAAATCATCACCAGCACCTGCACAATAATGAATTTACTGTGCAGCTGCAACAAATCCTGACCAAATAGTGAGTTGTTTGAATTCATGTTGTTCTCTGAGGGAACCGTCAGTGCCCTAACTGTGCAGCCTTTCTGACACAGATGATGACTCTGAGGACCAGAACCATCTAAATATACTGGTGTCACACCACCTTCCATCTGATTTCCTCCATCCTCTTTCAATCCCAAGCCGCTCATGGTCCCAAGTGCATACACTTCATCTCTCTCCCAAAGTTACCACCTGCCCTGGCTGGCTTTCTGCAGGGCAGTCGGCGCGAACCCCACCCCCAGACCAACAGGCAAACTGAACGGGCCAACCAAGATCTGGAGTCCGATGTTGCAGCACAACATCCGCCATCCTGGAGTCTCTACTTCCCTTGGATTGAGTATGTGCATAACTCCATGTCAAACTCTTCCACCGGGATGACGCTGTTCAAGGCCAGCTACGGGTTCCAGCTTTCACTGTTTTACTCCCAGGAGAAGGAGGTCGCCCAACAGAGCCAGCGCCCCAACTACCAGCCATAGTATAAAGCGTGGCTCTCATCCTGCGAATTACACCTTCAAGTCGAGTCCAGGAAGTTGGCGTTACATTGGACCTTTCGAGGTGGACCAGGTCGTCAACCCTGTAGTGGAGCGGCTCAAGTTCCCTCCGTCATTGTACATTCACCCCACCTTCTACGTCTCCCTCCTGAAACCAGGTTGCCACCATCTAGCTAGCCCCTCCACCGGACCGCCCTCCATCCACCTGCTGGATGGAGTTTCCGATCCCATCACCTGCAACTCATTTTGTCATCAGATCATCTGCTACTTAAGTCCTTGTTTCTGGATCCACACTTGCCAGTGTGTAAAATCATGTTAAGTGGTATCTCCTTGTTCTCAGCTACTCTGAATCATATCTACCTCACTACATGCTCTACTCAGTTCTTAATTTAGCATTTTCAACTCCTCCTTTTTCTCTTTTTTCTTAGTTCCCCTGGACTCCCAAAGATTCTGCCCAGGAAGCCAGCCAGTCTCTGCCCTTTTAGTTATTCTTTAATTGGCTTGTTGCCTTAATTCTTTTTTCCTTTCTTGTAAATAAACCTTTGTGGATTATTGACACTTGCTCAGACTTCTGCTCATTTGGCTTCAGTTAAATTCAGCTAATTAAATCATTACACATGGTAGGGTTTCAGATCTGGCCTGTGCCACCTGAGGCCTGATCTGTACCCATGGTTCTCAAACTGTGGTACATGTACTACCAGTGGGTGCATGAGTTTCCTCTTGTAGTACTTGAAGGGAAATCGGAAATACCATTCTACTGTGTATACCAGGGTATGAGTTGTAAAACCACACACAAAAGAGTAATTGTCTATTACTGTTATATTGCCATTATTGTTCACTTGTCAACACACAGCAAAACTGAGTCACTCATGTCAGAAAATATCTTCATTGCCTGGGAGTACAAGTGGAAGTGAACCATTTTATGGTGCGTTCAAGAGACTGCAAACAGCTTTTATTGTGTTTCACTTCGCTGCACAACTAGCAGTAACAAGACTCTTTACGCTATGACGTGTGGCGCTGAAAATGATCTAAATTTAAAGGGTCAACAGGGCACTGACACATGGCAAAGTGATATTAGGGTAAGGGGGAAAAATGGGATCGAGTCTTGATCATTCAAAGTTGTGGAGCTCACAGGGACCACAGGCCATGTCTGAATTGAAAAATCCTTAGTTGTGTCTTCACTGATATCCATTATACTGTTATGATCAGCATCAAAACAACACAAAACCATGTTGAATTTCTTGCAAGAACATTGTGCCTGCTTACCTCATTAATCATGGTCTTAAAGAGGTGTCCTATTTATAGGCCTAGATTTTACTAACCCTTGTTTGTTGTAGCTCAAACCTGCATGGTTAAAATCTAGCACTATGAAATGTGACGCCCTTTCAAAACTGTAAAAATAATCTAATCTAATAATCTAATTTAAGCAGATGCAATATATTTATGCCAGAGGTTCAACATACTGTCATAAAACCACACAGACACACAAACAAAAAGACATTGTCAGCATTGTTATATTTCTATAATTTAACAATCATTTGTCAAACAAAAGCAAAACTTAGTCATGTCAGAAAATATCTTTATTGCTTGTGAATACTAGTGGAAGTGAACTATTTTATGGTGTGTTCAAAAGACTGTAAACAACTTTTATTGTGGTTAGTTTTGTGGTGTAGAAACTGGTGTAGAAACTCTTCCATTTCATTTTAGGGTTGTGACTAACAGAGATGTGGACTTGAGTCTGAAACTGTGATTTCAGACTTGACCTCTAAAGACTTGGACTTGACTTTGACTCCAGGACAGTGTTTATTATACCAGTAGGTTTCAGTAGCAGGTTGGTTACTCTGTGGTCTGTACTCTACATCAACAGGACGTCAGCTCAGACTGTCATTTTTGTTTTATTCCAGGTGAATATCAAAGAGAACAATCACCATATGGTTCATTCACACTGTGCAAGTCAGGTTCATTAAGTTTAATCCTGTTAAATGTAAGAAAATAATGAGGCTACCTGCCACTATCCTCTTGGGCTATACAGCCAGTTGGTTACACAGAGAAACACCATGTATCCTGTGGTGCTGAACACTAAAACACTAAAAGTTATAATAACATCCAATAAATAAATGATTAATCATCTAAGACCATTTTAACATTTAACATTTCATGCAAATTCTTGTTTTGTCATCTCCGAGTAATGACAAGTGTCACGTGGCAAATTAAATTCATTGCTTAGAAAAATTTAATGAGTTAGGCTCCTCAATTTCTGCTCCCAAAGCCCACTGACCTTTCACAGCAAACCATCCCTTACATGTTACATCAAACATGAAAAATAGACAAGTGTGTCCATTAATTATAATTATGCAGTTTATAAAAGTAAAAAGATATTTGCTTTTCTCAACAGAAGTAATTTTACAATAAATTGGCCCTTGAACTTCAGTCAATGGTAGACAAAAGCAGACAACACTGTTTAAAATTCAGTCCATTAAAACAGTTACTATAGCAAACATAAAAATTTACATTTTATTTTCTGACACACAAGCCACAGGAGAGGCTTTTTTTCAGAGCATCAAGAAACATTTCATCCCTGAGGCCATAAATGAGAGGACTAAGACACCGCGGTGTAAGATTAAACACTATGAAGTTGAAAAAACGGACATGTTCAAAGGCCGTCAAATCAATATGAATTAGAGTGGATGATATTAAAGGAAACCAAAACTGAATGAGACAGAGAAGCAGCTGGAAAGCATGAAGAGTCACTGTCCTGAGTCCTTTCCTCGATGATATTTTATCTTCTCCTGATGCAGTTCTGGCCACTTTCATTATTTTAATGTAGCAGAACATGATGATGATACACATGATGAGGAAGTAAAACTGAAACATAGCTGACCTGACGTGATCCTGCCATTTATACAAAATGAAAACCTCTAAATAGCACATCCTGTATTCATAGTAAAAGTCAAGAGATGCTGAAGCAAAGAAGATGATGAAAACAATGGCATAGGGCAAAGAGCTGAGGCCATGAATGATGAAGATGACTCGTACAGTGCTGCGTGTGGAGCACAGCTCAGCGTGACGCAGGGGCATGCAAATGGCCACGTAACGCTCCAGCGTCATGGCTGT
>JAFBJR010000412.1:117559-162431 GCA_016785285.1 Brachirus orientalis
GACGCAGGGGCATGCAAATGGCCACGTAACGCTCCAGCGTCATGGCTGTGAGAGTCACCGGTGTGACTGTGAGGTACAGTAACAAAATGATGCAGATCAAGCTGCACAATGAAACCTGCATGGTTATTTGAAAATTGCTGAAGATGACAAGAATGTAAGTTACTACAAAAAATATACTGTCTGACAGTAACGTCACAGCAAAGAGGATGTAGCGAGCAGTTGTGTAGAAAAACTCATTTTTAAAGAAGGTCACGATCAACAACAAGTTGATGGAGAGAAAAATCATCACCAGCACCTGCACAATAATGACCCTACTGTGCCGCTTCAATAAATCATAACCAAACTGTGAGTTGTTGGAATTCATGTTGTTCTTTGAGGGAACTGTCAAAGGTGTATATAATATTCATATTTCAAAGTAAAAGTTCAGCTCCAGTGTCCAGCAGGTTTCTCCAGTGATGAGATGCTGCAGTTTTGTGCAGCTGAATCTCCTGCTGAGCTCTGTGCAGCCTTTCTGACACAGATGATGACTCTGAGGACCAGAACCATCTAAATATAACCCAAACAATGCTGTGTTGTCATTGACCCTCATTGGCTGTCCACGGGTCAGGTGTTTAGATTAAGTTTTTTTTTGTTTGAGTTTGAGGCCTGTGGACCACATGAGGCCCCAGACCTTTGGTTTTAGTATCTTATTTTGAAAGTTAATTTTGCAAGAATGAGTGAGATCTAGTGGTGAGTCGCCAGATTGCAGCAGGGGGGTCTGCTGCACCACCAAAAGAGAAGAGGCCTTGTTGTTTTGAGTGAACACTTCACATACTGTATGTATCACTGCTGCTTCTGTCATATTTTTAATGATGTCACCCATGTTAACAAATTAGAGTTACAAATAGAAACTCAAAATTTAAACGTGTGTCTCAGACTTTGGCTTCTCAGCTATTTTTCACGCGTAATGTTAACTGTTCCCAGCAAAAATAGACCTGACATTCAACCAGCAATATTACATATTAGTGACACATGTTACAGTAGTATTAGAGCACGTTTGACAGCAGTGGTCCACCTCCACTGTGTCTCTGGATCTGTAGGGATCCAGTAAAATGTTCTCCTGTTAGCCTGTCTCTGACTGTTTTGGCGTCCAAGGGGACAAGATTTATCAAACAACCAGCGAAGAGACGAGTTTTCTGACATACTGCCTGATTTATATGCTGTCTACTGTATATGACTATGGGATTATAGGATATTTTTCATAGATTTAGTAAAAAATGCATAGTCTGACTTGCCAGACTGACTCACTCACTCACTCATTTTCTACCGCTTTATCCACTAGGGGTCACGGGGGGGCTGGTGCCTATCTCCAGCTAACATAGGGCGAGAGGCAGGGTTGCCAGACTGACTCCTTTTTTAAAAAGATAAAATTAATATTGAGCAGAATTTAGTTCAGGTTATTGGTCCGGCCCTCAACATTTTCCTGCTCGCCATATGGCCTCTTGGTTGTAAATGTATTTCAGGCTATTTAAAACAGTACTATAATAAAAAAAAATACAAGATGTAAAGGATATAAAAATCTATATATATTTTATTTTCTCATTTAAAGCTGTTACTCATTGTCTGCCGAACTTCCACCAACATGTCAGCTGCCCAACTAGAGGGGAAAACACTCTGGATCATGTCTATTCCAACATCAAACATGCGTACAGAGCTACCCCCCCCCCCCCCCCCCCCCCCCCCCCCCCCCCCCCCCCCCAAACATGCGTACAGAGCTACCCCCTCCCCCCCCCCACCTGGCACTGTCTGACCACCTCTCCCTTCTTTTCACCCCAGCTTACACCCCCCACTGCCGTCAAACAAAGCCCACAACAGGACTATCACCACCTGGCCTGAGGATGCCCTCCCCCAACTTCAGAACTGCTTTGAGGTCACCCAGTAGGATGTCTTTCACCATGAGGACCTGGCTGTATTCACAGAGACTGCACTGGATTACATCAAGTACTGCACTGGGAATGTCACTGTGGATAAGACCATCCGGGTATATCCAAACCAGAAACCTTAGATGACGAACCAGGTCCGCATGCTCCTCCGGACTCGTGACACAGCATTCAGGTCTGGTGACAGAGCCCTCTACAGTGCCGCTCGTACTGACCTGAGGAGAGGCATCAGGGAGGCCAAAGCTGATTACAAAAGGACAGTGGAGAGTCATTTCTGCAGCAACAACTCCCGGCAGGTGAGGCAGGGCATCCAGACCATCACCAACTATAGAGGCTGTGCCATGACAACAGGTGACCCAGAAGCGGGGCTTGCAGAACTGAACAGCTTTTTTGCACGCTTTGAGTCTCCAACACAGCTCCCTGCCATACCACTGCAGCCCCCTCCAGTTTCCAGTGACCCCCCACTGTCTCTAGACTCACAGGAGGTCATACGTGTACTTAGGTCAGTGAACCCAAGGAAGGCAACCGGTCCAGATGAAGTACCTGGGAAGGTGCTGAAGGCCGTTGCTCTCCAGCTGTCTCAGGTCTTCACTGACATATTCAACCTGTCTCTGGCCCAAGCTGTCACCCTGACCTGCCTGAAGTTCGCAACCATCATCCCGGTCCCAAAAAAAGTCTTCCACAACCTGCCTCAACGACTATCGACCCATAGCACTGACTCCCATCATCACAAAGTGCTTCGAGAGACTGGTTCTGCACCACATTAAAGAGTGCCCCCCCCTACCCTGGACCCGCATCAGTTCACATACCGATCCAACAGATCTACAGTGGACGCCATAGCCACCACCCTCCACTCAGCACTCAGCCACCTGGAGCACCGGAATAACTACGTCAGGCTGATCTTCATCGACTACAGTTCTGCTTTTAACACAATAATCCCGGACATCCTGGTCCCTAAACTGTCCACCCTGGGGATCCCTCCTCTCACCTGTGCCTGGATTAAGGACTTTTTAACCAACCGGCCCCAGCGAGTAAAACTTGGTCCCCACCTCTCATCCACCCGCACTCTCAGCATCAGCTCTCCTCAGGCTACGCACTGAGTCCCCTCCTCTTCTCTCTCTATACATCCGACTGCAGTCCTGCACACCTGGAGAACATCGTCAAGTTTGCTGACGACGCGACGATAGTTGGCCTGATAACAGGGGAAAACGAGGCAGCCTACCGGGATGAGGTCCTTCGCCTGGAAGAGTGGTGTTTGGTGAACAACCTGCCTCTGAACACTGCCAAAACCAAGGAGCTCATCCTGGACTTCAGGAAGAACAGAGCTGCCGCTGCACCCCTGTTCATCAACGGTGAATGTGTAGAGAGAGTGGAGTCCTTCAGATATCTGTGCTCCACATCGCAGCAGACCTCTCTTGGACTGAGAACACTGCGGCTGTGTCGAAGAAGGCCCAGCAGCGGCTTTCCTTCCTGAGGGTTCTCAGGAGGGAGAACCTGAACACCCAGCTGCTGGTGACCTTCTACCGCTCCAGCATAGAGAGTCTGCTGACCATCACGGTGTGGTACTCCAGCTGCACTGAGGCAGAGAAGAAGAGGCTGCAGAGGGTTGTACAGCAGAGAAGATCACCGGCTGCCCTCTGCCCTCTCTTCTGGACATGTACAACTCCAGCTGCCTCAGTAGAGCTCAGAACATTGTCATGGACACATTTCAACCCGGCCATCACCTTTTTGACCCGTTGCCCTTTGGCAGGCGCTACAGGTCACTCCGTTCAAGGACAAATAGACTCAGGGACAGCTTCTATCCAAGAGGTGTTGCAGCACTAAACTCTCTAAATTCACACTTGCACTGACAATCCACTCACTCTGCACTTTACACCACTGGTCACTTTCGTAATCCCGTGCAATAACAATCCTACATCTACCTGCTTCAAACTTATTCTTGTAGATATAGTATTTATATGTATATATATTATACTTTTCATATTATACATAATACTGTTTTTGCTTGCACAAAGGAGATGCCACTCAATTTCCTTGTATCTTTTGTTACAATGACAATAAAGGCTATTCTGATTCTGTCTAAACACTGCATCGAATTTCCATTTCAGTCAAAATTGATTATTAATTAATGGGTTACTAAATCACCTTTTTTAAAAATTGATTCATTGGAGAGGTTTTTTCAGTTCCTTAAATGTAAATATTTTCTGGTGTCTTTACTCAATATAACTAAGAAATAAATTGAAACTACACATACAGAAAAAAAAAAAATCATTTTGAGAAATTTTCTCCACCAGTTTGGGATACATGTATTGCATATTGAGATATATGTATGATCAATATTAATAGATAACTAAATAAATGTCTAAAACTCTTGACAAAAGACATAAATCTTATTTTAATGATTTATCAAAATAGTTAAAGATTATTCTAATATCTGATGAACAAATTATTGATCAATTAATCATCGTTGCAGGCTCAATAACAGACCATTTTAACATTTTCTGACATTTAAGATTAGAGTGAAGAGGATGTTACCATGTTGAAATAATGAAAATTCAAACTTTTGTCATCTCCCAGTAAAAAAGAGTGTAATTTGGAAGAATAAATTCACTATGTAGAAACATTTTATGAGTTAAGCTTCTCAATTTCTGTCCCCAAAGCCCACTGACCTTTCACAGCAAACCATCCCTTACACACGTTATGTAAAACAGACAACAGATGTGTCCCTTAATTTTAATCATACAGTTTATAGAAGTAAAAAGATATTTGCATTTCTCAACAGAAGTAATTTTACAACAAATTGGCCCTTGAATTTCAGTCAGTAGTAGACAAAAGCAGACAACACCAGAAAAGAGAAGACACTGATTAATTCAAATGAGAAAGTGGTTAAAATTCAAGACATTAAAACAGTTACTATAGCAAACATAAAAATCTATATTTTATTGTCTGACACAAAAGCCACAGGAGAGGCATTTTTTCAGCGCATCAAGAAACATTTCATCCCTGAGGCCATAAATGAGAGGACTAAGACACCGCGGTGCAAGATTAAATATAATGTAATTGAAGAACCGGACATGTTTAAAGGCCGTCAAATCAATGTGAATTAGAGTGGATCCTATTAAAGGATACCAAAACTGAATGAGACAGAGAAGCAGCTGGAAAGCATGAAGAGTCACTGTCCTGAGTCCTTTCCTCGATGATATTTTATCTTCTCCTGATGCAGTTCTGGCCACTTTCATTATTTTAATGTAGCAGAACATGATGATGATAAACATGATAAGGAAGTAAAACTGAAACACAGCTGACCTGACGTGATCCTGCCATTTATACAAAATGAAAATCTCTATATAGCACATCCTATATTCATAGTAAAAGTCAAAAGATACTGAAGCAAAGAAGATGATAAAAACAATGGCATAGGGCAAAGAGCTGAGGCCGTGAATGATGAAGATGACTCGTACAGTGCTGCGTGTGGAGCACAGCTCAGCGTGACGCAGGGGCATGCAAATGGCCACGTAACGCTCCAGCGTCATGGCTGTGAGAGTCACCGGTGTGACTGTGAGGTACAAGAACAAAACAATGCTAATCACGCTGCACAATGAAACCTGCATGGTTATTCGAAAAATGCTAGAGATAAAGATAATGTAAGTTAGTGCAAAAAATAAACTGTCTGAAAGTAACGTCACAGCAAAGAGGATGTAGCGAGCAGTTGTGTAGAAAAACTCATTTTTAAAGAAGGTCACGATCAACAACAAGTTGACGGAGAGAAAAATTGTTACCAGCACCTGCACAATAATGAATTTGCTGTGCAGCTCTAGTAAATCCTGACCAAACTGTGAGTTGTTTGAATTCATGTTGTTCTTTGAGGGAACTGTCAAAAAGTGTCAGTAATATTTATATTTCAAAATAAAAGTTCAGCTCCAGTGTCCAGCAGGTTTCTCCAGTGATGAGATGCTGCAGTTTTGTGCAGCTGAATCTCCTGCTGAGCTCTGTGCAGCCTTTCTGACACAGATGATGACTCTGAGGACCAGAACCATCTAAATATACTGTAACACCAGTGTTGTCATTATCACTCATTGGCTGTCCACAGTCAGATATAATGATTGAGGGTAAAAAAAAAAAAAAAACTAAATAAACCCACCAATAATTAACCGTTCACCGCATCGCATTATTTCATTTTGTTGTGATGATGCAATCTTACATCATCACAAAACTATGCTGAACACAACAACCCAACAAGTTTGAGTGGGGAAGGGTTTTCAGATCTGGCCTGTGGACCACCTGAGGCCTGACACCCATGGTTCTCAAACTGTGGTATGTGTACAACCAGTGGGTACATGAGTTTCCTCTGGTGGTACTTTGAGGAAAATCAGAAATACTGTACCACTGAATATACCAGGGTATAACTCATTAAACCACAAACACACAAGAGTATTTTTGTTTCCTTTCTGTAAATAAATCTTTGTGAATTATTGACTTCCGCTCATTTGGGTTCAGTTAAGTTCAGTTAATTAAATCATTACACATGGAAAGAATTTCAGATCTGGCCTGTGGACCACCTGAGGCCCCAGACCCATGGTTCTCAAACTGGTATACTGTATGTACTACCAGTGGGTAGTTTCCTCTTGTGGTACTTAGAGGAAAATTAGAAATACCATTCTACTGTGTAAACCAGGGTATGAGTTGTAAAACCACACACACAAAGTAATCGTCTATTACTGTTCACTTGTCAACACACAGCAAAACTGAGTCAGTCATGTCAGAAAATATCTTCATTGTCTGGGAATACAAGTGGAAGTGAACCATTTTATGGAGACTGCAAACAGCTTTTATTGTGGTTATTTTAGCTGCACAACTTGTAAACCAACATTTACAGTAACATAAATGTCTTCAGATTTCGTTAAATGTGGAAATATATCATCAAACTCTGAAGTGTGGCCCCTGATGTCTCCCCATCACTGCAGGCAAGCACTATTGTCCATGATAGCTACTGTATAGAACAACAGGGCTTTTATTTTGTTTTATTATGATGGTGTGTAGAAACTCTGCCATTTCATTTTAGGGTTGTGACTAACAGAGATGTGGACTTGAGTCTGAAACTGTGATTTCAGACTTGACCTCAAAGGACTTGGACTTGACTTTGACTCCAGGACAGTGTTTATTATACCAGTAGGTTTCAGTAGCAGGTTGGTTACTCTGTGGTCTGTACTCTACATCAACAGGACGTCAGCTCAGACTTAACATGAGACAGTCTTATGAGCAGCAGATAATAATCAGTGGTCAACTCAGACTGTTTCATTGAGTTTTATCCTGTTAAATGTAAGAAAATAATGAGGCTACCTGCCACTATCCTCTTGGGCTGTACAGCCAGTTAGTTACACAGAGAAACACCATGTATCCTGTGGTGCTGAACACTAAAACACTAAAAGATAAAGATTATAATAACATCTGATAAATAAATGATTAATCATAGACCACTTTAACATTTTCTAAAATTTAAGATTAGAGTAAAGAGGATGTTACCATGTTGCAATAATGCAAATTCAAACTTGTTTTGTCATCTCCGAGTAATGACAAGTGTCATGTGGCAAATTAAATTCACTGCTAAGTTAGGCTCCTCAATTTCTGTCCCCAAAGCCCACTGACCTTTCACAGCAAACCATCCCTTACACATTTTACATCGAAGATACAAAAACACACAAGTGTGTCCCTTATATTTAATCATGCGGTTTGAAAAATTAAAAAAGATATTTGCATTTCTCAACAGAAGTAATTTTACAATAAATTGGCCCTTGAATTTCAGTCAGTGGTAGACAAAAGCAGACAACACCACAAAAGAGAAGACACCGATTAATTCAAGTGGTTAAATATCAAGACATTAAAACAGTTACTATAACAAACATAAAAAAATATATTTTATTTTCTGACACACAAGCTACAGCAGAGGCTTTTTTTCAGTGCATTGAGAAACATTTCATCCCTGAGGCCATAAATGAGAGGACTAAGACACCGCGGGGCCAGATTAAACATAATGAAGCTAAAAAAACGGACATGTACAAAGGCCATGAAATCAATGTGAATTAGAGCGGATGCTATTAAAGGATACCAAAACTGAATGAGACAGAGAAGCAGCTGGAAAGCATGAAGAGTCACTGTCCTGAGTCCTTTCCTCGATGATATTTTATCTTCTCCTGATGCAGTTCTGGCCACTTTCATTATATTAATGTAGCAGAACATGATGATGATAAACATGATAAGGAAGTAAAACTGAAACACAGCTGACCTGACGTGATCCTGCCATTTATACAAAATGAAAATCTCCACAGAGCACATCCTGTGTTGATGGTAAAAGTCAAGAGATGCTGAAGAAAAGAAAATGCTAAGAACGATGGCATAGGGCAAAGAGCTGAGGCCGTGAATGATGAAGATGACTCGTACAGTTCTGCGTGTGGAGCACAGCTCAGCGTGACGCAGGGGCATGCAAATGGCCACGTAACGCTCCAGCGTCATGGCTGTGAGAGTCACCGGTGTGACTGTGAGGTACAAGAACAAAACAATGCAGATCAAGCTGCACAATGAAACCTGCATGGTTATTTGAAAGTTGGTAAACATGACAAGAATGTCAGTTACTATAAAAAATAAACTGTCTGACAGTAACATCACAGCAAAGAGGATGTAGCGAGCAGTTGTGTAGAAAAACTCATTTTTAAAGAAGGTCACGATCAACAACAAGTTGACGGAGAGAAAAATCATCACCAGCACCTGCACAATAATGAATTTACTGTGCCGCTTCAATAAATCCTGATCAAATAGTGAGTTGTTGGAATTCATGATATTCTTTGAGGGAACTGTCAAAAAGTGTCAGTAATATTCATATTTCAAAATAAAGTTCAGCTCCAGTGTCCAGCAGGTTTCTCCAGTGATGAGATGCTGCAGTTTTGTGCAGCTGAATCTCCTGCTGAGCTCTGTGCAGCCTTTCTGACACAGATGATGACACTGAGGACCAGAACCATCTAAATATACTGTAACACCAGTGTTGTCATTATCACTCATTGGCTGTCCACAGTCAGATATAATGATTGAGGGTAAAAAAACAAACTAAAAAAAACCCACCAATAATTAACCGTTCACCGCATCACATTATTTCATTTTGTTGTGATGATGCAATCTTACATCATCACAAAACTATGCTGAACACAACAACCCAACAAGTTTGAGCATGGAAGGGTTTTCAGATCTGGCCTGTGGACCACCTGAGGCCTGAGACCCATGGTTCTCAAATAATGGTACATGTACTATCAGTGGGTACGTGAGTTTCCTCTGGTGGTCCTTTGAGGAAAGTCAGAAATACCGTTTTACTGAATATACCAGGGTATGAGTCGTTAAACTACACACACACAATCACAATCACAATCAGAATCAGAATCAGAATCAGAATCAGAATCAGCTTTTATTGGCCAGGTAAGTTTTCACATACGAGGAATTTGACTCCAGTTTTACAGCACTCTCTTGTACCAACACAAAGTAATAAAAATTAAAGGTGACAGTCAGTCGCACACAAAGGTAACAAAACAATAGAAATATGTAAAAGTTAAATAACAAAAAAAAACAAAAACTAAGCAGCAACTCAAGTGCACATAGCTTATATTGTGGCATTAAAGTGCAAATGGTGCATGAAGATAAATATATATATATATATATATATATTTAGAACAGATATGCTATAAACAGGTGGAATGACATTGTGATATATACAGTATACACAACCGGTTGTAAAACCACAGGGTTTGTTCCTGACACTGTGACTGGTGTTAAGTGTTGATCAGAGTGACAGCCTGTGGAAAGAAACTGTTCCTGTGTCTGCTTGTTTTTGCGTACAGTGCTCTGTAGCGCCTACCAGAGGGGAGGAGTTGAAACAGGTTGTTTCGAGGGTGTGATGGATCTGCAGAGATGCTTCCAGCCCGTTTCCTGACTCTGGACACGTACAGGTCCTGGATGGAGGGCAGGCTGGTGCCTATGATTTTCTCTGCAGTTCTGACAGTCCGTTGAAGTCTGTTCCTGTCCTGTTTGGTGGCCGACCCAAACCACACAGTGATGGAGGAACAGAGGACAGACTGGATGATGGTGGTGTAAAACTGGATCAGCAGTTCTTGAGCCAGGTTGGACTTCCTGAGCTGGCGCAGGAAGTACATCCTCTGCTGGGCCATTTTCCTGATGGTGTCGATGTTGGCCTCCCACTTCAGGTCCTGGGAGATTGTAGATCCCAGAAACCTGAAGGTTTCCACAGCAGACACTGTGTTGTTCAGAATGGAGAGGGGGGGCAGAGCTGACGTAGCAAAAGAGTATTTTTGTTTCCTTTCTGTAAATAAATCTTTGTGAATTACTGACGCATACTCAGACTTCCGGTCATTTGGGTTCAATTAAGTTCAGTTAATTAAATCATTACACATGGAAAGAATTTCAGATCTGGCTTGTGGACCACCTGAGGCCCCAGACCCATGGTTCTCAAACTGGTATACTGTATGTACTACCAGTGGGTACACGGGTTTCCTCTTGTGGTACTTAGAAGAAAATCAGAAATACCATTCTACTGTGTAAACCAGGGTATGAGTTGTAAAACCACACACACAAAGTAATTGTCTATTATTGTTATATTGCCATTATTGTTCACTTGTCAACACACAGCAAAACTGAGTCACTCATGTCAGAAAATATCTTCATTGCCTGGGAATATTAGTGGAAGTGAACCAGTGTATGGTGCGTTCGAGAGACTGCAAACAGCTTTTATTGTGTTTAGTTTTGCTGCACAACTAGCAATAACATAAGACTCTTTACGCTCTGAAGTGGGGCGCTGAAAATCATATAAATTTAAAGGGTCAACAGGGCACTGACACATGGCAAAGTGATATTAGGGTAAGGGGGAAAAATGGGATCGAGTCTTGATCATTCAAAGTTGTGGAGCTCACAGGGACCACAGGCCATGTCTGAATTGAAAAATCCTTAGTTGTGTCTTCACTGATACCCATTATGCTGTTATGATCAGCATCAAAACAACACAAAACCATGTTGAATTTCTTGCAAGAACATTGTGCCTGCTTACCTCATTAATCATGGTCTTAAAGAGGTGTCCTATTTATAGGGCTAGATTTTACTAACCCTTGTTTGTTGTAGCTCAAACCTGCATGGTTAAAATCTAGCACTATGAAATGTGACGCCCTTTCAAAACTGTGAAAATGATCATTTAAGAAGAGATAATATATTTGTGCCAGAGGTTCAACATACTGTCGTAAAACCACACAGACACACACAAAAAGCCATTGTCAGCTACTACATTTCCATCATTTTATACTTGTTTGTCAAAAAAAAGCAAAACTTTGTCATGTCAGAAAATATCTTCATTGCCTGGGAATACTAGTGGAAGTGAACCATTTTATGGTGTCTTCAGGAGACTGTAAACAGCTGTTATTATGGTTAGTTTAGCTGCACAACTTGCAAACCAACATTTACAGTAACATAAATGTCTTCAGATTTCGTTAAATGTGGAAATATATCATCAAACTCTGAAGTGTGGCCCCTGATGTCTCCCCAGGCAAGCACTATTCTCCATGATAGCTACTGTATAGAACAGCAGGGTTTTTATTTTGTTTTATTATGATGGTGTGTAGAAACTCTCCCATTTCATTTTAGGGTTGTGACTAACAGAGATGTGGACTTGAGTCTGAAACTGTGATTTCAGACTTGACCGCAAAAGACTTGGACTTGACTTTGACTCCAGGACAGTGTTTATTATACCAGTAGGTTTCAGTAGCAGGTTGGTTACTCTGTGGTCTGTACTCTACATCAACAGGACGTCAGCTCAGACTTAACGTGAGACAGTCTTATGAGCAGCAGATAATAATCAGTGGTCAACTTCATCCTGTTAAATGTAAGAAAATAATGAGGCTACCTGCCACTATCCTCTTGGGCTGTACAGCCAGTTAGTTACACAGAGAAACACCATGTATCCTGTGGTGCTGAACACTAAAACACTAAAAGATAAAGATTATAATAACATCTGATAAATAAATGATTAATCTTCTCAGACCACTTTAACATTTTCTAAAATTTAAGATTAGAGTAAAGAGGATGTTACCATGTTGCAATAATGCAAATTCAAACTTGTTTTGTCATCTCCGAGTAATGACAAGTGTCATGTGGCAAATTAAATTCACTGCTTAGTTAGGCTCCTCAATTTCTGTCCCCAAAGCCCACTGACCTTTCACAGCAAACCATCCCTTACACATTTTACATCGAAGATACAAAAACACACAAGTGTGTCCCTTATATTTAATCATACAGTTTGAAAAATTAAAAAAGATATTTGCTTTTCTCAACAGAAGTAATTTTACAATAAATTGGCCCTTGAATTTCAGTCAGTGGTAGACAAAAGCAGACAACACCACAAAAGAGAAGACACCGATTAATTCAAGTGGTTAAATATCAAGACATTAAAACAGTTACTATAGCAAACATAAAAAAAAAATATTTTATTTTCTGACACACAAGCCACAGCAGAGGCTTTTTTTCAGTGCATTGAGAAACATTTCATCCCTGAGGCCATAAATGAGAGGACTAAGACACCGCGGTGCAAGACTAAACACTATGTAGTTGAAAAACTGGACATGTACAAAGGCCATAAAATCAATATGAATTAGAGGGGTTGATATTAAAGGATACCAAAACTGGATGAGACAGAGAAGCAGCTGGAAAGCATGAAGAGTCACTGTCCTGAGTCCTTTCCTCGATGATATTTTATCTTCTCCTGATGCAGTTCTGGCCACTTTCATTATTTTAATGTAGCAGAACATGATGATGATAAACATGATGAGGAAGTAAAACTGAAACATAGCTGACCTGACGTGATCCTGCCATTTATACAAAATGAAAATCTCTACAGAGCAAAACGTTATATATTGATAGTAAAAGTCAAGAGATGCTGAAGAAAAGAAAATGCTAAGAACGATGGCATCGGGCAAAGAGCTGAGGCCGTGAATGATGAAGATGACTCGTACAGTGCTGCGTATGGAGCACAGCTCAGCGTGACGCAGGGGCATGCAAATGGCCACGTAACGCTCCAGCGTCATGGCTGTGAGAGTCACCGGCGTGGCTGTGAGGTACAAGAACAAAACAATGCTGAACACACTGCACAATGAAACCTGCATGGTTATTTGAAAAATGCTGAAGATGACAAGAATGTCAGTTACTATGAAAAATATACTGTCTGACAGTAACGTCACAGCAAAGAGGATGTAGCGAGCAGTTGTGTAGAAAAACTCATTTTTAAAGAAGGTCACGATCAACAACAAGTTGACGGAGAGAAAAATCATCACCAGCACCTGCACAATAATGAATTTACTGTGCCGCTCCAATAAATCCCGACCAAAGTGTGAGTTGTTTGAATTCATGTTGTTCTTTGAGGGAACTGTCAAAAAGTGTCTGTAATATTTGTATATCAATAAAATAAAAGTTCAGCTCCAGTGTCCAGCAGGTTTCTCCAGTGATGAGATGCTGCAGTTTTGTGCAGCTGAATCTCCTGCTGAGCTCTGTGCAGCCTTTCTGACACAGATGATGACTCTGAGGACCAGAACCATCTAAATATACTGTAACACCAGTGTTGTCATTATCATTCATCCTTAATCATTATACAGTCAGATATAATGATTAAGGAAAACCCACCAACTAAAAAACCCACCAATAATTAACCGTTCACTGCATCCCAATATTTTGTTTTGTTGTGATGATGCAATCTTACATCATCACAAAACTATGCTGAACACAACAACCCAACAAGTTTGAGCATGGAAGGGTTTTCAGATCTGGCCTGTGGACCACCTGAGGCCCAAGGCCCAGGGTTCTCAAACTGTGGTACGAGTACTACCAGTGGGTACGTGAGTTTCTTCTGATGGTACTTGGAGGAAAATTGGAAATACAGTTCTACTGTATATACCAGGGTATGAGTCATTTATGTTTAGTCTTTATGTTTAGTTCCTGTTTTATTTTGTTAAGTTTATCTTGTTTCCTGGGGAAGTGTTTTGTGTTCCAGGAGGTTGACTGGCAGGCGAGGCAGGGACTCTGATCATCGCAGCTGTTTCCGATCATCTAATCAGCCTCCTCCTACTTAAACCCTGGTTTCCTCTTCCTGGTGTCAGTGCATCTTGTCAGTTCACTGGTAACCTGTGTCATATCAATTCGTGTTAGTTACTCTATGCTCTCCGTTCAGTTTTCCCATTTTTGGATTTTTACCAATGTTGCCTTTTATTTGCTTTTTTCTAGTTTTTTCTCCATGAGCCAGTTGGCCAGCCTTAGCATCTTTAGTTACTTCACATGGACTATTTTTTGAGTTCTCTTTTGTAAATAGGTTCTGTGAGGCTGTTTTTACTTCCTTTTCCGTTTTTGGTCCTTCTTCCCACCAAATCATTACAATCAAGCCTTAATCATTAAAAGTCTTGGGCCTCACAGGGACCACAGGCCATGTCTGAATTGAGAAATCCTTAGGGTGTCTTCACTGATACTCATTGTACTGTTGTGTTCAGTATGAAAACAACTTGATTATGATTATGAATCATGGTCTTGAAGAGGTGTTCTATTTATAGGCCTAGATTTTAAACACTAACCTTTGTTTGTTGTAGCTCAAACCTGCATGGTTAAAATCTAGCACTGTGAAATGTGACGCCCTTTTAAAACTGCAAAACATAATCATTTAAGCAGACGCAATATATTTGTGCCAGAGATTCAACATACTGTCGTAAAACCACACACACAAAAGTCATTGTCAGCTATTGTTATATTTCTATTTCTATATATATATTTTAGACTCATCAATATCTTGGTCAATAAAAAGCAAAACTGAATCATGTCAGAAAATATCTTCATTGCCTGGGAATACTAGCAGACGTGAACCATTTTATGGTGTGTTCAGGAGACTGCAAACAGCTTTTATTGTGGTTTGTTTTGCTGCACAACTTGCAAACCAACATTTGCAATAACATTAATGTTTTCAGATTTAATTAACGTGAAAATGTCTCAAGGGGTGTGGTTATGGCGATGAACTATAGACACGTCTTTTTGTGTGTGTGTGTGTGTGTGCTTCTGGCGATATTCTAGTAAAATCCTGTAAACTTTCCTTTATCCACATGAACAGTGATACTATCGTTTGTGGCAACTTATTACTGTATACCCGCAACAATATACCGGCGAATAAAGCACAAAACAAATCTAAAGCACACTCTTCTCCGAGTGAGGAAGACGACGTCTCAGATGCTAACAGCCTAGCTAACTCAACAGGTGATGCTAGCCCCGTGCCTAATGCGGACGTGGATACTGGAATGGCCCACAACATAGATGTTATTCAAATACTTGACGGGATCAGGAATGGCTTTTCTTCAAAGATTGATGTGGTCCTGAAAGCGATTCAAGATGTTAAGAGGGACGTGCAGGACTTCACGGCACGTATGGATGAAGCAGAAGTGTGCATTAGCAGCGTTAGAGGACACAGTTAACCCATGAGAAAGGCAAGACTGAGGCGCTAGTTTAACAAGTGACTCTCCTCACCAACAAACTCGACGAGCTCGAAAACCGCTCTCGTCGATCCAACCTGCGACTAGTTAACGTGCCGGAGAAGATGGAAGGAAGTGATGCGGTGGCTTTCCTGGAGAAGTGGCTCCCCGAAGCGCTGAGACCAGCGACATTCCCGAGAACACCTCTCATCGAAAGAGTGCACAGGTTGCCCGGCCGGACGCAGCCTAATCGATCAACCGCACCGAGAGTCCTCATCGTGAAGTTTTTAAACTTCCAGGATAAGGTCCGAGTGATGCGAGCAGCCAGGGCCAAAGGTAAAGTTATCTGCGGCGGTCAAGAGATCATGTTCTTCCCGGATCTTTCGACGGAGCTCCACCGAAGAAGGAGGGGTTTTGATCGGGTAAAACAACAGCTGAGATCGATGAATATACGTTACGGATTAATTTTCCCAGCTAAGCTATGAGTGTCGTCTGATGGACAAAGATGGACAAGGTCGTCTGATGAGTTCGAAACCCCAGCAGATGCTGAAAAATTCATCCAAGGTTTACAGAACACAGAGGTCTCACAGATCAACTAAAGTGAACTGCTGAATCCATAATTATCCACCTATCACAGCTATAGTTTGATATTGCTGGCTCTATGGGCCAGTAACACACATGTGAAATGGTAATGCTTACCTTTTTTTTTTTTTTTTTCGTTTTACCATTTCAATCTCCTCAGATGTAATGGGTGTTTAATTTACGCTTTAAATAGAAACTCCCACGCGCCCTTTTTAAGTGGGCTTTCATTTGTTTAGTGGGGAAGTGGATATCCACTATATTGTCGGCTTTCCTGGATGAGAGTTAAGCTGCAAGAAAGACTATGTTGAACATTTCATATATATTTGTTTGTTTAGATTATATACTTTTGCCAGGGGACACAATTGGCCAGTTTTGTTTTGTTCTGTTATAAAGACTGCGCGGTTTGGTCTAGCCGCTCCCTTGTTTACACTGGATCAGTGTATGCACTTAACTGCACCCCAAGGTCAGGGGTAGGGTGGGAAAGGGCGGGCAGCTGTCCTGTTCAGGTTGACAGTTAAGGGGATTCTTTTGTGGCAGATTTTAAGTTTTATGTTTGTTCTCTGTACTTTTCACAACATGTTGCATTTTGCTGGTGCACTCCCAATACAACACATGGAGTAACTCAATAGGTTTTCCAACAACTAAAAGATGCTATTTTCTTACAATCTGTTGTACTATTAAGATTAGATGACTTCAAAATTCAATTAGATGACTACTGAAAGTACTTAGAAGATGGCCAGGCAAAGTGCTAGCATCCTGTTTCCCTTCTCATTCGAGGGAGGTTATGGTGTTAATTCATAATTTGGTGCCTTTCCAAGTAAAACACTATTTATGATGAAGCTGGTAGATTTTTGGTGGTTCAAGGAACTCTCTTGATAGCAAATATCAATCTGGTTAATGTATATGGCCCTAATGATGATAACCCTTCGTTTTTCTGAGAATTCATTTCTGTTGATGGCCACTCTCCCTGGTAAGATAATATTGGCAGGCGACTTAAATTGTGCTTTAGATCTGAGGCTTGATCGCTCGTCAAGGGTGGATACATCCCATTCTCAAACAAGAAAGAAAATACAATATATGAAAGACCTGAATTTCTGATCTGTGGAGGACTCAAAACCCCAACAAAAGGGAATTCTCATGCTACTCAGCAGTATTTAAAACCTACTCCCGAATAGATTATTTTTTTAATTTCCACATCTTTGCTACCCAGTATAACTAATTTACCTCTTTTTACTACAGGCCAAACGCTGTATTGCATTGTGTTGGAAGAATGTTGGTTGCCCCTCTTTTAACCACTGGTTAAATAACTTAACATCGAGTTTGGCTCTTGAGAAAATAACCTATATTATTAAAAAGAGGACTTCTGAATATTACAACATTTGGAAGTTATTTCTAGAACTGTTGAGGAATGGAGATATGGAGGAGACAGTGGGAGAGTTGTCATGATTATAGAATAATCAGCTAAACTACGGGAAGGATCAAAAACGGAGGCTGAGTAAAGGAATAACAAAAAGAGTCTTTAATTAAACAAGAACAAAAGAACCAGTCCATAGGAACGAAAAACGCTGAGTCTGGCCGGCTGGTGAGGCGGAGCTCAGGAACGGGAGAAAAACTAGAAAAGGAAGAAACAAAAACGATCATTAGAAAATAACGCAAAAAATCTGAGAAGCTATACTAAACGCAGAGAATGGAGCTTCGAGGCAGAGTGACGTGACGTGGTTACCAACTAAACAGAGTAGACGCGCTGACGAGGAGGCACAGGAAATCCGGGTCTTAAGTAGGGCAGGCACTGATTGAAAATGAGGAGCAGCTGTGCTGATGAAGTCCCGCCTCACCTGTCACTCAGACTCCTAGGGTAAAAGCAGTGAACACTCCCAGGAAGTAACAAAAGAATTTAAGAAAATAAAACAGGAAACAAAGGAGCAACCCAGACCAGACATGACAGTACCCCCCCCTCAAGAAACGCCACCTGGCGTTTTACCGGGCTTATCCGGGAACTCACGGTAAAAGTCCCTGAGGAGAGCCGGATCCAAAATCTGGACCCTGGAAACCCAGGATCTCTCCTCAGGACCATACCCCTCCCAATCAACCAAGTACTGGTAGCCCCTACCTCTGCGTCGAACATCCAGAATCTTGCGTACGGTATAAGCAGGCAGTCCATCAATGAGCCGGGCGGGTGGAGGGGGGTCCGGAGGCGGGGCTAAGTCGCTGGTGGTGACTGGTTTCAGGAGGGAGACATGGAAGGTAGGGTGAATCTTCAAGGAGGAAGGGAGTTTCAACCTTACCGCCGCAGGATTAATGACCCGATCCACCTCAAATGGACCGATGAATCGAGGAGCCAACTTCTTGGATTCCACTTGAAGAGGAAGGTCCCGCGAAGAGAGCCAGACCTTGTCGCCCGGATGGTAGGTGGGCGCTGGAACCCTATGGCGGTCTGCCAGACGTTGATTGCGTGCGGCGGAGCGAGTGAGGGCAGCCCTGGCAGTTCTCCACACTGCACGACACCGTCGGAGATGTGCCCGTAAGGAGGGTACAGCAACCTCCTCCTCCTGGGAAGAGAACAGGGGTGGCTGGAAACCATAACTGGCCATGAATGGAGTCATACCTGTAGCCGAGTTGGTTAGAGAGTTATGCGCATATTCGATCCAGGGCAGGTGGTGACTCCAAGAGGCGGGGTGGCGAGCGGTGACACAGCGGAGTGCGGCTTCGAGGTCCTGGTTGACCCTCTCAGATTGTCCATTGGTCTGGGGGTGGTAACCGGAGGAGAGACTCGGGGTCGCGCCCAAGGCTTTACAGAAGGCCTGCCAAACTTGCGATGAGAACTGTGGGCCTCGATCAGAGACAATATCAATGGGGATGCCATGCAGACGAAAAACATGGTTTACCAGGATGTCAGCAGTCTCTAGGGCAGAAGGCAGTTTAGGCAGAGCGATAAAATGCACAGTCTTAGAAAAACGATCAACCACCGTGAGAATTACCGTTTGACCATCAGAAGGAGGAAGTCCAGTGACGAAGTCCACTGAAATGTGAGACCAGGGTCTGCTAGGAACAGGAAGTGGACGGAGGAGACCAGATGGAGCACGGTGAGAGGCCTTCCCTCTGGCACATGTGGAGCAGGCAGCTACAAACTCCTGGACATCCTTCATCATTGAAGGCCACCAGAACCTCTGCCGCAAAAACTGAACAGTCCTGCTCACCCCAGGATGACATGCCAGCTTGGACGAATGCCCCCACTGGAGAACTTGGGAGCGTGCCGATGGAGGTACGTAGAGACGGTTTGGGGGTCCTGTGCCAGGGTCCGGATCCAAAACTTGGGCCTCCCTGACTACACGCTCCACGTCCCAAGAAGTGGCCCCAACGAAACAGGAGGGTGACAGGATGGGTCCGTCCTCGGCCTCCAGGTGGACCGGGTCGTGCTGGCGGGATAAGGCGTCCGGCTTGAGATTCCGGGATCCAGGTCGGTAAGACAGGGTGAAGCGAAACCTCCCCAGGAACAAAGACCAGCGAGCCTGACGAGAATTCAACCTCTTGGCAGTACGGAGGTAGGTGAGGTTTTTATGGTCCGTCCAAACCAGAAAGGGGTGCTCCGCTCCCTCGAGCCAGTGTCTCCACTCCTGCAATGCAGCCACCACAGCCAACAGTTCCTTGTTACCAATGTCATAGTTGATTTCAGCCGCAGATAACTTACGTGAAAAAAAAGCACAAGGATGCAACTTCTGGTCCCGCGGATCCCTCTGAGAGAGGACCGCCCCTATGCCAGAATCTGAGGCGTCAACCTCCACGATGAACTGGAGTGTGGGATCCGGATGAGCTAGGGTAAAAGCAGTGAACACTCCCAGGAAGTAACAAAAGAATTTAAGAAAATAAAACAGGAAACAAAGGAGCAACCCAGACCAGACATGACAAGAGTAAGATTATGAAAATATCTAATTTGTTGTTGGGAATGAATGTTGTAACCTAATATTCAGTGCACAATTATTTGAACGAATTAGTGCAGTTTAATTTTTAATTTTTTTAATTTTATCATTATTATTATTATTATTTTTAGTTTTTGCTATCTACATTTATTTAATTATTCATTTATTTTTGTCCTTTTCAGTATTATTAATATTTTGGTTATTGTTTTCATTGCTGCCATACAGCAAACCATCCCTTACACATTTTACATCGCACGTGAAATCATGCAGTTTATAAAGGTAAAAAGATATTTGCTTTTCTCAACAGAAGTAATTTTACAATAAACTGGCCCTTGAAATTCAGTCAGTAGTAGATAAAAACAGACAACACCAGAAAAGAGAAGAAATTGATCAATTCAATTGCATAGAGGTTACATTTCAGCCAATTCTAACAATTCTGTAATCTGTTCATATCAGGTCAGTCAGTCATTTGTAAAGCAGCACATAAAGTCTTAAGAGGTACACAGTGTATTAGATAGTTAGGTGTATAGTTGTGGTTTTACTGACAGTGTATCATGTACAGAAAATCATGTAAAATACTATAGCAAACATAAAAAAGAGGAAAATCCATATTTTATTTTCTGACACACAAGCCACAGGAGACACATTTTCTCAGTGCATTGAGAAACATTTCATCCCTGAGGCCATAAATGAGAGGACTAAGACACCGCGGTGCCAGATTAAACATAATGAAGCTAAAAAACTGGACATGTTCAAAGGCCATGAAATCAATATGAAGTAGAGCAGATGATATTAAAGGATACCAAAACTGAATGAGACAGAGAAGCAGCTGGAAAGCATGAAGAGTCACTGTCCTGAGTCCTTTCCTCGATGATATTTTATCTTCTCCCGACACAGTTCTGGCCACTTTCATTATTTTAATGTAGCAGAACATGATGATGATACACATGATGAGGAAGTAAAACTGAAACACAGCTGACCTGACATGATCCTGCCATTTATACAAAAAGAAAATCTCGACAGTGCACAACATTATATATTGATGGTAAAAGTCAAGAGATGCTGAAGCAAAGAAGGTGAAAAGAAGGATGGCATCAGGCAAAGAGCTGAGGCCGTGAATGATGAAGATGACTCCTACAGTGCTGCGTATGGAGCACAGCTCAGAGTGACGCAGGGGCATGCAAATGGCCACGTAACGCTCCAGCGTCATGGCTGTGAGAGTCACCGGTGTGACTGTGAGGTACAAGAACAAAACAGTGCAGATCACGCTGCACAATGAAACCTGCATGGTTATTCGAAAAATGCTGAAGATGACAAGAATGTCAGTTACTATGAAAAATATACTGTCTGACAGTAACGTCACAGCAAAGAGGATGTAGCGAGCAGTTGTGTAGAAAAACTCATTTTTAAAGAAGGTCACGATCAACAACAAGTTGATGGAGAGAAAAATCATCACCAGCACCTGCACAATAATGACCTTACTGTGCCGCTTCAATAAATCCTGACCAAACTGTGAGTTGTTTGAATTCATGTTGTTCTTCGAGCAAAAAATGTCTGTAATATTTGTATATCAATAAAATAAAAGTTCAGCTCCAGTGTCCAGCATGTTTCTCCAGTGATGAGATGCTGCAGTTTTGTGCAGCTGAATCTCCTGCTGAGCTCTGTGCAGCCTTTCTGACACAGATGATGACTCTGAGGACCAGAACCATCTAAATATACTGTAACACCAGTGTTGTCATTATCACTCATTGGCTGTCCACGGTCAGATATAATGATTAAGGGTAAAAAAACAAACTAAAAAAAACCCACCAATAATTAACCGTTCACTACATTGCATTATTTCATTTTGTTGTGATGATGCAATCTTACATCATCACAAAACTATGCTGAACACAACAACCCAACAAGTTTGAGCATGGAAGGGTTTTCAGATCTGGCCTGTGGACCACCTGAACCTTTTGTGGCAGATTTTAAGTTTTATGTTTGTTCTCTGTACTTTTCACAACATGTTGCATTTTGCTGGTGCACTCCCAATACAACACATGGAGTAACTCAATAGGTTTTCCAACAACTAAAAGATGCTATTTTCTTGCAATCTGTTGTACTATTAAGATTAGATGACTTCAAAATTCAATTAGATGACTACTGAAAGTACTTAGAAGATGGCCAGGCAAAGTGCTAGCATCCTGTTTCCCTTCTCATTCGAGGGAGGTTATGGTGTTAATTCATAATTTGGTGCCTTTCCAAGTAAAACACTATTTATGATGAAGCTGGTAGATTTTTGGTGGTTCAAGGAACTCTCTTGATAGCAAATATCAATCTGGTTAATGTATATGGCCCTAATGATGATAACCCTTCATTTTTCTGAGAATTCATTTCTGTTGATGGCCACTCTCCCTGGTAAGATAATATTGGCAGGCGACTTAAATTGTGCTTTAGATCTGAGGCTTGATCGCTCGTCAAGGGTGGATACATCCCATTCTCAAACAAGAAAGAAAATACAATATATGAAAGACCTGAATTTCTGATCTGTGGAGGACTCAAAACCCCAACAAAAGGGAAACCCACCAAAAGGGGAACACAACAACCCAACAAGTTTGAGCATGGAAGGGTTTTCAGATCTGGCCTGTGGACCACCTGAGGCCTAAGGCCCATGGTTCTCAAACTGTGGTACGAGTACTACCAGTGGGTGCATGAGTTTCCTCTGATGGTACTTGAAGGAAAATTGGAAATACAGTTCTACTGTATATACCAAGGTATGAGTCGTGAAACCACACACACACAAAAGAGTAATTGTCTATTACTGTTACATTGCCATTACTAATATCTTTATTGCCTGGGAATACTAGTAGAAGTGAACCATTTTATGGTGTGTTCAAGAGACTGCAAACAGCTTTTATTGTGGTTAGTTTAGCTGCACAACTTGCAAACCAACATTAGTAGTAACGTGAGACTCTTTGGATTCCATGAAAATGGGAAATATCTCATCACACTCTGAAGTGTGGCACTGAAAAATACAAAATTAAAGGGTCAACAGGGCACTGACGCATGGCTAAGTGGTATTGGGGTAAGGGGAGAAATGAGATCGATGTCATATCCTGTGTGTGGTTTGGGTTGCCTCTCTGTCCTTTATGTTTAGTTCCTGTTTTATTTTGTTAAGTTTATCTTGTTTCCTGGGGAAGTGTTTTGTGTTCCAGGAGGTTGACTGGCAGGCGAGGCAGGGACTCTGATCATCGCAGCTGTTTCCGATCATCTAATCAGCCTCCTCCTACTTAAACCCTGGTCTCCTGCTTCCTGGTGTCAGTGCATCTTGTCAGTTCACTGGTAACCTGTGTCATATCAATTTGTGTTAGTTACTCTATGCTCTCCGTTCAGTTTTCCCATTTTTGGATTTTTACCAATGTTGCCTTTTATTTCCTTTTTCTAGTTCCTGGGTTTTCCCTTAGCCAGTTGACCAGCCTTAGCATCTTCACATGGACTGTTTTTTGAGTTCTCTTTTGTAAATTAAATTCTGTGAGTCCGTTTTTACTTCCTTTTCCCACCAAATCATTACAATCAAGCCTTAATCATTAAAAGTCTTGGGCCTCACAGGGACCACAGGCCATGTCTGAATTGAGAAATCCTTAGGGTGTCTTCACTGATACTCATTGTACTGTTGTGTTCAGCATGAAAACAACTTGATTATGATTATGAATCATGGTCTTGAAGAGGTGTTCTATTTATAGGCCTAGATTTTAAACACTAACCTTTGTTTGTTGTAGCTCAAACCCGCATGGTTAAAATCTAGCACGCAAAACAGTGCAGAGCGGGACACATTTTGAAAGCTTACTGCGGGCCCGGGCGGGAGCGGGCGGGTGGGATGATAAACTGCAGTCCTGCAAACTAAATATGAGTGTAAAATAAAATGATTAATGTATGCCTATCACAATAATTTGTGCTGGATATTTTATTTGGCATTAATTAATTATTATGTTACCAAGTTACCACTTAAGGAATTATGTGTGCATGTGATTTTTTTTCCAAGCCAATGAAAAGACCCTGCGTGAGAAAGAAAGCGAACGTCCCCATCTTGCGGGTGGGAGCGGGACAACCTGCCGCTATCCTTTTGTGCAATACAGTCAGTTGGTTACACAAAGAAACACCATGTATCCTGTGGTGCAGAACACTAAAACTAAAAATTTGCAGAAAAATCCCCAAAATAAAAATGAAAATATTAACATTTAAGAAACTGAGAAATCAGAGAGCTTCTTTTAATTATTAAAATTAATGTCAAAATAATTAAAGAGACAAGTGTCATGTGCCAAATTCACTATGTATAAAATTTCATGAGTTAGGCTCCTCAATTTCTGTCCCCAAAGCCCACTGACCTTTCACAGCACCCCATCCCTTACACATTACATTGAACATGTAAAATAGACATTAAAGTAAAAAATATATTTGATTTTCTCAACAGAAAGAGAAGACATTTCAGGCCATTAAAACAGTTACTATAGCAAACATAAAAATCTATATTTTATTTTCTGACACACAAGCCACAGGAGAGGCTTTTTTTCAGTGCTTTGAGAAACATTTCATCCCTGAGGCCATAAATGAGAGGACTAAGACACCGGGGTGCCAGATTAAACACTATGTAGTTGAAAAACCGGACATGTTCAAAGGCTGTGAAATCAATATGAATTAGAATGGATGACATTAAAGGATACCAAAACTGAATGAGACAGAGAAGCAGCTGGAAAGCATGAAGAGTCACTGTCCTGAGTCCTTTCCTCGATGATATTTTATCTTCTCCTGATGCAGTTCTAGCCACTTTCATTATTTTAATGTAGCAGAACATGATGATGATAAACATGATGAGGAAGTAAAACTGAAGCACAGCTGACCTGACGTGATCCTGCCATTTATACAAAATAAAAACCTCTAAATAGCACATCCTATATTCATAGTAAAAGTCAAGAGATACTGAAGCAAAGAAGGTGATAAGAACGATGGCATCGGGCAAAGAGCTGAGGCCGTGAATGATGAAGATGACTCGTACAGTGCTGCGTGTGGAGCACAGCTCAGAGTGACGCAGGGGCATGCAAATGGCCACGTAACGCTCCAGCGTCATGGCTGTGAGAGTCACCGGTGTGACTGTGAGGTACAGTAACGAAACGATGCAGATCAAGCTGCACAACGAAACCTGCATGGTTATTTGAAAGATGCTAGAGATAAAAAGAATGTAAGTTACAATGAAAAATATACTGTCTGACAGTAACATCACAGCAAAGAGGATGTAGCGAGCAGTTGTGTAGAAACACTCATTTTTAAAGAAGGTCACGATCAACAACAAGTTGATGGAGAGAAAAATCATCACCAGCACCTGCACAATAATGAATTTACTGTGCCGCTTCAACAAATCCTGACTAAACTGTGAGTTGTTGGAATTCATGTTGTTCTTTGAGGGAACTGCCAAAAAGTGTCTGTAATATTCGTATTTCAAAATAAAGTTCAGCTCCAGTGTCCAGCAGGTTTCTCCAGTGATGAGATGCTGCAGTTTTGTGCAGCTGAATCTCCTGCTGAGCTCTGTGCAGCCTTTCTGACACAGATGATGACTCTGAGGACCAGAACCATCTAAATATGACGCCACACAAAGCTGTGTTGTCATTGTCCCTCATTGGCTGTCCTCGGGTCAGGTGTTTAGACTTAAAAAAATATGCCCACCAAAGACTGTTTACAGCAGCGGTCCCCAAACTACGGCCCGGGGGCCGGATACGGCCCGCCTCCACATTTTGCCCTGACCAATACCAGAGACGCATTATGATTTTTTTTTTCATTCTGGCCACGTGATCGAGACTTACATATGCATGGAACGTAACGTTCTATTCTACCCTTCTGCAGTCTGTGCCCTATCTGAAACCCCTCCCTCAAAATAAATAAATAAATAAATCCTGGACACACCACGTCAAATAAAACGGAATAATGGCGAAAAGATTAGGTAAGAGAAAAATTGATTCAGAATGCAGGGTATTTAACCTGCAGTGGACAAACGATTATTTTTTTGTTCATTGCAAAGAAAAGCCTGTTTGTCTCATCTGTCAAGAGGCAGTGGCTGTAATCAAAGAATACAATCTGCGCCGACACTATGAATCCCGTCACAAAGACAAGTATGATAACTTGCAAGGCCAAATGCGAGCAGACAAACTCTCAAAGCTAAAGAGTGGACTGTTAGCTCAGCAGAATACATTTGTACGCCAAGCTCAGCTGAACCAATCATCCGTTAGAGCCAGATTTCGGGTTGCTCAACTGATAGCAAGCAGCGGTAAACCTTTCACTGATGGAGAATTTGTCAAGAAATGCTTGAATGGAGGAGGTGTGTCCCGAGAGGAAAGATGTCTTTAATGCTGTGAGTCTGTGAGTCTGCTCATTTTTATTCGTGGAGTTAGCGCAAACTTGTGCGAGAAGCTGGCAGCCCTCCAAAGTCTCAAAGGGACTACGACGGGGGAGGATATTTTTGGCAAAGTATGCCAAACCATGGAAGAGTTGAAACTGAACTGGTCAAAGCTTGTTAGCATCACGACTGATGGAGCTCCTAGTATGGTGGGCGCATCTCGGGGTCTAATCGGACTCGTGAACCGAGAGATGGAAGAACGGGGTCTTACCGCCCCACTACAAGTCCACTGCCTAATTCACCACACATAAAAGCATTTGAGGTGAAACTAGCGCTGCTTTTGGAACAAGTGAAAAAGAACAACTTCATCCATCTTCCTGCTACCCAAAACCTCTCTGCAGAGAACCCAGCCGTCCCGTTCCCAGCTGAAAAGTGTGTGGAAGCACTGAAAATGCTGAAGGCGGAGTTCGGTGTGCGATTCCGTGAACTACATGTTAATGCAAAAGATATCCGTCTTTTCCAGAACCCCTATGTTTCCGACATTGATGAAGCCCAGCCTGTCACGGTTGCAAGAACCGTAAAAAAAAACTAAAAAGGACCGAGAGCGGAGACTGCATAAAAGGAGTAACAAAAAGTCTTTAATGAACACAAACAAAAAAACACGAGTTAACCAGTCCATGTATAAACAAAAAGCGCTGAGTCTGGCCGGCTGGTGAGGCGAAGCTCAGGAGACAAAGGGAACTAGGAAAAACGGAAACAAAAATGATCATTAGGAGAAAAAAGACCAAAGAAACAAAAAGAGCAAACACGGAGCAGCTTAGTGAGCGAACAACTGGGTAGCGACACGTGGTTACCGGTCTAAGAGAGAAGACGCGCTGACGAGGAGGAACAGGAAACCCAGGTTTAAGTAGTGCTGCAGCTGATTGGCAATGAGAAACAGCTGAGTAGATTGACGTCCTGCCTCACCAGTCAGACAGACTCCTAAAACAAGGCAGAGACAAAACTCCAGGAGAAACAAAGATCGCTGGTGGTGACTGGTTTCAGGAGGGAGACATGGAAGGTGGGATGAATCTTCAGAGAGGGAGGAAGCTTGAGTCTCACCGCCGCAGGGTTAATAACCCGGTCCACCTCGAACGGGCCAATGAATCGTTCCAGCTTCTTGGATTCCACTTGGAGAGGAAGGTCCCATGAGGAGAGCCAAACCTTGTCGCCCGGATGGTAGGTAGGTGCAGGCACCCGATGACGGTCAGCCAGGCGTTGGTTGCGGAGGGCGGAGCGAGTAAGGGCGGCCCTGGCGGTCCTCCAAACAGCCCGACAACGTCTGAGGTGAGCCCTTAGGGAGGGCACGGCGACCTCCTCCTCCTGGGAAGAGAACAGGGGGGGTTGGAAACCATAGCTGGCCATGAATGGGGTCATACCTGTCGCTGAATTGGTGAGAGAGTTGTGAGCGTATTCTATCCAGGGCAGATGATGGCTCCACGAAGCAGGATGACGTGCGGCGACACAGCGGAGTGCGGCTTCGAGGTCCTGGTTGACCCTCTCAGACTGTCCATTAGTCTGGGGGTGGTACCCAGAAGAGAGACTCGGGGTGGCTCCAAGTGCTTTGCAGAAAGCCTGCCAAACTTGGGAAGAAAACTGCAGCCCACGATCTGACACAATGTCAATGGGAATGCCATGCAGGCGGAAGACATGGCTTACCAGAATGTCAGCAGTCTCTAGGGCTGAAGGCAGTTTAGGCAGAGAGATAAAGTGTACAGTCTTAGAAAAACGATCAACTACAGTGAGAATTACCGTCTGACCGTTAGAGGGAGGAAGTCCAGTGACGAAGTCCACAGAAATGTGAGACCAGGGTCTGCTAGGAACAGGAAGTGGACGAAGAAGACCCGATGGAGCACGATGAGAGGCCTTGCCTCTGGCACATGTGGAGCAGGCAGCTACAAACTCCTGGACATCTTTCATCATAGAAGGCCACCAGAACCTCTGCCGCAAAAACTGGAGAGACCTGCTCACCCCTGGATGACATGCCAGTTTAGAAGAATGCCCCCACTGGAGAACCTGAGAACGAGCGGCCACCGGGACGAAGAGGCGATTAGGGGGTCCCGTACCAGGGTCCGGATCCTCAATCTGGGCCTCCCTGACCACTCGCTCCACGTCCCAAGAAGTGGCCCCCACGAAGCAGGTAGATGGCAAGATGAACCCGTCCTCCTCCTCCAGGTGGACCGGGTCATGCAGGCGGGACAGAGCGTCGGGCTTGAGATTCCGGGAGCCGGGTCGATAGGACAAGGTGAACCGGAACCTCCCCAGGAATAGCGACCACCGGGCTTGGCGAGAGTTCAGTCTTTTAGCAGATCGCAGGTAGGTGAGGTTTTTATGGTCGGTCCAGACCAGAAAAGGGTGCTCCGCTCCCTCCAACCAGTGTCTCCACTCCTGTAAAGCAGCCACCACAGCCAACAGTTCCTTATTCCCAATATCATAATTTCTTTCAGCAGGTGATAACTTACGGGAATAAAAGGCACAAGGGTGTAGTTTCTGATCCTGTGGGTCTCTTTGGGAAAGAACCGCCCCGATACCAGAGTCCGAGGCGTCCACCTCGACAATGAACTGGAGTCCCGGTTCAGGATGAGAGAGGACTGGAGCTGAGGTGAACAGCTGTTTGAGGTGGAGAAAGGCAGCTTCAGCTTCAGGAGTCCATAGGAAAGGTAGAGAGGTAGAGGTTAGTTTGGTGAGAGGAGCGGCAACCCTGCTATACCCCCGGATAAACCTGCGGTAGAAATTTGCGAACCCAAGAAACTGCTGAAGCTGCTTACGTGACCTGGGTACCGGCCACTCAGCCACAGCCCCCAACTTCTTAGGATCTGGCTTGAGCTGCCCCCCTGCCAAAATATAGCCTAAGAAAGTTACCGAAGGCACACTGAACTCACATTTTTCAGCTTTGACAAATAGTTTGTTCTCCAGCAGTCTTTGCAGTACCAGCCTTACATGTTGGACATGTTCGGACTCGTTGGAAGAGAAAATGAGAATGTCATCTAAATACACGAAAACAAATTGGTTAATCATGTCCCGTAGGACGTCATTAATTAAAGCCTGAAAGACTGCTGGAGCGTTAGTGAGACCAAAAGGCATAACCAGATACTCAAAATGTCCCAGTGGCGTGTTAAACGCCGTCTTCCATTCATCCCCCTCCCGAATCCTGATGAGGTGATATGCATTCCTCAAGTCCAGCTTAGTGAAAATAGATGCCTTACATAGGGGTTCAAAAGACGGGTCAATGAGCGGCAGAGGATATTTATTCTTAACTGTTATGTCGTTTAGTCCGCGATAGTCTATGCATGGTCGGAGGGTCTTATCCTTTTTGGCAACGAAGAAGAAGCCCGCCCCGAGAGGTGAGGATGAAGGCCGAATTAACCCGGAGGCTAATGACTCGGAAATGTATTTCTCCATTGCTTCCCTCTCGGGGCGGGAGATGTTGTATAGTTTACTGGAAGGCAGGGGTGAACCGGGCAGTAAGTCAATGGAACAGTCGTAAGGGCGATGTGGGGGGAGAGATAGAGCCTTAGCTTTATTGAAAACCTCACCGAGATCGTGATAGGGTGACGGTACTAGGGAGAGGTCGGGAGGTGAGTCGGTAGAAAGAGAAGGGTGAGAAACGGGCCGGGCTGAACGCAAACAGTGGGAGTGACAGAAAGTGCTCCAGCTAATCACCGCAGAGGAAGACCAATCGAGGTGAGGGTTGTGGAGTCGTAACCAAGGGAGACCTAACACTACAGGGGAAGAGAGCGAGGAAATGACCAAAAATGAAATTAACTCATGATGATTACCGGAAATGGTTAACGCGATAGGTTGAGTCTGACTAGTCACGGAGGAGAGTGAGCTGCCGTCGATGGCACAAACGGGTCGGGGAGGATCTACTGGTAGCAATGGTAAATTGAGCAGTCGAACTAAGTCAGTGTCGATAAAGTTATCGTCAGCTCCGGAGTCAAGGAATACCTGTAGTGAGTGTGCCTGACCCTGGTGACTAAGAGTGGCAGAAAGGGTAGTCCGTTCTGAGGAGCGGGGCTGGGTCTCAGTCTTACCCACCTGGGAGCTCCTCTCCCCTGGCGAGCCGCGAGGCCGGAGCGAACACTCGAAAATGTCCAGGTTGTCCACAGTAAACGCACAGTCTCAGTCGGAACCTCCTCTGCCGCTCGTCGGGGGTTAACCGGGTTGTGCCCAGCTGCATGGGTTCAGGATCCGCAGGAGGGAAGACCGTAGCGCTGGGTCCCTTGGGTGAAACCTCTGTGGAAGGAGGAGAACAGGCGGCAGAGCAGGACGAAGCAGACAGTGGAAAATGGTGACTTGGTGCCCTCACTTCCCTACGTCTCTCACGGATTCGATTGTCCACCCGAATGGTCAAGTTAATCAGAGACTCTAGGGATTCAGGTTCATCTCGAGTAGCCAACTCATCTTTGAGATCATCATTTAGCCCCCTATAATATGCTGACTTTAACGCCGGCCCATTCCAGCCGCTCTCTGCTGCTAAAATGCGGAAATCAATGGAATAGGAGGCAGCAGACTGTTTACCCTGTCTAATAGTCAGCAGCTTGCCTGACGATTCAGTTCCCTTAAACGGCGTATCAAAAACTCTAATCATCTCAGAAAACAGGGATTCACACGAATCTAAAATAGGTGAATTAGATTCCCATAAAGCGTTCATCCACTGCGCTGCCTTTCCTCTAACTAAATTGTGAACAAAAGCAAGACGAGAGCTATCAGAAAAATAGGAGTGTGGCTGCTGGTCAAAGACCAATCTACACTGACGAAGGAAGCGTGAGCAGGCACCAACCTCTCCCCAGTAGCTCTCCGGAGTGGGTATTGGTGGTTCCCGAGATGCGGAGGAAACGGCAGCAGGAGCAGGTGTTCGGCTATGCTCAGGAGCAGAAGTCGGCGTCAGCGACGGAGCGGCGATCGAATGAGTCTCCCCAAGCTGCCGAGAAAGGTGCGAAACGCTGGTGGTTAGGGTCCGGATGGCGTCCATTACCTCGTTGAGGACCTGGTCGTGGTGAGTAACAGCCGCGGCCTGCGCCGCCACAGCTTGCCGCAGGGCTTCAGTCTCCGTGGGGTCCATTAATCCTTTTTTGGTCAGCGCGTACTGTCACGGTTGCAAGAACCGTAAAAAAAAACTAAAAAGGACCGAGAGCGGAGACTGCATAAAAGGAGTAACAAAAAGTCTTTAATGAACACAAACAAAAAAAACACGAGTTAACCAGTCCATGTATAAACAAAAAACGCTGAGTCTGGCCGGCTGGTGAGGCGAAGCTCAGGAGACAAAGGGAACTAGGAAAAACGGAAACAAAAATGATCATTAGGAGAAAAAAGACCAAAGAAACAAAAAGAGCAAACACGGAGCAGCTTAGTGAGCAAACAACTGGGTAGCGACACGTGGTTACCGGTCTAAGAGAGAAGACGCGCTGACGAGGAGGAACAGGAAACCCAGGTTTAAGTAGTGCTGCAGCTGATTGGCAATGAGAAACAGCTGAGTAGATTGACGTCCTGCCTCACCAGTCAGACAGACTCCTAAAACAAGGCAGAGACAAAACTCCAGGAGAAACAAAGGAAGTGTTAACAAAATAAAACAGGAAGTGACTTAGGAGCAACTCAAGCCAGACATGACACAGCCTTCTTATGAGTTTGAGTTGGCCGAGTTACAGAACTGTGATGTCCTGAAAGACGCATTCAAGCCCAACGGTCTCATTGACCAAACGACACGTACCCTAACATTAAAAAATACGCAATGAAGATGTCCACACTTTTTGCCAGCACTTATATCTGCGAGCAAACCTTCTCACGCATGAAACACCTGAAAACTCTGATGAGATCAAGATTGACAGATGAACATCTCCATCAGTGTTTGAGACTGGCTGTGACTAAAATGGAACCTGAAATTGAACTTCTCACCAGCCAGATGCAGGCCCACAGTTCACACTGATGAACATAGGTAGGTTTACTTTTCTGACTTGAACCAGCCATTCTGAGTATAAACAAATATAATCATAATGAAATCTACTGGGATAAAATCCTTTCTACAACCATACTGGTAGTGAAATGTATTGTGCTGGTAGGTGTTGTATCACTTAGTTCGGTTTCTTAGCCTGCTTGCTTTCTGGTTTTCACAGTGACGTTGATGAGAGAGAGGTGCAAACAGTGGTGTCTACAAGAAAATTAATGTTCCATGTTTTTTTTTCTGTGAAAAACCTGAAAAGGGTTGTTTGGTTATTATTTATTTCATAAATAGTGTTATATATTTCATTAATAGTGTTATTATTTATTTTCTGATTTTTTTTCCCTGTCAAGATCCCAGAAAGGGTTATTAACATTTGGTTATGTGTGGCTTTCTGGGAAACAATAAATATTTACGTTTAGACACCTCTGTGATCGTCACACTTTTTGTTATAAACTAACCCTGGCCCCTCAATCAGAGAAGGGAAAAGTTGTTTGGCCCTCACAGGAAAAAGTTTGGGGACCCCTGGTTTACAGCTTCACAATATATTATTTTTGTGATGTTACAATCTTACATCATTGCAAAACTATGCAGAACACAATAAGTTTGTGTATGGACGGGTTTTCAGACACAGCTTGTGGACCACATCAGGCCCTAGACCAGATGTCTCAAACTCTGTGGTCTGTGGGCCACAAATGCAGCCCTCAACCTGATTTCATGTGACCTGCCACTCAATATTGAGTCATTTCTGTCCATTTTTCTTACTTACAGATTAAGTTTTCATCATAAGTGTTAATTATATGTATATATTTAATGAGATTACATGATGGATTTTTTTTTCTCTTAACTGGCCCCCTCCTACCCAAACTAGACACTCTTTTTCTAAAATTTAAGATTAGAGTGAAGAGGAAGTTACCATGTTGCAATAATGCCAATTCAAACTTGTTTTGTTATCTCCAAGTAACAAAGTGTCATGTGGCAAAGTAAATTCACTTCTTAGAAAAATGTCACGAGTTAGGCTCCTCAATTTCTGTCCCCAAAGCCCACTGACCTATTAGATAGTTAGGTAGATAGTTGTGGTGTGTGTTTAATGACAGTGTTCATGAAATATCATGTACAGAAAATCATGTAAATTACTATAGCAAACATAAAAAGGAGGAAAATCCATATTTTATTTTCTCACACACAAGTCACAGGAGACACATTTTCTCAGTGCATTGAGAAACATTTCATCCCTGACGCCATAAAGGTGTCACAATAGCGAGGAGAGGCTGGACCCAGATGCAGGCAAAGTCTATAGGCGGAGGAGTTTTAACAGTTTTATTGATAAAGTCACAATCAAAGGTGCAAGGTGGTGGGGCAGCCGTCACAGCGGTGACGTCGGGAGCGGTCCAGTGGAGGGGGTCGCAGTGCAGGCAGTGCAGAGGGGAGAACCGCTCCAGCGGTGGCGGAGGAGATCCAAAACAGTGCAGGGATAGCGAGGCAGACAGGCAGTGAGAGTCTTCAATCAACGACAGTGCAGCCAAGGGCAACAGGTGAGCAGTGAATCATTTCAGTGAGCAAGAGACAGGAACGAGTGGAAACCATCCGGTTCTAGGGAGGAGGACACAACGGTTAATACGGGGGTCGAAAAGCAGCGAGACAAAAGGAGATTAGCCAGAACGACACGTATTACCACAGGAAGAGTTGACACGAACTGGCGATGAGTCCCGAGAAGCCCTGAGCTTAAGAAGAGAGGTGGTGATTAGGAGATCGGCGGCAGGTGCGCTCCAGCGCAGGTATGATGATTGAACCGGCGCAGCAGGGAAGTGAAGGGGGAGAGGATCCATGACAGTACCCCCCCCTCAACGGGCGCCTCCGGGCGCCTTACCAGGCTTGTCTGGATGGGCATGGTAAAAGTCTTCCAGAAGAGTGGGGTCCAGAATGAGGCCGCGGGGGATCCAGGACCGCTCCTCCGGTCCGTAACCCTCCTAGTCCACGAGGTATTGGAAGCCCCTGCCCCGGCGGCGAACATCCAGAATCTGGCTGACAGTGTATGCAGGGTGTCCATCGATGATTCGGGTGGGTGGTGGGGGATCGGCTGGAGGGCATAGGGGACTGGACGACACCGGCTTGAGAAGGGAAACATGAAATGTGGGATGAATCTTAAGCGATGAAGGTAGTTTAAGCCTTACCGCTGAGGGGTTGATAATGCAGTCAATTTCAAAAGGGCCGATGTAACGAGGGGCCAGCTTCCGAGAGTCCACCTGGAGAGGGAGGTCCCGAGAGGAAAGCCAGACCTTCTGTCCAGGGATGTAGGTGGGGGCAGGGGAGCGGCGACGGTTGGTGATACGCTGATTCCTAGCAGCTGTACGCAGAAGAGCAGCCCGGGCCTCCCTCCACACCCGGCGGCAGCGCCGGAGATGGTGTTGCACCGACGGGACTGCCAGCTCCTCCTCCTGTGCGGGAAATAAGGGGAGTTGGAAGCCACAGCTGGCCATAAAAGGAGTCATACCTGTGGCAGACGAGGTGAGGGAGTTGTGGGCATACTCCACCCAGGCCAGCTGTGACGACCACGAGGATGGGTTGCGGAATGTGATGCATCTGAGTGCTGCCTCCAAGTCCTGATTAGCCCGCTCTGTCTGGCCATTAGATTGGGGGTGGTAGCCTGGCTCGGGTTGGCGCCCAGTGCCTGACAGAAAGCCTTCCAGACCTGGGAGGTGAACTGTGGGCCTCGGTCTGAAACAATGTCTCGCGGGATTCCGTGGAGTCTGAAAACATGATGGACGAGAAGGTGCGCAGTTTCTAGGACAGAAGGTAGTTTAGGGAGTGCGACAAAGTGAACAGTCTTGGAAAATCGGTCAACTATTGTGAGTATGACTTGGTTACCTTCTGAGGGGGGGAGGCCGGTGACAAAGTCCACCGAGATGTGAGACCAGGGTCTGGAAGGCGTTGACAAGGGGTTCAGGAGGCCAGCGGGGGGTTGATGGGACGCCTTACTGCGGGCGCAGACAGAGCAGGCATTCACAAAGGCCCGGACATCTTTCGCCATGGAGGGCCACCAGAAACGTTGCCGGATGAAGTCCAGGGTGCGTTGAGTCCCAGGGTGACAGGTGAGCTTGGACGAGTGGGCCCACTGGAGAACCTGGGACTTAGCCTTGTCCGGGACGAATAGACGGTCAGGAGGCCCAGAACCCGGGTCCGGCTGGTCCTGTTGGGCGCCTCGAACCTGGGACTCTACCTCCCAGGTGGCAGCCCCCAGGACACATGATGGAGGAAGGATAGGGTCGGGGATGGCGTCCACCTTCTGCAGGTCAGTTTGCCGTGAAAGGGCGTCGGGTTTTACATTCCGGGAACCAGGTCTATAAGTGAGGGTGAAGGAGAAGCGGCCCAAGAAAAGGGCCCATCTGGCCTGGCGGGGGTTGAGTCGCTTTGCGGATCGGAGGTACTCTAGGTTTTTGTGGTCTGTCCAGAGGATAAAGGGCTGGGAGGTCCCCTCCAACCAGTGACGCTATTCCTGGAGGGTGCAGACCACCGCTAATAACTCCCGGTTCCCCACATCGTAATTACTCTCGGCAGGGGAAAGGCGTCGGAAGAAAAAGGCACAGGGGTGGAGCTTCTGATCGCTGGGGGAGGGCTGGGAGAGCACCGCCCCCAGCCCAGTATTGGAGGCTTCCACCTCCACCACGAACTGCAGTGCTGGGTCCGGGTGTAACAGGACAGGAGCAGAAGTGAAGAGGCACTTGAGCTGTGAAAAAGCCTCGTTAGCAGGTGGGGGCCAGGTAAAGGGAATATTAGGGGAGGTGAGTTGGGTGAGGGGAGCCGCCACCTTACTATAATTCTTAATGAACCGTCGGTAGAAATCAGCAAAACCGAGGAAGCGTTGTAACTGCTTCCTCGTGGTGGGGATAGGCCAATCAGTGACAGCCTGAATCTTAGCCGGGTCAGCCAGAACCTGGCCCTTCTCTATGATGAAGCCTAAGAAACTGACTGAGGGAATATGAAACTCACATTTTTCGGCTTTGACAAATAGACGGTTCTCTAGGAGGCACTGTAATACTGTGTGGACGTGGAGACGGTGCTGTTCGAGGTCCTGGGAGAAAATCAAAATATCGTCCTGGGACTTAGCCTTGTCCGGGACAAATAGACGGTCAGGAGGCCCAGAACCCGGGTCCGGCTGGTCCTGTTGGGCGCCTCGAACCTGGGACTCTACCTCCCAGGTGGCAGCCCCCAGGACACATGATGGAGGAAGGATAGGGTCGGGGATGGCGTCCACCTTCTGCAGGTCAGTTTGCCGTGAAAGGGCGTCGGGTTTTACATTCCGGGAACCAGGTCTATAAGTGAGGGTGAAGGAGAAGCGGCCCAAGAAAAGGGCCCATCTGGCCTGGCGGGGGTTGAGTCGTTTTGCGGATCGGAGGTACTCTAGGTTTTTGTGGTCTGTCCAGACGATAAAGGGCTGGGAGGTCCCCTCCAACCAGTGACGCCATTCCTGGAGGGCGCAGACCACCGCTAATAACTCCCGGTTCCCCACATCGTAATTACTCTCGGCCGGGGAAAGGCGTCGGGAGAAAAAGGCACAGGGGTGGAGCTTCTGATCGCTGGGGGAGCGCTGGGAGAGCACCGCCCCCAGCCCAGTATTGGAGGCGTCCACCTCCACCACGAACTGCAGTGCTGGGTCCGGGTGTAACAGGACAGGAGCAGAAGTGAAGAGGCACTTGAGCTGTGAAAAAGCCTCGTTAGCAGGTGGGGGCCAGGTAAAGGGAATATTAGGGGAGGTGAGTTGGGTGAGGGGAGCCGCCACCTTACTATAATTCTTAATGAACCGTCGGTAGAAATCAGCAAAACCGAGGAAGCGTTGTAACTGCTTCCTCATGGTGGGGATAGGCCAATCAGCGACACCCTGAATCTTAGCCGGGTCAGCCCGAACCTGGCCCTTCTCTATGATGAAGCCTAAGAAACTGACTGAGGGAATATGAAACTCACATTTTTCGGCTTTGACAAATAGACGGTTCTCTAGGAGGCACTGTAATACTGTGTGGACGTGGAGACGGTGCTGTTCGAGGTCCTGGGAGAAAATCAAAATATCGTCAAGGTAAACAAAAATGAATTTATTGAGCAAATCACGGAGTATGTCATTGACTAGGGCCTGGAAAACTGCGGGGGCGTTAGTGAGACCGAATGGCATAACCAGGTATTCAAAGTGTCCTATGGGGGTTTTGAATGCGGTTTTCCACTCATCTCCCTCTCTGATGCGGATTAGATGGTACGCGTTTCGAAGGTCGAGTTTGGTAAAGATGGTGGCGCGGTTGAGTGGTTCAAAGGCAGGATCTATTAGGGGAAGTGGGTATTTATTTTTTTATTGTAATATTATTGAGACCATGATAGACGATGCACAGACGGAGGGACAAATCTTTCTTTTTAACAAAGAAGAAACCTGCCCCTACAGGAGATGAGGAGGGTCGAATTAGCCCTAAAGCGAGTGAATCATTGATATATATTTCTCTTCGCCTCATACTCGGGGCGCGAGAGGTTATAAAGGCGGCTGGAAGGCAACGGAGCTCCGGGGAGCAAATCGATAGCACAATCATAAGGGCGCTGAGGAGGAAGTGAGAGGGCCTTATCTTTACTGAACACTTCCCCGATATCATGGTATTCTTCGGGGACGGCGGAGAGATCGGGGGGTGCCGAGGATGCAGAGAGGGCGGTGGACTGAGAAGTGTGCGCGGATTTGAGACAGTGTGAGTGACAGTGGAGGCTCCAGCTTGAGATGGAACCGTGAGACCAGTCAAAATGGGGATTGTGGGAACATAACCAAGGGTAACCTAAAACCAAAGTGTCAGGTGAATGGATAACAAAGAAACGAATTGGTGATTGCCAGACAGCATCAAGGTAAGGTGAACGGTTTGGTGAGTTACGTGGGAAATGAGACGACCAAGGCGTTAACGTTTCGAGGTGTGGGCAGTGGCTCGAGAGGAATGCTGTGTTGATTTACTAGATTGAAGTCAATGAAATTCCCATCCGCACCAGAGTAAATAAAAGCAGAGAGGGAGATGGAGTGGTTCTCCCAGGTGAGCGTAGCAGGAATAGACATTCGAGAGGCTGTACAAGAGGTTGAATAAACAGCATGGCTCACCAGCGCCCCCCCTTCACTGGCGAGCCCCGGCTTTTAACAGCTCGGGACAAGATATGCGATAATGACCGGATTGACCACAGTATAGACAGAGACCAGATTGTAAGCAGCGCTGACGCTCTATAGGAGTGAGATGCGACCTGCCTAACTGCATAGGCTCCTCTGAATTGGATGAGTGGGAGAGTGGAGACGCGCCACAGGGGGAAGCGGAGCGAGGTAAGCGAGGGGTGGAGGCGGAGACTTGTGGCCGGTGTTGTCTCTCACGGATGCGTTGACGAAGGCGGTTATCTAACGTGATGGAAAGAGAAATTAGAGATTCCAGATTTGAGGGTTCATCTCGTGCAGCTAACTCGTCTTTAATCCTGTTCCCCAGCATACCTGTCGGGTGTTGGAAGGGACGGCTCCCTCGGGGGTGGACTCGGGGCGGAAGCGGCGGGAGGTGGCTGGCTGGAGGTAGCGGTGGTCGGATGTATAAAATTTTATGAGTTAGGCTCCTCAATTTCTGTCCCCAAAGCCCACTGACCTTTCACAGCACCCCATCCCTTACACATTTTACATCAAACATGTAAAATAGACATTAAAGTAAAAAATATATTTGATTTTCTCAACAGAAAGAGAAGACATTTCAGGCCATTAAAACAGTTACTATAGCAAACATAAAAATCTATATTTTATTTTCTGACACACAAGCCACAGGAGAGGCTTTTTTTCAGTGCTTTGAGAAACATTTCATCCCTGAGGCCATAAATGAGAGGACTAAGACACCGCGGTGCCAGATTAAACACTATGTAGTTGAAAAACCGGACATGTTCAAAGGCTGTGAAATCAATATGAATTAGAATGGATGATATTAAAGGATACCAAAACTGAATGAGACAGAGAAGCAGCTGGAAAGCATGAAGAGTCACTGTCCTGAGTCCTTTCCTCGATGATATTTTATCTTCTCCTGATGCAGTTCTAGCCACTTTAACAGCTCGGGACAAGATACGCGATAATGACCGGATTGACCACAGTATAGACAGAGACCAGATTGTAAGCGGCGCTGACGCTCTATAGGAGTGAGACGCGACCTGCCTAACTGCATAGGCTCCTCTGAATTGGATGAGTGGGAGAGTGGAGACGCGCCACAGGGGGAAGCGGAGCGAGGTAAGCGAGGGGTGGAGACGGAGACTTGTGGCCGGTGTTGTCTCTCACGGATGCGTTGATGAAGGCGGTTATCTAACGTGATGGAAAGAGAAATTAGAGATTCCAGATTTGAGGGTTCATCTCGTGCAGCTAACTCGTCTTTAATCCTGTCAGAAAGACCGTGAGTAAACGCCCCTTGTAACGCCAGATCGTCCCACCCACTCTCAGCGGCGAGAATGCGAAAAGCCAGCGCGTATTCAGCTATCGATCGGGCCCCTTGTCGGATAGACATTAATTGGGCTGAGGCGATCTTGCCTTTCACAGGGTGATCGAACACTTTTCTTAACTCTGACGTGAACAGACTATAGGTGTGACAGATGTGAGAATCCCTCTCCCAAAGCGCCGTCGCCCACTTAGCGGCATCACCGGTTAGCAAACTAATCATGTAAACGATGCTGGTTTGGTCAGAGGCGTAGGTGAGGGGTTGAGAGTTAAAAATCAAGGAACATTGGAGCAGAAACTGACCACAAGCCCCCATTTCCCCAGCATACCTGTCGGGTGTTGGAAGGGGCGGCTCCCTCGGGGGTGGACTCGGGGCGGAAGCGGCGGGAGGTGGCTGGCTGCAGGTAGCGGTGGTCGGATGTATAAAATTTTATGAGTTAGGCTCCTCAATTTCTGTCCCCAAAGCTCACTGACCTTTCACAGCACCCCATCCCTTACACATTTTACATCAAACATGTAAAATAGACATTAAAGTAAAAAATATATTTGATTTTCTCAACAGAAAGAGAAGACATTTCAGGCCATTAAAACAGTTACTATAGCAAACATAAAAATCTATATTTTATTTTCTGACACACAAGCCACAGGAGAGGCTTTTTTTCAGTGCTTTGAGAAACATTTCATCCCTGAGGCCATAAATGAGAGGACTAAGACACCGCGGTGCCAGATTAAACACTATGTAGTTGAAAAACCGGACATGTTCAAAGGCTGTGAAATCAATATGAATTAGAATGGATGATATTAAAGGATATCAAAACTGAATGAGACAGAGAAGCAGCTGGAAAGCATGAAGAGTCACTGTCCTGAGTCCTTTCCTCGATGATATTTTATCTTCTCCTGACGCAGTTCTGGCCACTTTCATTATATTAATGTAGCAGAACATGATGATGATACACATGATGAGGAGGTAAAACTGAAGCACAGCTGACCTGACGTGATCCTGCCATTTATACAAAATGAAAATCTCTACATAGCACATCCTGTATTCATAGTAAAAGTCAAGAGATACTGTAGCAAAGAAGGTGATAAGAACGATGGCATAGGGCAAAGAGCTGAGGCCGTGAATGATGAAGATGACTCGTACAGTGCTGCGCGTGGAGCACAGGTCAGCGTGATGCAGGGGCATGCAAATGGCCACGTAACGCTCCAGCGTCATGGCTGTGAGGGTCACCGGTGTGACTGTGAGGTACAGTAACAAAACAATGCTGATCACGCTGCACAACAAAACCTGCATGGTGATTTGAAAATTGCTGAAGATGACAAGAATGTCAGTTGCTAAAAAAAATATACTGTCTGACAGTAACGTCACAGCAAAGAGGATGTAGCGAGCAGTTGTGTAGAAAAACTCATTTTTAAAGAAGGTCACGATCAACAACAAGTTGATGGAGAGAAAAATCACCTGCACAATAATGACCTTACTGTGCTTCCTTAATAAGTCCTGACCAAACTGTGAGTTGTTTGAATTCATGTTGTTCTTTGAGGGAACTGTCAAAAAGTGTCTGTAATATTCGTATTTCAAAATAAAAGTTCAGCTCCAGTGTCCAGCAGGTTTCTCCAGTGATGAGATGCTGCAGTTTTGTGCAGCTGAATCTCCTGCTGAGCTCTGTGCAGCCTTTCTGACACAGATGATGACTCTGAGGACCAGAACCATCTAAATATACTGTAACACCAGTGTTGTCATTATCACTCATTGGCTGTCCACAGGTCAGATATAATGATTAAGGGTAAAAAAACAAACCCTAACCCTGGGAATACTAGTAGAAGTGATCCATTTTATGGTGTGTTCAAGAGACAGCAAACAGCTTTTATTGTGGTTAGTTTAGCTGCACAACTTGCAAACCAACATTAGTAGTAACGTAAGACTCTTTGGATTCCATGAAAATGGGAAATATCTCATCACACTCTGAAGTGTGGCACTGAAAAATACAAAATTAAAGGGTCAACAGGGCACTGACACATGGCTAAGTGGTATTGGGGTAAGGGGGGAAATGGGATCGATGTCATATCCTGTGTGTGGTTTGGGTTGCCTCTCTGTCCTTTATGTTTAGTTCCTGTTTTATTTTGTTAAGTTTATCTTGTTTCCTGAGGAAGTGTTTTGTGTTCCAGGAGGTTGACTGGCAGGCGAGGCAGGGACTCTGATCATCGCAGCTGTTTCCGATCATCTAATCAGCTTCCTCCTACTTAAACCCTGGTCTCCTGCTTCCTGGTGTCAGTGCATCTTGTCAGTTCACTGGTAACCTGTGTCATATCAATTTGTGTTAGTTACTCTATGCTCTCCGTTCAGTTTTCCCATTTTTGGATTTTTACCAATGTTGCCTTTTATTTCCTTTTTCTAGTTCCTGGGTTTTCCCTTAGCCAGTTGACCAGCCTTAGCATCTTCACATGGACAGTTTTTTGAGTTCTCTTTTGTAAATTAAATTCTGTGAGTCCGTTTTTACTTCCCTTTCCATTTTTGGTCCTTCTTCCCACCAAATCATTACAATCAAGCCTTCATCATTAAAAGTCTTGGGCCTCACAGGGACCACAGGCCATGTCTGAATTGAGAAATCCTTAGGGTGTCTTCACTGATACTCATTGTACTGTTGTGTTCAGCATGAAAACAACTTGATTATGATTATGAATCATGGTCTTGAAGAGGTGTTCTATTTATAGGCCTAGATTTTAAACACTAACCTTTGTTTGTTGTAGCTCAAACCCGCATGGTTCAAATTTAGCACTGTGAAATGTGACGCCCTTTTAAAACTGTAAAACATAATCATTTAAGCAGACGCAATATATTTGTGCCAGAGATTCAACATACTGTCGTAAAACCACACAGACACACACAAAAAGCCATTGTCAGCTATTGTTATATTTCCATAATTTTACACTCATCAATATGTTTGTCAATACAAAGCAAAACAATTATGTCAGAAAATATCTTCATTTTCTGGGAATACTAGCAGAAGTGAACCATTTGATGGTGCGTTCAAGAGACTGCAAACAGCTTTTATTGTGGTTAGTTTTGCTGCAAACCAACATTTGCAGTAACATAAATCGGATTTGGTCAGGATTTATTATCTTAGTATCAGTAGGTAATAATAATCAGTGGTCAACTCAGACTGTCATTTTTGTTTCATTCCAGGTGAATATGAAAGAGAACAATCACCATATGGTTCATTCACACTGTGCAAGTCAGGTTCAATGAGTTTCAAACTGTTAAATGTAAGAAAATAACGAGGCTACCTGCCACTAGAGCCCTGCACTCCTGCGGGACGCAAAACAGTGCAGCACGGGACACATTTTGAAAGCTTACTGCGGGCCCAGGCGGGAGCGGGCGGGTGGGATGATAAACTGCAGTCCTGCAAACTAAATATGAGTGTAAAGTAAAATATACAAATGATTAATGTATGCCTATCACAATAATTTGTGCTGGATATTTTATTTGGCATTAATTATTATGTTACCAAGTTACCACTTAAGAAATTATGTGTGCACGTGATTTTTTTTCCAAGCCAATGAAAAGACCCTGCGTGAGAAAGAAAGCGAACGTCCCCATCTTGCGGGTGGGAGCGGGACAACCTGCCGCTATCCTTTTGGGCAATACAGTCAGTTGGTTACACAAAGAAACACCATGTATCCTGTGGTGCAGAACACTAAAACTAAAAATTTGCAGAAAAATCCCCAAAATAAAAATTAAAATATTCACATTTAAGAAACTGAGAAATCAGAGAGCTTCTTTTAATTATTAAAATTAATGTCAAAATAATTAAAGAGACAAGTGTCATGTGCCAAATTCACTATGTATAAAATTTTATGAGTTAGGCTCCTCAATTTCTGTCCCCAAAGCCCACTGACCTTTCACAGCACCCCATCCCTTACACATTTTACATCGAACATGTAAAATAGACATTAAAGTAAAAAATATATTTGATTTTCTCAACAGAAAGAGAAGACATTTCAGGCCATTAAAACAGTTACTATAGCAAACATAAAAATCTATATTTTATTTTCTGACACACAAGCCACAGGAGAGGCTTTTTTTCAGTGCTTTGAGAAACATTTCATCCCTGAGGCCATAAATGAGAGGACTAAGACACCGTGGTGCCAGATTAAACACTATGTAGTTGAAAAACCGGACATGTTCAAAGGCTGTGAAATCAATATGAATTAGAATGGATGATATTAAAGGATACCAAAACTGAATGAGACAGAGAAGCAGCTGGAAAGCATGAAGAGTCACTGTCCTGAGTCCTTTCCTCGATGATATTTTATCTTCTCCTGATGCAGTTCTAGCCACTTTCATTATTTTAATGTAGCAGAACATGATGATGATAAACATGATGAGGAAGTAAAACTGAAGCACAGCTGACCTGACGTGATCCTGCCATTTATACAAAATGAAAATCTCTAAATAGCACATCCTATATTCATAGTAAAAGTCAAGAGATACTGTAGCAAAGAAAGTGATAAGAACGATGGCATCGGGCAAAGAGCTGAGGCCGTGAATGATGAAGATGACTCGTACAGTGCTGCGTGTGGAGCACAGCTCAGCGTGACGCAGGGGCATGCAAATGGCCACGTAACGCTCCAGCGCCATGGCTGTGAGAGTCACCGGTGTGACTGTGAGGTACAGTAACGAAACGATGCAGATCAAGCTGCACAACGAAACCTGCATGGTTATTTGAAAAATGTTGAAGATGACAAGAATGTAAGTAATGAAGAAAAATATACTGTCTGACAGTAACGTTACAGCAAAGAGGATGTAGCGAGCAGTTGTGTAGAAAAACTCATTTTTAAAGAAGGTCACGGTCAACAACAAGTTGATGGAGAGAAAAATCATCACCAGCACCTGCACAATAATGAATTTACTGTGCCGCTTCAACAAATCCTGACTAAACTGTGAGTTGTTTGAATTCATGTTGTTCTTTGAGGGAACTGCCAAAAAGTGTCAGTAATATTTATATTTCAAAATAAAAGTTCAGCTCCAGTGTCCAGCAGGTTTCTCCAGTGATGACATGCTGCAGTTTTGTGCAGCTGAATCTCCTGCTGAGCTCTGTGCAGCCTTTCTGACACAGAT
>JAFBJR010000412.1:873781-917554 GCA_016785285.1 Brachirus orientalis
CTGACTGACTGCTCCACGGTGCTTCTTCTTCTTCTTCAGGTTGAATGTTCACGCCCATGACCGGGAGTAGCTGTTGGGGGAGGGTTCGTTGCACGACAAATGTGCTAGTTATGTAACTAAACTCGATTTTTCAAAACCACTTGCTCGAGCTCAGGTAAACAGAGAAGCCCTTGTTTCTCAGAAGTGGCTGAAGTGTTTATTGTGACACTTTAGTGATGTTTAGATACGGGACGGACACGGGGACACACCAAAAAAACATCAGAAATTTGATTTTCCACTGAATGTCCTCTTTAACTATTGAATAACTAACAATCATCACTAGCCTCCCTGTGTACATTTTGTTAACAAATCACTACATATGCACAAAGGTGCAACCTCCCACCTGCAAAAAGATCTACAAACACAAGATAAATTATATATGAAAAAAATGTGAATAAACAAGTAAATAATTAATCTGTGAGAACCATCTAAGCTCTTTGTCATCCTCCCTGAACCTGCTGAAAACCTTATGTTTGTACTTAATGCTTTAGTTCCATACTCAATCTGTTCCACAGTTTCAATCCAAACATTGGAATACAGAAGGTTAGGTAGATTAGATTAGATTAGATTAGATGTTCACGTCTGTCTTGAGCTGCCTCTCCCTTTATTCTTTATTTTCTAGTTTGTTTTGTCTATTACTTGTGTTTCCTGGGGAAGTGTTCTGTTCTTTTCTTTTCAGAAGGCCGGCTGGCAGGTGAGGCAGGAGGACTAATCACCACAGCTGTCTCTGATCTGCTCATCAACTCCTCTCTACTTAAACTGTGACTTCCTGTTTCCTGGCGTCAGCGCGTCCCCTTTCAGTACGTGGGTAACCTGCGGCGAAATCAACTGCCACTCTCTGTTACTAGAACCTTTTGCCGGTGTTTTCCGTTGACCTTTTTCTAACCGCGTTTTTGTCTCCCTTTTTTCCTCTAGTTTTCGTTTCCTGAGTCCTGCCTTGCCAGCTGGCCAGCCTCAGCGCCTTTGGTTCTCCCCCCTTTTGTTTAAGCCCACGTTCCTGTGTCTGGCCCTCCTTTAGTTTCCATTTTTGTAATAAACCTTTGTTAACTTTTATCCTCGCCTCCGCGCACTGGTCCTTACATGCACCACATCATTACAGATTAGCCTTTATTGATCCCACACTAGGTGTATTCAATTGTTACAGCATCAAGGGGTCAGAGGGAAACAAGTATGGACAAAATAAGCAATAAAAAAAAGAGTGGAAGAAATAACAAAATGAAAATAAAAATACAATATGGAAATAGATAATAAAATAAAATTAAAAAAAAAAAAACAAGAATATCAAAATTAAGGGAAGACTATCAGGATATTTATGTAGTGAAGATATCAAAACTAAAACACAGCCTTTTGTGATTTGTTTATTGCATTGTTTCCAATTGTGATTTGAAAAAGATGAATAGTTTAGTCCCACTAATGGATGAAAAATCCTTATAAATTATAAACTGTGCTCTTACTTTTTTAAATTGATTTACTTATCTTTACTTTTAACATGGAAGGAAAGAAAGAAAAAAAGAAAGAAAGGCTTAATAATCTGGCCACAGCTAATACAGAACAGGCTGTATGAACATAAACAGAACCATGTGACCACTTTACTCTGAGGTTCCTTGAAATAATGGCTATTGTGATTTGGCACTATATGAATAAAGTTAATATGACTTTGTAAATCGCAGACTTGCCATTAAAGTGATGCCATCGTTTTATATTTTGTCTTACGTTTTATTGTTTTTAGTGACTTTTATGTGTTTCTCTTTGTTTGCTTTTACTTGCTGTTGTGTGATGTCATCTTGTTTTTATTCATCTTTCACTTCACTGTATTTTGACATTTAGTTTTCTGAATTTAGTCAATCCGCCACCATTCCTGTGCCTCTCTCTCCTGTTCCTGTTTTGCTTTGACAATCTATGCAAGGGGATAAAAACATGTATTATCAGTTATCCACTCGTACACATCACTGTATGTGAGTAAAGACTTTTTGTTGTGGTACCTTAAAGGTGCAGTGTGTAAACTTATGCCACTTTAAAATTAACAATTCATTCAAGCAGCTGATTATACACAAATTTAAAAAAATTACATATGTTAATTTTATTTTCATTTTCTGCCAAATCACCTAAATATACACAGTAGATATCCTTTAATCTTAAAACAATAATCTCAGTAAAATTGTTCAGTTCAGCAGAAATAAAACACATTGTTGTTGCAGAAAATGAAAAGAAACATTTTATGAATTTTTTTTCATAATTACTAGACATATGAGTATCAGTTTTAATATAAGTTCAGTGTATCTTTAAATACTTTCCTCATGCAAAAAAAAAAACATACATTGGCTCTTTTTAATGACAAAACACAAACACTTATTCTAAAACATATAGATATGCATCAAAGTTGAAACAGCATAAGAAAACAATACATCAGTGGATTTTCTTATTTGTTTAAAAATTATTAATTAATTATTGTATTTCATCACGTCTTTGAGCCTGTGTTTATTTTCCTGACAAGGAATCTCTTTTTCAGATTTTCCTTGATGTCCTTGGTTTTGAAACAGTATATTATGGGGTTGACGGCGGCAGGCATCAGACTGTACAGCATGACCACGACAATTCGAACCGGAACGCTGAACGTGAATCCAACGTTATTCGCCAGGTACACAAAGCATCTCGGCAAATAATAGAGGAAGGTGATGAGGAGCTGCGGCGTGCAGGTGGACAGAGTCCTCATACGACCATCCGAGTTGGAAATACGAATAACAGCCACAACAATGATGAAGTAAGAGAATATGATGAAGCCCAGAGGCACCAACAGACTGAACATGGCCAGACCGAAGGCAACGAGCTGAACTTCTCGCACATTCTCACACCCAAGACTCGTTATCGCGATGTGGTCGCAGTAACACTGAACAATTACATTTAAATTGCAAAAAGGCAGCGTCAAAGCATCAAAAACTATACCCACCATCCACGATATCGGCATAATCCAGGATATTCCACACAGCACAGAGACTGTGGTGTTGGTGAAAACAGCCGCGTAACGCAACGGCACACAAACGGCAATGAAACGATCAAGAGCCATCACCATCAGGATGAAGGAATGAGTCGCTCCGAGGAAGTGGACGAAATACATTTGTGCGAAGCAGCCGTAAAACGAAATGACACTGTCGTCGAACCAGTATTTTGCAATGACCTTGGGAAGAGTCACAGTCCCAAATGCTAAGTCTGTCATAGCGAGGTGGCAGAAGATCAAATACGTGGGTTTGTGAAGAGAACTTTCAAATCTGACAAACGCTAAAATAAAAATGTTTCCTCCCACTATCGCCAAGTAGAGGACAAAAAGCAGGGCTGACACGGGTTTGTAGTAGTCTGGTGAAAGCCCGGGAAATCCAACGATAAAGAAATCTTTTATCCTGGTTACATTAGTGAAGATCATGGTCTGTGAATTTACAATAAAACAATTCAACCAAGAGAGAGAGAAGCAGTCGTCAGATGAGACAAAAGTTGGAAATAATACTTTAAAGACAAATGACAAATATGTCACCACAGAGTCATTTCCTGCCTCTTCTTGTTTGGTAAAACGTGCAAGTGATCTGCCTTCATCTCACCTGAGATGAACTCTGGTCTGACACTGTACTTTATGCCAACACAAGTAGAACCCAAAGGGCTGAGAGCCCAAAGGAGATCCCACACGAGGTAAATTCACTTGTTACAGCAGCAAAGGTATGGACGGGATAGGCAATAAAGATTTTAAAAAATGTATAAGAGTATTAAAATACTGTCTTAGGGTATCCGTGACCGGAGGTCTTTCTGAGACAGAGGACGTGAGGCAGGAACTTAGTTATGATATAGTTTATTCTATACAATATTTACAGTGCTGATGCTCCTTATTTCTCCTCCTTTTCTTCAAAAAAAAAGAAAATAAATAAAAACGACACAATGGTAAAGTAAGGAACCCAAAACAAAAAGAAAAATGCGAAAGGCAATTAAATGCTAATGACCACAAAGGTTAATGGAAAAAAAAATAGCTAGCTAGAGCAGCAATAGCTTGTTGAACAATATCACATTGTACTGGTATCAACACCTACTTGCACAGGTCTTTTCACAACAACAGCCTCCTACAGACTGAAAACTGTACCCTTTTATAGGGAACCCACTCCCGCGCCTCCAGTGGACCATACCACCTACTCAGGTGAGACGGGGCAATACCTAACCTGAAACTCCAAAACCTCAAAGAATAACCGAATACACCTTTAAAACAATGTATGAATATATTCCCCTGGTACAGGAGACAAAACTGCCCATATGGAGCACCAACCCCTACTATACTTAAACACAGGACAGAAAATCATATGATGGAGATGATACCCTTGGGTGGGACGCGCACCGCTCCGTGAACGCGCACGCGCTCCCTTTCGCTCCCTGAAATGCTGCCGGTGGAACACGTAAGTTATTTTTAAGCTTGTGATTATGACTCTAAACCATGTTTTATTCTGTCGGAAGAGAATGTTGCACAGAAATTATACCTGACCACAGAAATCACAGTCTGTTTGAAGCAGCTCTCCCTCCAAATTATAATCTGTACTCTTATTTTTTTATTCATTCATTTATTTTCACTTTTAAAGAAAGAAAGAAAGAAAATTTGAGTCTTTAATAACCTGGACACAGGACATACAGTACAGAGCATTGTTATTACTTGTGATTACTATAAAATAAAATGGCAGTACAGATTAGATAAGATTAGGTTTGACTTTAGTTCCTCACTTGTTACAACAGTAATTGTTCCCAACTGTCACATATACAGTCAAAAGTTTGGACACACCTTCTTATTTAATGGTTTATTTTCAGTGTAGATTCTCACTGAAGGCATCAAAACTATGAATGAACACACATGGAATTATGTAGTAAACAAAAAAAAAAAAAGTGAAATAACTCTAAATATGTTTTATATTTTAGATTCCTCAAAGTAGCCACAAACCCTGCAAACCCTTGGCCTTCTCTCGATGAGCTTCATGATGTGGTCACCTGAAATGGTTTTCACTTCACAGCTGTGCCTTGTCAGGGTTCATTTGTGGAAAATTGCAAAATCTTTGAATGTGTCAAATAAGTTTGGACACACCTTGTGTCCAAACTTATTTGGTAGTGTAAATTGTTTAGTCTCACTGCTGTATGGGAAATTGACTGTTTGAAGCAGTCCTCCTTCACATTCACGTCGTACTTATAATCTGTTTATGATCTTATTTTTTATTCCACTCATTTAGTTTTACTTTTAATGAAGAGAAAGAAAGAAAGAAAGAAAGAAAGAAAGAAAGAAAGAAAGAAAGAAAGTGAGGCATGAAGATAAACAGTGTAATGAAACAACGTTACTCTAAGGTGTCTGTTGTGATTTGGCATCGTGTGCATAATGTAATAATCTTTTAATTGCTTTTATTCATCATTTATATTTAGTGAATCCGATACCATTTGTGTCTCTCAGTGTTTCTTTGTCTCCAACATGTTTTGGTGAAGTTGCATGTTGCAGCTGAACACCCTCACCTCACCGTTCCCTTATTTTGAGGACACAATGTGACCTTTATTCAGCATCAACAGTCAAACCATATTAACTTTGTCCACTGCGAGCTACTGTAAAACATGGTGGGCCATAGATCTTCATTTTCTGCCAAGGGGAAAAAAAAAATCATCTACACGAGACCTTTAGCCTTTAGTTTCGACAATAAAATCTCACTGAAATTGAGAAGTGATTTTGTTGCAGACATAAAGAAAATGAATAGGAAACATTTGGACAATTTGACGTCAGTGGACCTACATACTTCACAAACAACAGATGAACGTGTCATATAATCGTCACACATTTAATCCCATTTCTTGCGAATGAACTCGACCTTTCAGACGGACACTTTGATTTCTACTCTAACTTTAGTTGCTCTCAGCTTCTTCATCAACATCTGCTTGATGTCCTGAGTCTTGAAACAGTATATGATTGGATTAACGGCAGGAGGGAAAAGACTGTACAACAATATCAGTAAAATACGGACATCCAAACTGAAGGAAAAGCCAACAGTGTTTGCGACGTACACAAAACATCTGGGGAGGTAAAAAAGGCACGTGATGAATATCTGCGGGCTGCAAGTGGACAAGGTTTTCTTGCGTCCGGCGGCGTTGGTCATTTTCATGATGATGACTATGATGGAACAGTAAGAACATAAGATGAAGGCAAGAGGAACCAAGAGGCAGAACATGGCCATGCAGAGCGTCGTGACCTGAACCATTTTCACGTCCTCGCCACACGCTTGACTCGTGATGGAAATGTGGTCACAGTAACACTGAGCGATGAGATTAGATTTACAGTAATTTAAAGGCAGGGCTTGGAGGATGATAGTGATGAGCAGAGACACAGGGACGAGCCAGGCGACGCCGCACAGCACCGATATGCTGTGGTTTGTGACGAGGGCGGGATAACGCAGCGGAACACATATCGCGATAAATCGATCCAGGGCCATCACCAGCAGGATGAACGAGGTCACTGACCCTAAGTAGTGCACGAAGAACATCTGCACGAAACAGCCGTGAAATGAAATAACGCTGTCGCCAAACCAGTATTTGGAAACGATCTTTGGGAGAGTCACGGTGCCGAACGTCAAATCGTTCAGCGCCAGGTGACAAAACACCAGATACGTCGGCTTCTGAAGCGGCTTCTCGCACGCAACAAAGGCTAAAATGAAAACGTTCCCTACTGTGATAGACAGGTAGACGAGAAAGAGCAGAGCTGACACGGGTCCATAATACTGAGGGGAAAGTCCAGGGAATCCCAGGATGAAGAAGCTCCTCATCCTTGTCACGTTAGTGAGGATCATTATCCCCTGATTCACAGTCACCGCACGCAGACACAGAAAGACCCTGTGAATTATAAATCATCATTCATTACATGTAAATGATCTAAAGTGATCCATCAGTATCCATAAAATGATGAAAACAAACCTAAATTATTGCAAATGTACAGTACTGTGCACAAGTCTTAGGCCACCACCAGCATATTTAAGCATATTTAGCATATTTAAGCACCAGCATATTTATTGCATATTGTTTTTCTGTCAGTTTTGTGATCGTTGGCGTTTAGATTGAAAAGATGTGACTAAAAGTCAGTCTTCTACTATATGATCAACCTGTCAGTGAGTTGAACTTGTGCAACATGTGTATGTAATGCTCCAACATGTCTGGAGTAAACCAGGTATAATAGACCTTTTTCACAGCAGCTATTTGTTGGCATGAAATAGTAGGAGAAACACAGGTTTGACCAATAACATTAGGGTTCCATTCCAGGTTTTAAAGAGCCATGGTTGTGTTATTGTTCAAGTGGAAATGTAGGTCACACTAAATATTTGATATTATAGAAGCATTTTTGTTGAAAAAGATGTTATTTTCAAACTGCATATGTGTTTCTCCATATTTTCAGGATGTGTTCCAATAAATTGATTGAGAAATAATTGTACAGGATGGTCATTATAGCATTGCCAAAACAACAAATCAAATCAAAAAAGACTTATGCACAATACTGTATATTTTACACTTGACTTCCAGCATATTGTAATAGCATTTATCAATTTGTTTAACATTTAATACAATATATTCTACAGTAATTCAGAAAATTATAACAATTGAAACATTAACGTGGCATAAATTCAAACCTTCCAAATTAAAGCAAATATTTAAGTGTTTAAAAAGGTGAAAGCTTTTTGATGTCCCTGTTTTTTCCTCTCAATATAAATGTTTTCCAACATGTCTCTTATGGATCTATAACACAGTCAGAGTCTTACCTCTCAGGTCGGACACCAGACACTGAAGACATGTGTCCTGCCTGCGTGGAGCTTTAGTATCTGTTCTCCACAAGATCTGACCATGAGCAAACCCCGAAAGGATGTAATTCTCAAATGATTCTCAGCAGCGCCACCTACGCAAACCCCGTGGTATCATCTACATTTACATCATCAACATCAGTAGAAGAAAAAAAAAACAAAAGACAAGCCACAAAAACAAACTCTGCTTTAAAAACTATACAATGTAAAACAGTATTTAAAGGAGGAGAAAAATTAAACTTTTAATCCCTGAAACCACATTTAGAGTCAGGAGTAATTGTATTACACTCACTTACTCTGACTCACTTTCTAACACTTTATCCTCCACTGAGGGTCACGGGGGTCGCTGGTGCCTAACTCCAGCTGACATAGGGTCCATCACAGGGCCACATCGAGACAAACAACCATTCACTCTCACATTCACACCTACGGGAAATTTAGAGTGTCCAGTTGACCTAATCCCCAAATCTGCATGTTTTCAGACTGTGGGAGGAAACCGGAGAGCCTGGACAAAACCCATGCAATCACGGGTAGAACATGCAAACTCCATGTAGAAAGGCCCTTGTTCTGACCGGGTCGCAAACCCGGGTCTTCTTGCTGCAAAAGCTGTGGTTCTTAAGTTTTACGAAGAAACAACATGTGTGTTACACATATGATCAGTTCCACATGACGCTCGTTTTCATGTTTTCCTTTCCTGTCTGTGGAGATATTTGCCACACGCGTGTTTTCACAGCTGTAAGTGAGTCAGTGAGACTCCAGCGAATGATTAGAATATGGAATATGAGGGACGTTAAAACCATCTTGTCATTTTTGTTGTATTATCATTTGTTGTCAGGGCAAATTCTGTCCATGTTCAAATGAGAGAGAGGAAGAGAAACAGCCGTTGCCAGCTCTTTGCGCAGGACTTCTGTGATTTGTATTGTTCTTTGTCCCAGCTGCATCCAGGAAACTCAGAGCTGCTTTTGAGATTCACACACAGGTGGATTGGCTCAAACGGGCAGTTGTCCAGGGAAGCATGTGACCAATCGGACGGTCACGTTTGCAAGAGGCTGGGAGTTCCACTGAATATCCAGGTTTATTTTCAGCAGTAAAAGCCACTTCAGAAACGTTTCCTGGTGTTTTCATCCAGAGTTCTGATGCGTGACGGTGTTTCGCTTCACATGCTGTGTTGCTTCATCGACCTCGCCGGCTCAGTCGTGACGTGAAACGTGTCAGCGCCGCACGGATGACCATAACAGTAGACTGAATAAGCTTCTCCCTCCTTGACTTCTATGCTTGCGTGCTCTGCAACTTTATATATTTTTGCACACTGTTAATTTATATCTACATCTTCTGCAGCACGATTTTGTAGAATATTATGTTAATTTCATTACAGAAGAGACACAGTGACCTCTGCAGTCGGGTGCAGGTATCGGTTATTAGCCCAAACACTCCCAACATGTCAGCATATCAGCAAAAAGCCGAATATTGCTTATCCCCAATATCTATCTATCTATCTATCCAATTGTATATATAAATATTAACGACAGTAAAACATGGAGAACTCAAGGTCCTTCGTCACGTCACATACAGGAAGTGCTCATCACATTATAACTGGTTTAAAAATCCAACAGTAAAAACGGTAAATGGCAAAAAAAAAAGAGGAGAAAAAATTATTGGTCTCACAGAATAATGTGGTCAGATACGATGACCTTTGACCTCTGAAAGACTTAAGGCTTGGTAGACCTCATCAAGGTTTGAATTTAATACTCATTCATTTTTACATGTAAACGTTTCAAACTACAGCCTTATTATCGACTGTAGGAAAGTACAAATAGAGATGGAATATTGTTTTTTTTTTAACACTAAACACAACATTTTCGTTTTGCACACACAAATGCATGGCATATACAGTATGAAACGTCAACAAAGCTGGGAGTGTTTATGATTTGACTTATCTGATGCTCTTATGGTGCAGCTGTGATAAAACAGCTTTTAAGAGAATGTAAGAATATAATTTTGTTGTTTTCTAATGGTTGATTTAATTAAAAAAGAGACCAAGAGAACAGTGTGGAAAATGACATTTTAATAACATTATAGAGCAAAAATAACAATACAAACATCTAATGTGTAAAACCGTTTGCTTAACTTAAATTAACTTACTTAAATATCCCTCACCTCACTTTTCCCTTTCCAGACAACAATTCACACAATGTGGGGGATTGTACACTTTAACTTCAGTTTCAGCCAAATCAAAATAATTCACTTGAACTTTACACACTTTTGACTTTTAATGAAGAAAAATGTCCCATTCAGATTAAAAACCTCTTTCTGAAGAAAGACAGCAACACAAATAAATCTCGACATTGCAGACACAAAAGAAAGAGTTAATTGAAACATTTGAGGAATTTTACTTCATAACCTGATATATGATATAACGGGTGCAGACCAATAAACACATATCCATGGTAATATCACAGTAATACTATGTTATTTTCAAAGTAATTCAGTTAAATGCTCGTGGTAACTTCGCATGAAAATGATTGTGACCCAAAATTGACAATTATTGTATTTTGGAGATGGAATTTTATGTTGCAAACACATTTCCGATTTATTACTTTTGATTAAAACAAAATGGACAAAATCGATTAGATTGGATTAGATTACAGACAGCAGACATTACTACGCTATGATATAAATATGCAAAATACACAAATGCAGAAAAGTAAAAAAGGACAATAACAATACTCTAAGTCAACAACTAAACAGGTTTGCAAAGAAGTATTATTTAAATATCAACAAATACAAAAGGAAAAAAATTAAACCTATTTTATACATAATTACAATACTATTACGCCCCATTATAAGTTTGTTACCATTTTATGACTAACTTGGTACTTTACTTGGTACTTTTGAATTTACATTAATACGACAGTTTTATCTCGATTCCAATTTTACTTTTATTCAACCTCTTCATCAACATCTGCTTGATGTCCTGAGTCTTGAAACAGTATATGATGGGATTAACGGCAGGAGGGAAAAGACTGTACAACAATATCAGTAAAATACGGACATCCAAACTGAAGGAAAAGCCAACGGTGTTTGCGACGTACACAAAACATCTGGGGAGGTAAAAAAGGCACGTGATGAATATCTGCGGGCTGCAAGTGGACAAGGTTTTCTTGCGTCCGGCGGCGTTGGTCATTTTCATGATGATGACTATGATGGAAATGTAGGAAAACAAGATAAACGTAAGAGGAACCAAGAGGCAGAACATGGCGACGCACAGCGATGTGATGGCCACGATTTTCACGTCCTCGCCACACGCTTGACTCGTGATGGAAATGTGGTCACAGTAACACTGAGCGATAACGTTCGATTTACAGAAAGGCAACGTGAGGACGTGGAGAACGACGGCCACCATTAAAGGCAGAGGGACGAGCCAGGCGACGCCGCACAGCACCGATATGCTGTGGTTTGTGACGAGGGCGGGATAACGCAGCGGAACACATATCGCGATAAATCGATCCAGGGCCATCACCAGCAGGATGAACGAGGTCACTGACCCTAAGTAGTGCACGAAGAACATCTGCACGAAACAGCCGTGAAATGAAATAACGCTGTCGCCAAACCAGTATTTGGAAACGATCTTTGGGAGAGTCACGGTGCCGAACGTCAAATCGTTCAGCGCCAGGTGACAAAACACCAGATACGTCGGCTTCTGAAGCGACTTCTCGCACGAAACAAAGGCTAAAATGAAAACGTTCCCTACTGTGATAGACAGGTAGACGAGAAAGAGCAGAGCTGACACGGGTCCATAATACTGAGGGGAAAGTCCAGGGAATCCCAGGATGAAGAAGCTCCTCATCCTTGTCACGTTGGCGATCATGATTGGACCTTCCAAAAAAAGAAGAATATGGAAGAAAAAAATAAAGACCTGCAAGAACAAGTCTGAATTATTTTACTATTGATATTAAAGAATATCAAAATAAAGCTCTACATGTCTAATGACGGAGTCTAAAGAAGCCTCTTACTTTTGAAGAGCTCAGAATCCAAACGTCCTCACGACGCCTGCAGGTCAGGTCACATCAGCCTTTTATCAAGTTTGATTGTACTGTAATAAAACCTCAGAGGATCATGACACAAGACAAAGAGTCGTCTCAACAAACAAAAAAGAAAAACACGATAAGGCAACACAAAACTAACCTGACACTAACTTCTCACATTCTACTCTTTTTTTTTTCTATTTTAAACTGAAATTACAAACTAACTTTTCAGAAAAGTTTGGACTCGAGAGAATTAAAGCTACAACCTGCAGTTTGTTGAACTGCGTAAACCTTTATTAGGTAGAAACTAAAGCTTTATATATATATGTTTACCTGATTTATTATTTCCTTTTACCCAGAATGAACCTTTTATATTCATATCAGGAGCAGGATCATCTTTGTTTTTTTTTACAGGAGCCCACAATGGACAAACTAAACTTCTTCGGGGTTTTGATGCTTAATGAAGGCTACATGGTTTCAGCAACATTCATGGAAGAGAAGGATGAGGTGAGGGATGTTCAGCTGCAACGTCAGACTTCCCCCATACATTTTACGTACTGCACCTTTAACAGGTGAATGCACAGAGAAAAAAAAAAAAAAAAAAAAAAAAATATGTATATATATATATATATATATATATATGAATTTTTATTGCCAAACCTTAATGTATTTTGAGTTAGGGATAAAAATATGAAATAGTGCGTGGCAGCTGCAAGGAACACAAAATTGTTCACTAACGCGTTAAAAAATAAAATGAAATGGTCCTTTTGATGATAAGCGTCTGCAGGCTTTCTATCATTTATTCTCTTATTTTATTTTATTTTATTTTATTTTATTTTCATAGATACTTCCGTCATGGCCAGAAAACATGTTTAAGAATAAGAAAAAAAGAATAAAAGAAACCAAGTCCCCTCTTAAGTGTGAATTTTAAAGACAGACATGCTGAATCTACAACCTCACAGTGACAAAAAACTTTTTTTTTTAATAAAAGGAATCAATTTTGTCCGTTAAATTTGTCCCAGTCAGTTTGTTCAGGGGGAAAATTGTCCGAAATCAGTCAGTCATGAAAAACGTGAAGAACATGCGGAGTCCTAACTCCTTTAGTTTTCGGGCCTCCACAGGTTTTCTCTCTCATCAAAAAGTTCATTTTATGCACAGTTAACATGGTTTGTGGAGGCACGGTGACATTTACTTCAAAATAGAATGAATTAAATAAATAAATCTAATCCCCTTTAAGTTTGGCCCTAACTTTTAGTTTGTTGTTGGAAACAAGAGCATCAGTCTTAACAGAAACAATGTGGCTTTTTTTGTGAAACATCCCTTTTATTTCTCGTTCTTTCACATCTTTAGCTCTTATGATCTTTTCATTAAAAAAAGTTCTGGTCTGAAAACACGTTAACGTGAACGTGTTTTATTGTGTTTTATTGTGTTTTACCCTTTGCTGTGATACATTCACTTTACTGTCAAAGTGCGTGCTTTTATTGCATTTATTGTATTATGAGGACACCCATATGAGTCCAAGACAAATTTCCCTCAGGGATAATAAAATATACATTGATTTTTATTATTTATTGCTTTATTCAAACACAACAAAACAAAACAAGCCACACACCAACTTTTCCCATTTTACTTTATTTTTTTCTGCACAGATAAATCGAAATCATAAACCCCATGTCCAGAGAACTTAAGCCGAACAATTGAAATTGTAATTTGTTGACTGTCTCTATAACCTTTATCCATTTGATGTTTACATGGCTTTTATTGTTCTATGAGGGCATTCATACTGTATGTGCAGCATGAGCCCAGGACTCATCAATCAAATATACACTATTGATTTAATTTAAAACATGCTCAGTCACAAACTGCAGAAAGTTTTATTAAAATAGACTTTTTGTTCCTCTTTTTTGTGTATCTTTAGCTTTTATATTTTAATAAAAAAGACTTGGATTCTGGCCTGAAAAGTTTTGTGCATTCACAGTCACATTTACTTTGAAGAATAAAGTCAATACTGGTGACCTGTTTAGAGTGTGACTCTATGTCTGCTGGGATTGGCACCAGCAGCTCTGCAACCCTCATGTGGGGGGGAAAAGTGGTAGACAATGGATGGATGGAAATGAGTGAACAAATAAAAATAAGAAAAAGGGGAACAAAGTGCAGAAACTTGAGCATTTGGTGAAATATATTTAGCTCTCTTTTATAAAAAAGAGTGGATTCAGGCCTGAAAACAGGGTTTGTACAGTCACAGAATCATTTACTTCATAAGTAAATAAATAAAAGAACATGCATAGTCACAAGTAACTTTTTGTGAAAAAAGTCCCTTTCTTTTCTCCTTTTTTGTGCATATTTATCTTTTATGTTTTCATGAAAGTCTTAAAATGCTTCGATTCTGGCCTGAAATCACGTTTACTAAAATAAGTAAGAAAAAAATAAGAAAAAGGAAAACATGCTTAGTCACAAACGTGCTTTTGGTGAAATGTTTCTTCTTATATCTTTAGCGCTTATCTTTTCTAAAAAGTCTTTGTGTGCTTGGATTTTGGCCTGCATTCACTGCCACATTTACTCAAAATAAAAGAAGGAAAAAAAATAAGAGAAAGAAAAACATGCTCAGTCACAAACTGCAGAAACCTGCGCTTTTGGCGAAAAGTGTCTCCACAGACTTTCCCTCATGTCTTTAGCTCTCAGACAGTAGATCAGTGGGTTGACCATCGGGGGACAAAGACTGTACAACATTATTATCACGACTCGCACATCAGCACTAAATGTGATGCCAACGTTACTGGCCAAATAAACAAAACACCTGGGTAAATAATAGAGAGAGATGATGATCAGCTGAGTGCTGCAGGTGGACAGAGTTTTAAGGCGACCGCGCGAGTCCGCGATCTTCAGCACGGCGACGATGATGGAGCAGTACGAGAAAACGATGAAGGCCAGAGGCCCGAGAAGGAAAGCCATCGCCATGACGAAGGCGGGGAAGCCGTACGGAGCTCGGTCAGTGCACGCCAACACCGTGATACCGATGTGATCACAGTAACAGTGATTGATGACGTTTGATGCACAGTAAGGAAGAGGATAAGCTCTGATCACCATCATTAAAGAGCCTGTGTTCGCCACAGCCCACGCCGTGACGCTGAGAATGCCGACAGTGGACATTTTCAGGGCGTGTGAGTATGTGAGAGGATGGCAGATGGCTAAATATCTGTCCAAAGCCATGAGGAAGAGAATGAATGAGTTCACCGTGCCCAGATAATGGACAAAATACATCTGAACAAAACAGGCTGCGAATGAAATGGTCCCCGAGTCAAACCAGTACTTACTGATGATCTTGGGCAAAGTGGCGGTGCTGAATAAAACGTCACAGGCGCACAGATTCAGAATGATGTAGTACACGGGTTTATGGAGGCGACGGTCGGCCGCAAAGACGAGAATTATCGTGGCGTTGCCGACCAACGTTAGGAAATAAACCAGGAACAAAAGTGCAGAGACAAGACTGTGGTACTGAGGATGAAGACCGGGGAATCCTGTCAGCAGGAACTCAGTCACAGTGCTGTGGTTTCCTTCGGACATGGTGGAGCGGGAACGTCCTGGACAACAAAGGCAGAGAAGACACTCATGAGAAATCAGACATCAGATACATTTTAGACTATAACAATAACCAGTTAATGCCTAACCCTAACTTTAACCCAACCACAATTCAAACCTTTGTCCTAAATTAACCATTTCCTCAGAAAGGAGGATGTTGTGACTCATTAGGGTCAAGTTGACGAGTGTTAAGGTCAGTGTTTATGCCAGAAAAGGTCCGAAAGAGATCACAAATACAAGGACTTTAAAACATGCTCAGTCACAAACTGCAGAAAGTCTTATTAAAATAGACTTTTTGTTAAAAGTCTTAAGAAAATAAATTAAAGACAAGACTCCATGAAACATACGTGATGACTTATTTAAGGAAAACTAGTGACAAACATCTAAACCTACTTTATTTAAAAAAAATATCTTTCATATTATTTTGTCTTTTTTTTTTTTTTTTTTTAATCAATCAATAAATAAATTCATATTACCAAAATCAGTTCGCACATACGTTTCCCAAAGACTGTCGCAGCATATTCCACACTCTCACGTCCGTTCACGTCCTTTTTCTAAGGTCTGTCAGCTCGACTCCAGACCATTTTTTTTAATTCTCTGAGGACCACTGTCACATTACTGTCTCTACAAACTGTAATATCAGACTTTTTCCATCATTTTTAAATGTTTATGCACACTAAATAGTCACCGTTTGTGCACCACTATTTTTTTTAACCCGTTCATTTTTGTTGCAAAATGAGCTTATTTTCACTTTGTGTCTTTCTCTAAAATCCTTCCTTTTTTTGATTATTATAATTATTATAACTAGTTTAGTAGCCGCATCTCGTGCCTCAGCTGACTCAGCATCATAGATCTGGAACATTGCCTTTACGTCTCCTCTATTAGATTCACTGTCTTAAGATACAGTATGTGGAAATGACTCATTTAACTAAATATCTGTCTTAATTTTACTGGTAACTGCTGCATTTTTCATCCAAACGTCATTGTCGACGGTGGACACACTGGTCTTTTCTTCTTCTTCTTTGTATAATAAGTTCTGGTAAGCTGTACACTAAAGCCGTGTTTCCCTCATGGTATTCTTCATTTTGGTAAAGTAGGGTACAATTTGGGTCAGGCTTGCGTTTCGTTTGAGAACAGTGCCTTTGCTTGGTAGGCGGGCAGTGGGTTGGCCTCAGCAAGACACGCAGCGTGACACTGTGCGGATACGACAACAACGAACGACGTCTGACGCGACAAAGAAAGACAAAAATGGAGGACATCCAGCAGCTCTTTTTGTCAACAAGATGACAAACTTTGTATGAGCCTGAAAAAACTGTAGTACCCCAAGTGAAGGTGACAATTATTTGGTACTGTTCCTCATAGAAACACACAAAAAAAATACTTACCATACTATACCGAACCATACCACTTGGAGGATACACAGCATAAGAGGTGCATTGCTGGCCTCCACAGTTCCAAATTCCCAATCACTGATGTTCGAAATCAAAGTTCCAAATTCTGTAACAGGAAATCTCATATGAAAATCTATCATTTACATCCAGTCATGTTTCATTGATACTATTTGCATTTTAAATTCTGTTGGTCTTCACTATAGTTTCATCAGTTCTCAGTTACAGGTTTAGGATCATTCAACATTACTTGAGGTTCATGTATGCCATCAGTTCAGTGTTGCTGCAGTTTTCATTTTTACTTTGTTAATCTACATGATGATGACTGTCAACGTGCCTGACAGGTGATCGCCAAACTAGGGGGAACTGTAGGAGAATTTCCCTGTAATAAAAATGACAAAATAACAGAGGAGACAGACTGAGATGTTTGACCAACACAAACGTTTAAACACATTTCAATAACCTACTGTTATATTGCTATGTTTCGTAAATTACTATTACTATTACACATTTCATATATCTTATATGACACATCACACTTATAGAGGAGGGATATATACGGAAGTTAAATTATATACTGTATGAAAGGTCAAAGGGTCAGGAAACCAACAAGTTTGGATATAACTTAAGGACAGAAAACATCCAGATGTGGTTCTGATGAGTGTTCAAACTATTGCCTAACAAGTTGCAGATAAACTAAGCTCTCGCCCAAGACTTTTGGACCGTGTTTATGTTTTACCAGAGAAGTAAGTCAAGGTCGGAGTGACCTTTTTTTTTTTATCAGATGGTTTGGGAGCCAATGAAAAACAGGCTCAAACCAGAGTATGTCCAAAACAGGAAGCATCTGTTTTTAGAAAGGAATTCCTAGATTGAGACACACACATGTACACATGCACTAATTTATGTATCAGACTATGAAGAGTAAAAAATGATGCTTTTCATCTGGCTGTTGCTTCACCACTAGGGTGTAAAATACTTTACATCTGTCTGCATTGTCATTTATTTCCTCCACAACAAAGTTGCCCTTTAGTCTCATCCTTATGCTATTCCAAAGAACCTACCACGGTTCCCACGGTAACCCACACACAGATCAAAGGAAGGTGAGGACGAGATCTGTCTCCAGTTTGTTTCTCCATGTGAAACGGGGCGGAATTGGCTCGTTTAGCTACCGATTTCCCTCGCATTTCTCATCCAAACACCACCAAAGTTGGCAGTGCCAAGTTTGAAGCCTGTCAAACGGGTACGTGACAAACAGACAGACAGACAGACATTCTTTGAGTAAATAGAGAGATAAACATTATGTTTATCATTTGGGAAACACTAAACGTGTTATAGCGAAGGGACTCAGCTTGTGATCGCTAATTTCTAGACATGTTTATTTAATTTAATTAAGCTAATGGCTCATAGGTCCCACCTGGGTAAACAACTACCCTTTAATGAAACTCCCTGATGTGACTTTACATTGTTACTAAGGGACGTGTGTTGATATCCCCAGTGTTTAATAGCTGTCTCTCAGCACAAATGTGTTCAACAAGGCAACAAGCTGGTTAACGTGACATATGGAGCCTCTTGTGTTTGATGGTTTTAGGGTTAAGTGGACAGTGACTGTCAATGGCAGATGTCGTGTTAGTATAGAGTAGACTGTATTGCAGCATGTAGAAAAGATCCAATAAAAGTATTTTTATTTTGTTTTTATTTGCAAATATCAGTGATTTGATGCTCACAGTATATGAGGGTTTTTACTTTTAATTGTAATGGTTCAGTGTGTAACATTTAGGAGGGTTTTTGCAGCAATTGAGTTATTAAACATCATACTCATACGTTATATGTTTGGGGAGTCTCACCATTAGATGTCGCTTATTCTTACACAGCCATCCTTCTTTCTTATGTTTGGATATGTTGTAAGAATATGGTTCGAGTAAAGAAAAAATATATGCCAAGTATAAACCAGGCTAGACAAGAGACGGAGACAATTGCTGGGCAAAATACTCTTTGTATGACTTGCCTTGGTCTTGGTTTTGTTACTGAACTTGGCCTTGACTTGGAGTTGGCATTGCTCATGGTCTTGACCTTGGACTTGACTTGCCTTGGTGTTGGTCTCGACCTTTGTCTTGGACCAGACATGTCTTGCTCTTGCTCTTGTTGGCTCTTGTTCTTGGTTTTGGTCATGAGCTTGGTCTTGCCTTGCCTTGCCTTGCCTTGCCTTGCCTTGCCTTGCCTTGCCTTGGACTTTGCCTTAGCCTTAATAGAGTTGGTCTTGGCTTTGGCCTTGTTTTTAGGCTTCGTTTTTGTTCTTGGCTTTTGCCTTGTCTTGTCTTGTCTTGTCTTGTCTTGTCTTGTCTTGTCTTGTCTTGTCTTGTCTTGTCTTGCTTTGCCTTGCCTTAGTCTTGGACTTTGCCTTGGCCTTAATAGAGTTGGTCTTGGTCTTGGCTTTGGCCTTGTTTTTAGTCATGGTCTTGGTCTTTGTTCAGAGATTCAGAAGAAAAATATTTCTTGTGACTTTATTTTTAACAAGAAACTTTTTCCACTAAATGAACAACATGTTTACTACTGTGTCACCACTGTCACGAGTTGACATGAGAATTCATTAAGGCACAGCGACACACACACACGCATGCAGACTTTAATCACACACTTGAGACCTTTGCTGGCACGAGACACTAACAAGCTTCCTCTTGAAACTTGTCATCATCCGTGTTAAAACAAACACGCCACTCTGTCTCTAAGATTAAAAAAAACAAAACAAAACAAAACAGTTCACTGACGTGATCTAAAAGTTTGTACATCACTTGAACATACTGTACATTGAACCAAACTGAAGTAAATTTAATTTATCTAACATCTGCTAGTTAAACAGATTATTGCTACAAAGTGAAAAATATTTAAATTATTATTGGTGTTACACAAAGTAAAGATTCTTTTTTCTGAATGAAAGCTATGTACATTTTATATCAATTATTAATTGTTCCATATCGGACACATTGTGTACAAATTGGGGAAATGCATGTAAAACACATAGATACTCAATTTTAGTATCAAAAAAGAAAGAGAGGAAATAATATAGGGATGGATGAACAAATCCCTTATTTGTTAAATGGAAATTAATGTATTTAATGATCTGGTAGAATAACTCATTCTGTATAAAATGTACAGTTGAGGACGGAATTTTTAGCCGCTCATGAAAATGTTATTGTTTTAAAGGAATTTTTCACACAGATTATTCATACTGGAAGCATGTCCTTTGATCAGATGAGACCAAACTAGAGCTCTTTGTCCACAGAGACATTGTTTATGTTTGGAGAAAGAAGGGAGAAGCATATGACCCAAAGAACACTGTCCTCACAGTGAAACACGGTGCTGCGAGTATTATGCTGTGGGGATGCTTCAGTGAGTCTGGAACTGGGAATCTCAAGGTGGAAGGAATCATGAAGAAACAAGGAGAATTTTGAAAGAAAACCTGAAGCAGCAGCAAAACTGGGTCTGGGTCGTCGCTTTGGCTAATAATTTTGACCCTGGTAATTTTTAGTTTTTGTGAAATAATTTCATTTCTTTGTGCAAAGTCAAATAATGGATAAAGAATCCAAAATAAAACTAGGGTGTTTGAAAAAACGGTGTTAAAAATTCTTTGCTGCTCTGTTTAACAGCACTTGGGAAATACTTTTAATAATTTTGTTCTCACAGAAAGTTACTTGGAAGCATTTTCTTTCAGAAAACAACTTAGAAAAGATATGAAAAAAAAAAAAAAAAGAAATTTTAAAACTTTAAATATTTCGATCTTTTAAAAACCAAGAATCAGAACCAGTTTAATGAATCGTATTATCATGGTGAGGGGTCTCTTTATGGAGCAAATTGTGATTAGAAACAAAGGAATCATAATCAATAATTTTTTTAAATGAATTAAATAAACTTGACAGACAAAGTCATTAGCAATGGCAAAATGGTAACAAACGGTAAAATGCATATTCTTAAACCAGTTTGTGAAACTGCTTTTTTTTATACATTTTTTATAATTTATTTATTAACTGTATTCTTTAATAATGTGCTTATTGGTCAAGTCATGTTGTTTTGTAAATCTTTTTTTTTTTTTTCAGAGAATTTTGTTTGATTTGTGAATTTGTGCTTTTCCAACCATGGTGTCACTGCAATCCCGGGTCCTGACTGAACCCAAGACAATATAGACTGAAGAAGACCCGAACATGACACGTCGGTTTTTGTCTGCGCTCGAACCTGACACAGAGTAAACTGAAGTGTAATTTGACTGTTCTGCAGGCAGTTGTTCACCTTTATTTATGGTTAACATTGATTATAACACACAAGCACAGAAACACACAAGACACACCTTTCAGGTGTGTGCAATAACATTTTCAGACATTTCAGACTCACCGTTAATGAAAATAAGCTCTTCTTTAGTAACTCTTGTTGAATTGTAAGCACTGATAACTAGTGACATAATCCATGGTGATTTATTTAGAGTTATTGTGGAGGAAAAGGATAAATATCCACCATGGACAGCTTCAACAGCCTGTGCTGGTGTAAATAGTAGGCCCTGGTTCTAAACAGAATCATATCTGTTTCTACTCATTATCACTTATTTTTACTCATTATACATCTAATTATTAAATGATGACACCCTATTTTTTTATGAAAATTCACCTAAAATTACAACATCCATTGACATGACTAAACATGACCTGAGACAAACAGACATTTCTGGAATTTTGTCCCCACCCGTCCAGTCAGTACGCAGAAAATCACCGATCCATGTTCTATCACTTTATCTTCCATGTGATTAAAACATTAATAACACATGGCAGAGATACTGCATTACTGTATGTTAGTTTGAGAAAGAGTGAAGGATTTAGGATCACATCACATTCTAGAGGACATAACAGATCATTGCTGCCACCTGCTGGTTAGTCATTGCTGTGCACATTATCATCAGAAAATGAAAGAATGAAATTGATTGTAAAACATGTGTTTTATTTGGAAAAAAAAAAAAACACATGGAACTTACAATGCATGAAAAGCAGAGCTTACAAAATGATAAAACATCTATATAATACCCCCCTCACATAGTGTTATGTGCTCATTTTATTTCAATAGTATATGCTACTCAAACAAATAAGGAGACACAATTGCTGTGACAACATTAAACATGTCATACGTGTTTGCAGATAATAAAGTAGTTTTAGAAACAGAAAAGATCACATATTATTAGATTATTATTAGATTAGTGTCTGGGTGGCTAAAATAAATCCCTGCCTCTCAGCTCTGGCACAATTCATTCAATACATGTAATCAAACACCAAAAACTGAATACATTTTTGCTGTACTTCAAATAAAAAATGCCATATATACTGTATAGTACAGTTACAAACTGCTAATAAGTTAACATGTGCACATAAATTGGAAGGAAGACTAGCAGCAAATCAAGGATTTTATGCTTATTATGATGATGATTAAATGATCATTGACAGATGTGATGGAAAATTACAGGGGACACCTGGTGGAGAAAGGAGGAACAACAGTCATAAACATGTCAAAGCACATGTGATTTTGCTTTACCCGTCCTATAGTGGAGGAAAATACTAAACTGCAGCAGCAACAGGGCATCAAAATAGAAGTGTGTGTAAAATAAAATGATTAATATGTATACACATGCAGCATAATTACACGGGAATATTAATAAATTATGATATATTGTGTATATAGTGAAAACAGGATAAAAAAAAGCTCTGAAGGTACAAAAGTGAGGACATGACTGGACAAGATGAAAATCTAAAGTTATAAATTTAAGCAAATTAAAGCAAATTCAGGGTTTTTCCTCTTCACACATTATACATTGTGTTTCAAAATAGAGGCTGAGAACTTGTGAATGTGTCATCTGAATAATCAATAAGGTGAACTAAGTGTGTTTTTTGTGAGTTTAATGGTGTTTTATTTGACTGTGTGAGTATTAGTTATATTTTGACCCAATTAAGTGGATAGTGTCACAACACAACCTTGCCACTTTATTATTTTGCCTTTCTTATTTTTGGTGGTAAACCTGAGTGGGGGCGCGCTTCAGAGTGTTTCTGTTGACTATGCCTGGTCTTCAGTGACGCACTGAGTTCAGCGTTTAAAGTCAACTTGAGCTCGGCAAGCCATTGAAGACTAGCTAGGCTTAGCTCCAACCTGATAGTTTGGGCGTTTATTTACTTTTCTTAGTTTTTCCACTTTCCAAACATAATTCAGTTCTTTTAGCGTATGACACATTTTTGTTTGGTCTACAATAACTTGTTTGTGACCTTTGATTTGTGGTAACTGCACTGTTTGTTGGGTCACTTTTCATTCGTGTTCGTGTGTGTGGTCATCTTTGTTTGGTCACTTGTATGTTACTGTTGTATTTAATTATTTATGACTTTTGTGTGGGATAAAGATCTTCGTGCGGTGGACTTGACCGTCCAATTAAGTCAGTTTGTTGTATTTCAGTTATTTGTTTGTGGCTCATGGCCGTGGTGTCCATTTTGTGCTGTGGTAGTGGCAGTTCACTTTTGTTGGGTTTCGTGTGGTGGCGACTTTTGGTTTGACCCATTTAGTTTGTGGCTGTTGCACTCCATTTTGGTGGACACATGTGTTACTCTTTTGTGTTGAAACAGACTCGAGTTGCCTTTTGTGATTTTTCACCTCATGGTGGTAGCTATTTTGTAAAATAGCCACTAATTTAGCAAATGGTGTAGGTTCTGCTAAATCTAGTTCAGAGCTTAGATATTCTGTAGCTTGTTTGGAGTTGTAACATAAGGCTGTAACTTTTAGCATTTTAGTGCTAAAAGAAACCATTTCTTTAGGGTTTTTTTATTTATTTTTTTTTTTAAGGGGTGGTGTTACGACCCTGGGGTTGTGGGTTCCTTTTTCCTTGTATGTATGAGTCTGCATGTGAGTCTTTTATGGGTTGCAGGTGTGCATGTTTGATTTGAATGACATGTGTGTGAGTGTCTAGGTGGATCCTGAGAGCTGATTGGTCCTGCACAGGAGGTTCCAGTATAAGAGGCCTGATCATCCCAGCTGCATTGGACTTCCCTTGAACCACTCTAAGCTAGACTGCCAGTAGATATTTTGTACTTTAATAAACTTTGTTTTTAATAAACCTTTAGGAGTTGGAAGAGGGAGTCTCCACACTCTTGTTGCGATCAGGTTTCCCCTAGGCCTGGTCGTATCAGTGAGTAGCTCGGACATCTTTGTCCTGAAAATGTGTCTTTACCTCGACAAAAAAAACACGCAGAAAAAGACACTCTCTTTAAAATTCATGATAAAGATGAGGAAATGAAGTAGAGAAGAACAACACAGGAAGAGCAGACTCCTGCTGTGAGGCTGCAGTACCACTGATGGAAAAAGGGGGACACAGAGAGCAGGACTGTAGTTAAACCAGTTCTGTGTTTGTGTACAGTGTGTCGTTATATGAAATAGTGAAAATGTTGCTTCTATACATGTGTTTCATACCAGAGCATCTATTCTGTGCAAATGCTGATGAACAATGATGTTCTGCTTTGGTCCCCACTAAGTGGAAATGTGTGTGTTTACACAGTCACATTATGGGGACTAGTCTTCTTTATGGGGACAAAAATCAACTCACCATAATGTAAATGACTACATTTTAAGGTGAAGACATGTTTTAAAGTAAGGTCGAGGTAAGGGTTAGGTTAAGGTTAAGTTTAGGGCACTAGTAATTATGGTTAAGTTAGAGTAAGCCTCAAGAAATGAATTTAAGTCAGTGCAATGTCCTCTGACGTCATGGAAACCAGTTTGTATGTGTTCTTGTATTTGTCACTTTGTGAGGACCGAAACTTGTATAAAAACTTGTATAAACAATACAGAGTGAGAAAATTGTGGAAATTGGGGACATTTTGTCTGGTCCTCATTTTGTCTGGGGTTAAAACCTGGTTTTAAGGCTACAGTTAGAATTGGGTTAATGTTAGGGTTAGGATAAGGGGTTAGGGAAAACATTAGGTCTATGAGGGTCCTCATTCAGAATGCTGCACAATTGTATGTGTGATTGGTGTTGGGTTCCTTTAAACCTGCCCCATGCTAGAGGATAAGTCCCAAACTGTCCCTTCCGACAATCATGGGTGTCTTCCGATTTTAGGCTAAAGTGAATGTTTTAAATAGTAAGTGTTAAACATGTCTGATACGAATTGAGCAGTGGTGGCGTGAGCAGAACCCGGCAATAACCAATGAGAGCCAGTTGACTGGGAAACGGATGTTATGCACTTTTGTTTAGAACCATATCTTGTACAAGTTGATTCTGTCTTCTGAGTCATTGTGATGGTAAAATATCTTGTTGCGGGGAGACTGGGGGCTGTCTCCACTGCCCCCTACTGTCTCTTATGACTTCATCCACAGTTTTTTGTGTTTCTCAGTACAAAACATCGCACACACAACTATTAGCTCACATCGACAGTCTGCCTCCATGTGTGTTTATATTCTGAAGTGACGTTAAATCACGCTGTGACTTTCTGTGAGACCCCTCTGCTGTTGGCTTTTTGTTATATTTGGAATATATATATATATTTTTCTTTTTACATTTTTGACTCACTTGTGTCTGCATTGGGATTCAACTAGCAACTAAAAAATGTCCTTAAAGGATGCTTTTGTTACATCCAGATTAGATTATTGCAACTCATTACTATCTGGATGTTCCAATAAGTCTGTTAAAACACTCCAGTTAATTCAAAATGCTGCAGCACAATTTCTGAAAGGGGAGAGAGAGACCACATCACTCCAAAAGAGTAGAATGGGAGGCAGAGCCTTTAGTTACCAGGCTCCTCTCCTGTGGAACCAGCTCCCAGTGTCGGTTCGAGAGACAGACACCCTCTCTGTATTTAAAGTTAGACTCAAAACCTTCCTTTTGGAAAAAGCTTATAGTTAGAGCTGGCTCAGGGAAACCTGAACCACCTCTTAGTTATGCTGCTATAGACCTAGACTGCTGGGGGGATTTCCTGTGGTGCACTCACACTCACTCTCTCACACTCAGGGTATGAATATGACTTTATTACATGTCATTAACCTTGTTCTCCTTCTTTCCTTATTTCCTTCTTGTCTCTCTCTCTCTCCCTTTCTCATTATGCAGGCTGCAGGATCCAGATCCAGATTTGATGCTAATATTATTATCACTAACTTTAGTATTGTTATTATTATGCTATGATTAATTTCTTATCACCGGTTTCTGCTGCTGCTTGTATAAATGACACTGTAGTTCTATAAACATAACATAACTAATTCTAAACTGTTGTATATTTGCTCCTGGTCACTCTCTCTTGTCTCTCCCTCACCTCCCTCTTTTGTCTTTCTCTCCCCCCTTTCTGTCCCCCACTTTCCTTTCACCCCAACCTGTCTAGCCAGATGACCGCCCATCTTTGAGTCTGGTTCTGTCAGAGATTTCTTCCTGCTGACAGGGAGTTTTTTCTCTCCACTGTTGTCTAGTGTTTGCTCATTGTGCTCAACTGTTGGGTTTCTTTTCTCTCTGTAATATTGTAAAGGTTTAGGCCTTACTATGTACAGTGCCTTGAGATAATGTATGTTGTGATTTGGTGCTATACAAATAAAATTGAATTGAATTAAATAAGTTAAATTAAGATATTTAAGAATGTTTCTTTGCCAAGTAAACTTACACTTTTCAAATAAATTATGACTTTATTGAAGGCAAATGAAATACAAACGACATGAGCTCACGCATGTGTCACTGTTACAAAATGATTCAAAACAGCAGAGTAGCTGTTTACTGCAGTGTTTCATCAAACCCTCTGAGGTTCATTACCAGCTCCTGAGGACTCATCACTCCTGAGGCCTGAACAGTGTCACACATCTTTCCGATCAACACTTCATAAACAAGGAGGCAAGTCATTAACCTAATGAGCAGAGTTAAAGAAAGAAACAGTTGCTAAGTGTCAGTAAACACAACGGAAAGACAGATGATGACATCTAAAACCTAATAAAGTAAGTATTTGAAGAACTATGTTACAACAGTGGCAACAACTAAGTGACATAATCTGTGAGCATCATTCACAGCTTTCTAAAACCAACATTTTTTCTCTGTAAAAATCACTATTTGCTCATTTAAAATTTGATATTTTATGATATGCAAACCCAATTTCCAAAAAACGTTAGGAAATGTTCTTGAAATGCACTTCAAAGCTTAAATACATAATTTGTCAAATCACTTGAGCCTTTATTTAACAAAAAGAACTCACTTATGCTCCCACCCCCCCCCTTCCTCTCTCCTGGCCGTGTGCATTTGTTTTCAATGGAGCTGACGAACACAAGCCATGAAGCCATGTCCATGGGAAAACAGCTGACCACCCACCAAAAACAAACCAGCAACAGACGTGGTTCATAAAAATGGTTGAGCAAACATCTTTACAACAATAGAAGTGCAAATATACATAAATACACAGAGAGTTTGTCCCAAATATACAAGTGCAACAGGAAGACAGCTTTTCTCTGTTTCTTTTTCATCGGCTCTGCCATGATGAATGTCTGAAATAATGCTATCGTGCCTGGTTGGGGTTGCCTGCGATGGACTGGCGACCTGTCCAGGGTGTACCCCGTCTTTCGCCCTATGTCAGCTGGGGTTAGCACCAGCGCCCCCACGACCCTCCTGTGGAGGGTAAAGAGATAGAAGACAAATGAGTGAGTGGTTGGGGATGTGTGTGTGTAAGGCCTTGAAGCAATTTGTGTTTCTCGCAACACCTCCTGATTTTGAGGACTCCAAGTCGGAGTAGGGGACAGTGGAGACAGCCTCCCAGTCTCCCCGCAACAAGACATTTTATCATCACAATGACTCAGAAGCTATTAAATTAGTGTAAAAAATGCTGCATAGTTCTGCTTAAATGTCCTGTCCAGCTGTTTCAAGGGGACAATGTAAGGGTCGTATATATTCAGACTGTCAGATTCTGCGACATATTTCTTGATCTCTGTGGATTTAAAGTGCGCAGTGGCATCTGACGGGCTGAATTCAAAACAAGTGGAGTTTATTTTTCCTGACAACATGGTGGAGTAAACTAATTAAGTCACATGACTTTCTGAGTTCTGACCCATGACCCTACCCTCTTCAAAGCTGACTGGAGATCAGAATTGCACTTGAAGAGATTATATATACTGTATATTAAGTCAAGACTAAGAACTTTTTTTAAACTAATCGTATATATTTATTAGTTCATGATTTCTTTAGTTGCCTTCCTATTTTGTAATTCACTTATATTTATAATTCTTTATTTTTTTAATTTCTGTTTGCTGTACTCCATACTTTATTCTCCTTAAATTTGAAATTCTTTTTAGTGATTTCTTGCATTTCTGTCTCGATGTTGGATTAAAGTGTGTGTGGATTTTGTACACGAGCTGATACAAATGAGTCTAGTGTGAAGTGTTGGCACCCTCTGCTGGTCTTATTTTGTCAATACACAGAGCAATATGGGGGGAGGGAAGTATGCAACTTCACAATTGCAGTATGTATATACTGTACACCTGTACACATACTTGCAGTTATATATTGTCTTATTTTCTTACTTTTAGTCATGCATAGATTTTTTATGTTTTTTATTTTAGAAATTATGTTATTCTCTTCATTTTTCCTTGTATTTAAATGTGAAATCAAAGGTTTAAAACAGCTCTGCAATATGTTTTAATCCTAAAATCCTGAAAATTCTGTGAAGGTCTGTGTTGTTTTAATTCCATTGGGTTTTTTCCCAACAATAATATATATCATTTAACTTTTTTCACTAAATATTCAATTATACCCTAGCAAATGGATAAGATTTTTAAAGTAGCAATGAATGACATCTGCAATGACTCGATAGGTTGAGATGCAAATATAAGTGCAGCTGTTTCATTTGAAAGAAAACATCACTTTCATTTAATATGATTTATTTTTTTAATCAGGTAATAAGATCATTAATTTTTGCTACTCATTTGGAAGTGAAGTACTAACATTAAAATGAGCAACACAACAGTTAGTAACAAGCTGATTAATATGAAAACATACTTTATTGTACAGTTAATGTGCGTTATCCATTCAATTCTTCTTTTAGAAATATTCTTCAACATATATTTAAACGAATTCTATTTAGACTTTGAAATAAAACATGATTGATTTTGAAGTGTGGGTTTAAAAAAAATATCAGAAGTAAGGTTGTAAATTATGACATTATTCTATTGTATCATTAGGATGAAAATAAAAATAAATAAATCACATAAAATTATCTTTACAACTCAGTTTCTACACAGAAAATTCAGTTGCCTTTCCCCACACCTGGCGAATTAAATCTGCTCTTTAAAGTTTTTCATAGTCATCCAACCAAAGGAAATGAGCTCAAATAGAAGACATTTTACTAAACAAAAGACACTGTTTGTCCTCATAAACAGGACAATGAGACAAAACAGAATATTAGAATCATTTCATCAAGTTCACTAATGTGCAGGAAAATACAATTGTATTTATGTATTTAATACAATTCTATTTATGTACAGGAAAATACAATTTTCCTGTACATAAATGTGCTCATAAACATTTAGTCTTTTATAAGACTCTACCTTGTTATTTATGAGTTAACGAGTCTAACATTTTGGTTTATACCACATATCAAGCAACCACTTTTCTTTCTACCTAATTAACATGTTGTTCTTCATCTCTTTAATGTCACAAAGTAATCTGTGAAATATTCCACATGTATTTACTGTACAAGGTAAAAAGATAAAAATGAGAGTGGGAGATGAGAAAATCACTCCACGCTTGCAAAGAGTCTCAGTTTGTGGCACGAAAGGCACCAACAAGTGAAAAACAGCACTTATGCTGAAAAAAATACACTAGTTTTTCTCTGATTTCTTTAGTTTTCAAGCCGTAGATGATTGGGTTCAGCGTTGGAGGGAAAATCAAAGTTGAAAGTCCTATGAATTTCCTCAAATATGGGGAGACATTCTTTATTCTGTAGGATATGATGGTGAAAAGGCCCAGACACTCCAGCAGGAGGAAGACTATGAGATGCGTGGCACACGTCTGCAGGGCTTTGGCTTTTGTGTCTGACCGTTTGGTTCTGTAGCACGTGAGGAGGATCTGGAGATATGTGTACAAGACCATTCCGTTGGCTATTGCCTGTGAAAGAGCAACTATAAAAAGGCCGTAAATGTTATTGACGCTGGTGTCGGCACAGACCAGAGTCAGCAGAGATGGATTATCACAGTAGGGTTGTGTCAACACAGACCGACAGCGGGGTAAACGCAGGAGCAGGATGAAAAGCACAGAAATCAAGACCAAACATCCCATCCATGTGATGGCAATGACTTTCATGATGTGAGCATTAGTCATCACAGTGTTGTATCTCAGAGGGTGGCATATGGCGATGTACCTGTCATAGGCCATGGCAGTGAGAATAAACACGGTCCCTGCTGCATAGATGTGGAGAAAGAAAGCCTGGGCTACACAGGTGGAGAAGTGAATCCTCTTGCTGTCAGTCAGAATCTCTTTCAGAACCTGTGGGAAGAGCGCTGATGTGCCTATGAGGTCGTTGATGGGCAGACTGAGCAGAATCAGGTGCATGGGTTGGTGCAAAGATCTGTTGAGTACGATGGTGAGGATGAGAGTGAGGTTGCAGAAAAGTATGATCATGTAGTTCAGTGCTGCTAACAGGAACGTGGAGGCGACTGTTTCAGGGGCAAGTTCAAAGTCAATTTCCAGGTAAGAAGATATGTTGTATGGGTTGTCCATCTCTACAACTCTTCCTCCCTGTGGGACATTGGGAAACTGTGAGTATGTCATGTACATCAGCAAGCAGAACAAGAACAAACCATGACAACAAACAGCCAAAAACATAATCACAAACCAATAACATGATAATAGCCAGCCAAAAGTCTCTAACAAGTCAAAAAGGTGATAATAATCAGTCAAAAACATGCTAACAATTTAAAAACATGGTTTTTAGCATAAAAACATGTTAACAAGTTAAAAACAATATAAATGATGAGTCATAAACATGAACATAAAAACAAAACAAGTAAAAAAGTAACAAGTCAACATCATGATAATCAGTCAAAAATATGGTAACGAGTCAAAAAATATGATAATAATCAGTCAAAAACATAATAACTAGCCAAAAAAACATGCTGACAAGTCAAAAATGTGATTATAACCAGCCAAGAACATACAAAAGCCAAAAACATAATTAAGTCGATAAAAGCTAAAAAAAATAATAACGAGTCAAACCAGTCAACATTTTGATAACTAGCCAAACAATGCACAATAGTAGTTTGCCAAAAAACATAATACCAAGTCAAAAACATAATAACAGTCGAAAACATAACTAGCTAAATACAGCTAAAAGCTAGCTAAAAGAAAAAAATTATAAATGACAACAAACAGACAAAAAATAATCACAAACCAATAACATCACAATAACCAAAACTTTGCCAAAACTTGCTAACAAGTCAAAAAAGATAATAATCAGTCCAAAACATAATAACAGTAAAAACATGATAACAAGTCAACCACATGCTAAAACTTAGTGATAACTAGGCAAAAACATGATGATATGACACTTAAATGTCAGTAACAATGAGGAAACTGCACAATGTTACTGCTAATGGAGACAAAAATAAAAACATCTAATTCAAACAGGACACATCACATATATAAGAATATATCATCATATTTACAAGTTAATGCTTGTGACAACCATGAAAATGTATAGTTGTTATAGTCTCTGTACCTGGTGCTGCCAGTAGTGGCAGTGACCATGTGCTCAGATCTGCAGAGGAACAGTTTATAAAGACGTGATGACTGAACATCATGAAGAGTGAGGTGAGGAGCTCCCTCAAGTCCTGATCACACAAGACTGATTACATAGTTTATCTGTGGAGAAGAAATGTTCAAGGACTTCACCTCTGTTTACCTCGCAGCAACACGAGCAACAAACAGGATAATAAACAGACAAAAACATGGCAATAACCAGACAAACATATAACAAGAAAAACTAAAAAAAAAAAAAAAAAAAAATCAGGATAGCAACCAGACAAAATATGATAATAATCAAAAAACTGGATAATACCCATACAATAATATGACCATAACCATACAAAAATGTGATAAGAACCAAAAAACATGACAATAACCAGATAAAAATATAAGAACCAAAAACAGGATAGTAAACAGAGGAAAAACATGACAATAACCAGATAAAAATATAATCATAACCACAAAAAACTGGATAATGACCATACAATAATGACAGTAACCAGGCAAAAACACAACTACCAAAAACTCACTCACTCTCAGGGGAATAAGAAAAACTAAAAAAAAAAAAACGATAGTAACCAGACAAAAATATAACAATAACCAGACATAAAAATTATGATAATAACTAAAAAAAACATGACAATAACCAGACAGAATTATAATAATAACCAAAAAACTGGATAATACCCATACAAAAATACAACCATAACCAAACAAATATATGATAACAACCAAAAACCATGACAATAGCTAGATAAAAATATAATAACCAACAAACATATGATAAGAAACAAAGAACATGACAATAGCTAGATAAAAATATAATAATAAAAACTAAAAAAAACAGGATAGTAACCAGACAAAAATATGATGATAACAACCAAGAAAACATGATAATAACCAGGCAAAAATATGGTAACAACCAAAAAACATGACAATAACAGACAGAGATATGACAATAAATACAATAATAAAAACCAACAATACATGCTAATAACAAGCCAAATATAATATGAAGCAAAAATACTGTATAACAAGTCAAAAAATATGACAAGTCAAGAATTATTAAATGAAGCAAAAATGTAATAAGACAAAAACTATCATTTCAAGCCAGAACTTTAATAACAAGCTAAAAAATATGACAATTACAAGCGCAAAATATAATATGACACAAAAATGTAAAAGACAAAAACAATAATATCAAGCCAAAAAATTTAATGAAAAGACATGAGCCAAGCTTTATGTTTATTGGTTAATAATAAAAATGTACATTTACTTCTTATGACATTAAGCAAAACTTTCAACATTTAATTGAGTTTTACCATATCATTATTTTATTTTGTGCTTATGCGTCATTTATATATACACACGTGTGTTAGTATTTGTTACCTCTCTTGGACCAGGCATAAACACTGACCTTGTCATGGACACCTGTTGCATTTTGATTTTGCATTTCTTTAAAATTTGCAAAAGCTGAACAGTTGCAGTATTGACACTATTCTTTTTATAGCTGTGGTTTATATTTTACTCTATATTGCTCTATATATACTATATATATGTCTCTTTTTTTGAATTGATTTTGTTATATTATTGAAAGCATTAAGTGAGCAACTGTAGCCATTTCATGAAAACATCAAACACTTGCAGTGAACAACATATTGTTCTCAGATGCTACCACTGGGGGGCGCTGAAACTCTTAAAGTCACCTCTGCCGAGGAAGTAATGGTAATCTGTCTAGATAGATAAATATATTATACATTCTTTAAACATTTGTGCATATATATTATGCATTTGTGTGTGTGCGTGTTTGTATTTGTTACCTCTTCAGGACCGGGCATAAACACTGACATTGTCAGGACCTAATTATTCAAATTCTTCTATCAGAGTTTTTTTTTAAAAAAAGGATTTTAAAAATGAAAACATGGTTGATTTTGCAACTAAATCACATACATTATCTACTAGATCTCCTAGAACAAAGCTTTCTTTACTTAAGTTTTTAATAGTCATCCAACCAAAAGAAGTCAGCACAAAGAGAAGATATATTACTGAAAAGAAGACACTGTATGTTCTCATAAACAGGACAGTAAAACAAAAAACATGGATCTTATTCTCGATGACTGTGTTCCTCTTGTAGGGCATTTAATCCAGAACTAATGGTAACGTTTCTGTACATAACCGAGCCCATTTTGTCATTTATTTAAATTATAAGATTCTACCTGACAGTTATTCTTTATGAGTTAGCAAGTCCTAAGCTTTGTTTTAAATCATATGTCAACAACAACTTGTCTTTATACCTATGAAACATGTTGCTCTTAATCTCTTTAAAATTGCAAAGTAATCTGATAAATGATTTTTGCCAATGCTTTTGCAAATGAGAGTGGGAGATGAGAAAATCACTCTACACTTGTAAAAAGTCTCAGTTTGTGGCACGAAAGACACCAACAAGTGAAAAATAGAACTTTTGCTGAAAAAAATATACTAGTTTTTCTCTGATTTCTTTAGTTTTCAAGCCGTAGATGATTGGGTTCAGCGTTGGAGGGAAAATCAACGTTGAAAGTCCTATGAATTTCCTCAAATATGGCGAGACATTCTTTATTCTGTAGGATATGATGGTGAAAAGGCCCAGACACTCCAGCAGGAGGAAGACTATGAGATGCGTGGCACACGTCTGCAGGGCTTTGGCTTTTGTGTCTGACCGTTTGGTTCTGTAGCACGTGAGGAGGATCTGGAGATATGTGTACAAGACCATTGCATTAGCGATCACCTGCGTAAAAGCAACTATAAAAAGGCCGTAAATGTTATTGACGCCGGTGTTGCCGCAGACCAGAGTCAGCAGAGATGGATTATCACAGTAGGGTTGTGTCAACACAGACCGACAGCGGGGTAAACGCAGGAGCAGGATGAAAAGCACAGAAATCAAAACCAAACTCAACATCCACGTAATGGTAATGACTTTCATGATGTGAGCATTAGTCATCACAGTGTTGTATCTCAGAGGGTGGCATATGGCGATGTACCTGTCATAGGCCATGGCAGTGAGAATAAACACGGTCCCTGCTGCATAGATGTGGACAAAGAAAGCCTGGGCTACACAGGTGGAGAAGTGAATCCTCTTGCTGTTAGTCAGAATCTCTTTCAGAACCTGTGGGAAGACAGCTGTTGTGCCTATGAGATCATTGATGGGCAGGTTGAGCAGAATCAGGTGCATGGGTTGGTGCAAAGATCTGTTGAGTACGATGGTAAGGATGAGAGTGAGGTTGCAGAAAAGTATGATCATATAGTTCAGTGCTGCTAACAGGAACGTGGAGGCGACTGTTTCAGGGGCAAGTTCAAAGTCAATTTCCAGGTAAGAAGATATGTTGTATGGGTTGTCCATCTCTACAACTCTTCCTCCCTGTGGGACATTGGGAAACTGTGAGTATGTCATGTACATCAGCAAGCAGAACATAATATGACAAAACAAACTTTCCATAAGGAGATATGACGGTTAAATTTAGGTTATAATGAGGATACATAATAACAAGCCAAAAACATGGTAACCAGACAAAAATATGAAAATAACAAGGCAAAAACATGATAATTAAAAGCCAAAAACCATAATAACAAGCCAAAAACATGATAACCAGACACAAACAGGACATAAATATAATAACAAAAACCATAAAATTAAGCTAAAAACATGGTATGCTTAAAAAAAGATTAAAAAAAAAGCCAAAAATTATAAGAAGCCAAACATACGATAACGAGACAAAATGATGATAATAACAAGGACAAAACATGATAATTACAAGCTAAAAATCATATCTAACTAAAATCATAAGAATGAGCCAAAAACAATAATAATAACAAGCCAAATACATGATAATTGCAAATCAAAAATTATCATATCAAAATAAAAATATATTTTGCCAAAAAAAGGATTAAAAACAAGCAAAAACATAATAACAAGACACAAATATGATAATAACAAGACAAAAAACATAAAAACAAACCAATAAATAACAATTACAAGCTAAAAACATATTTATGAAACCATATATATGTTTATGTAAGGCAGAAAACATGATCATTACTAATATGTAGCTAAAACATAAGAATGAGCTAAAATAATGATTTAAAAAAGCAAAAAATGATAATAACAAGCCAAAAACATAACAAGACAAAGATATGATATAAAAAGGCAAAAAAATAGAATACATAAATAAATGTGACACTTAAACTTAATAATAATACTGCTAATATTGCCAAACAAGAATATAAACGTCTAATTCAAACAACATCGCATACATATGAATATGTCATCATATGAACAAGTTAATGCTTGTGAAACAGTAATAATCAATCCCTTTAGAGCTGAAACAAAAGTAGTCTGTAGTCTGTAGTCTGTACCTGGTGCTGCCAGTGACCATGTGCTCAGATCTGCAGAGGAACAGTCGTTTATAAAGACGTGATGACTGATGAACAGTGAGGTGAGCAGCTCCCTCAAGTCCTCTGACTGATCACACAGTTTATCTGTGGTTTGTCGTCACAGACACAAAAGACGGAGATGAAACGTTCAACGACTTCACCTCTGTTTACCTCACATCAGCACAAGCAACAAACAGGATAATAAACAGACAAAAACATAAATTAACTAATAAAATACTAATATGACAAAAACAAAGACATGATCCAATTATTTATATATATATATATATATATATATATATATATAGGCAGGGTACACCCTGGACAGGTTGCCAGTCCATCTGCACACAATACAATCATGACAATAACCAGAAAAGAATATGATAATAACCAAAAACAGGATAATAAACATGTGTGTGTGTGTGTGTGTGTATATATATATATATATATACACTAGCGGTCAAAAGTCATTGAATCCAATGACAAAGTGTACCCAAACTTTTGACCGGTAGTGTGCATATATATGACAACAAAAAGACAAAAACATGACAATAACAAGAAAAAACAGGGTAATAACCATAAACATAAGCCATACATATGATAATAAGACATACAAATGAGCCAAACTTTCTTCAACTTTGTTTATTGTTTAATAATAAACTTGTACATTTTAGTTCTTGCAACCTTATGTCAAACTTTTCATACTGAATTGAGTTTTACCATGTCATTATATTATTTTGTGCATATGTATTATTTATATGTCTCTGTGAGTTTGTATTTATTACCTCTTTAGGACCTGGCATAAACACTGACTTTGTCAGGACCAGTTGTCCTAAAGTAAAACACAAAATTGAAAAACTCTGGGAGGAGACCAGGAACACAAAAGAACCAGAGCAACAGACCCGACTGAAATGTGACATGATACAAGCAAAATGGACAGGAAACGAGGAACAAAGAACCAAAAACCCAAGAAAGAGCAACAAAAACTCCAAAGACAACTGTCCAAACCAAGACTGCCTGGATTAAATCCAGGGGTTGTGACTCAAACACACAAAACAGATGAAAATAGAGAATAAATGGGTTTTTAAAGGTGACCTTTTTTTTACAAATTTACACCTGCTACGTTTCTTCTTAGGAATATTTTAAAACTCTGCTTCAGTTCTTTTGTTTTCAGTCCATAAATGATTGGATCTAAAAAAGGCGGGAACACGAGGACGGACACGCCGAGGAGCCTCCTCATGTACGGGTTTGCGTTCTCAATGCGATGAGAGATGATTGTTATGATGGTGTTGATTTGCAAGATCAAGAAAACGACTAAGTGCGTGCCACACGTCTGGATGGCTTTCCTACGAGCGTCGGTCTGATTCGTCATGACGCACGTATGCAAGATTTTTGCATACGTGTATATGACTACACCCAGCGTTCCACCTTGAATCAAGCACACCAACATTAACCCGTAGATGTTGTTGACTCTCGTGTCCTCGCAGACCATTTTTACGAGCGACGGATTGTTGCAGTACAAATCGACCACGTGTCTCCGGCAGATTTTTAAGCGAATGAGCAGGAAAAACAACACGCCTATGAGTGAGAAGCATATCAGCCACACAGCAGTGATAATCCTCGCCAAGTAAGCTGGAGTCATGATGGCGTTGTACCTCAGGGGGTGACACACAGCGAGGTAACGGTCGTAAGCCATGGCGGTCAAGATCAGCATGTTTCCTGTGCCGTAGATGTGGATTAGAAAACCCTGGATGATGCACGCAGGTTGGATTATGAGTCTGTCTTGTATCACGATGCTGTAAAGGAGATGAGGGAAAAACGCTGTGGCTCCCATCATGTCGCTGAGCGGCAGGTTGAACAGCAGGATGAACATGGGCTTGAGTGGCTTTTTGTTCACAGCGATGGCCGTCACTAACAGCAAGTTGAAAAACATGATCAACACGTACGTCAAAGTCCCCAATAAAAACACTGGGTAAATTCTGGTGTCGGGTAAACCCAATGTCTCCAGAGTGAAAATAAGAGCAGAAGAATTTGTGGACATAACTGACGAGGGGACGGTTTGCACCTGAAAAGAAGAATAAAATGATCAGTGACGTTCAATCCAACTTTATTTGTAAAGCACAGTGGACCAAAGTGGTGAATACAGAATATTAAATAAAAGACACAAAAACTCACACGCATCAGTAAAATACAACTAAAATAAATTCAAAGACATACACAATAAAAATGGAAGAATTACATAAGTAAAAACAAAAATAGCTAAAAGTATCAAAGGCCAATGGAAGGACAGGGAAGGAAACATTCCAAATAAACAATATTATTTCTTGTTATTATTTCTTGTTCTGGAACATATTTAAAATCAACTTTTAAATATTAAGAGTCCTTACATCTATTAATATATTCACCTACAAGGCAAAACAAACACAGGATGTGTCATTAGTGCAGAGGTCATTGATATTTACAATCAAAATAGCCATTTTGTCTCATCTGACACTCAAAATAAAATTTCTCTGGGGTGTCAATACAAACTGAACCTATGAAAAAAAACAGTTTAATCTTTAAATATTAAAAAAACAAAAAAAACAAAAACATAAATATACATAACAAAATAAACAATTTAAGACATTATAAAAAATTGTAGTCATTAGAGCATTTTTAAGTTTAATTCGGTTAATTCTGTTATTAAAGGTTATCTTGTGGAGGAAATGTTGCCATACAAATAAAGCTGCCTTGACAAAATAAAAATGTTTATAAATAAAAAAGTTCTTTTTTTTTTTTTTTTAATTAATGTAATTTTTTCTTAAAACTACAGTGAGTCACTGCAGATTCATGTTCTGACCCCTGGATTAGGGTGTTAGGATGATATATATTAAGATTATAACACTACAATCAATATATGCATAAAAAATCAATTAATGTAAAAAAACTCTTATTATCAAAGATTCTAAATCTATTTAAAACAATGGTAGTTTTATGATTAGAATTAAGCCACAGTATGTCATAAACATAAATTTTATACCCAGGTTACTTGTGCAAGTTTAGCTTAAATAAATCTACATTTTCTTTTGGATTTGCTTCTGCTTAGGTGGCTTTTTTTTTCCAAATTTAAAAACAACTTAATCTTGCAAACAATTTCCTCTGATTTCATGATGACATAACAGGAGTGTAGACCCTCAAAAGAGCCGCTCCATGGACTGATTGGAATCAGAATCGAATTGTGAGATTCTGAACGATTCACACCACTAATAATCAACATCAATATATCACGCAATTCAGAATTATTCACAAATTCAGCAAGAAAAATCACTTAAAACAAAAAGTGTTCTATAAGGAATGCACATCTAAACTAAATTAAAATAATCAAATAATACAGTTATAATATGGTTATACAGTTAAAAAAAAAAATCTTTGGAGCACTAACTCTCTAACTTGTTTTTTAAACCATTTAAAACACCAATAAATATCTCAGGTATAACAAAACATTTACATTTTATTTTTACAGCTGATCATGTTGAGGAAAATATACTTAATGTAGAAAGTGTGTGTGTGAGGATACGTGCTCACCTGCAGCTGAATTGTGATGTGATGCAAAACGCTCACCTTTAGATTTAAGCAAATTAAAAAAAAAAAAAAAGAAATACGTCATATCACCCAGGAATGATGACGTACAACAGTGGTGACAAACTTGTGTGTTACTTATTGTAATAAAAAAAAAATTAAAAGACTAAATTTAACATTTAAACATACTCATGTTGAGGAAAATATACTTAATGTAGAAAGTGTGTGTGTGAGGATACGTGCTCACCTGCAGCTGAATTGTGATGTGATGCAAAACGCTCACCTCTAGATTTAAGCAAATTAAAAAAAAAAAAAAAAGAAATACGTCATATCACCCAGGAATGATGACGTACAACAGTGGTGACAAACTTGTGTGTTACTTATTGTAATAAAAAAAATATAACGATTTGATTTTCAGACTAAATTTAACATTTAAACATACTAGATTTTACCCATTGTCTTGTTCATGTTTTGTTGAAGTCAACTATTATTTAACTATATATTTAACTTTTCCCATCATCATCTCTCAACAAAATAAAACCACAAAAGAAGTCAGAATTATCATTTTCTTTGTCTCAAAGTCCAAACTAAATGTACAGCTGATGCCTCTTCCTCCTCACAAATCTATATAAATCTACATAAATTACATTTCTGAATGCCCCATTTATTAAACATATTTTTCATGTCGGTAAACAATAACAAATTAAAATTAGCTGCAAAATCAGAAATACTGTTCTGCTGTATAAACCAGGGTAAGTGATCAGAGTGGAGCTGAGGAATTTTCACCGGAGTATGTAGATAATGAAACAAATAACCAAAAAATTATAATAAATTATTAATAATAATTAGAGTTACCTTATCTCTCACTCCATCTTAATCCATCTTAATCTAATTTCACTATGCCATAATATGTGAGGAAGAGGAGGATGATGAGAGAGCAGATTGGGAATAAATCTGCCTCATGTGAAAAGTTCGTAGTTGACTTTGCTCAAACTGCATATAATGTGTCACATACTGGTTTTGTAAAATTCTGTAAAATACTTTTAAATTCCAGTGTTAAAATGATTTTTCACTTTAGTTGATGGAACATATCAAAGGGCACAGAAAATCAGAGGAAATGCTAACAACGCAATTTGATTATTGGTGAGGTACTCAATTATCACTTATCAATTAATAAGCAGTTTTTGTCAGAAAAAACACCAAATGTAATACACAATTTAATATCATCAATGCTGGCTTTATTTACAAGTGTGATACTATTATTATACTATGATGTTAAAATACTTTAATATAAAAGAAAATATACATTTTTCCATTTAGTTTTAAATTTATGAAATTACTCAAAATGTGTTTCAGAATGTCAGGATTTTATTTGTGGGTTACCTTAAAATATACACATTTTACATACTTTCATTCTTTGAATAAATTGCAGCATCGGTTACATAAGGAAGCCACAGTACGGTGCATTTACAGGCCACACAAATACAGATAAATGGGATTGAGAGAGGAAAATCACCTCTGTATTTGTCACACTCCTACAGAGCTAAACATTATATAAACATGTCAAAATCTGGGTAAAGAGAAACTTAAAGTATCACATGTTAGTGTACAATAAAACTACTATCTGATATAACTCAGAATTATTCACCATTGTATTTAAACAACGACAGAAAAATAAAAATTGTCAGAGCGATGGTAACATGTGAGAGGAAAATCCAGTAACAAACATACAGAAACGTGTTAAAAGTATCATCTTTATAACAGTTGTGACATCACAATGATCTTAAACGTCATGTATCATTGGGCTAAACAACGTCTGTGAAGATTCTGTAAAGATTCTGGAAATATTTTTTTATTGTATTCTCAAACAGGATATTTTAAAGAAAATAGTATTGGAGGGATAAAAAAAGTAACTTCACTTCAAATCCAAAATAAAATTTCATGTCCTGGATTAATGATTTGTCGAATTTTTACAACCAAAACTGCAGAAATAATAATTTTGTATTGAGACTGATAATTTTGTGTTGAAAATGCATTATACTATACACAAATTAATTTTGTGTACAGTATAACATACATATGCATATGTCAATTTTATTTATAAAGCCCAGCATCACAAACACAATTTGCCTCAAAGGGCTTTACAGTCTGTACAGCATGTGACACCCTCTATCCTTAGACCCTCACATCGAGTGAGGAAAAACTCCACAAAAAAACCCTTTTAAGGGGAAAAAATGGGAGAAACCTCAGGAAGAGCCACAGAGGAGGGATCCCTCTTCCAGGACGGACAGACGTGCAGTAGGTGTCACATGTACAGAGACAAGTTCAGCAGTTACAAACAAAGCATCAAAAATTCACAGAGAGAAAAGACAAGAAAGACAGACCAGGATGATTCTAGAATCAGTAATATTAAGAACAATTATCATCATCATCTCATTCAGGGTGTGACATACGCTGCCACCATCTGGCAACGAAACTTTTGACTGGTAGTGTATATATATATATATATATAAAACAACAAAAAGACAAAAACATGACAATAACAAGAAAAAACAGGGTAATAACCATAAACATATAACAAGCCATAAATATGATAATAAGACATACAAATGAGCCAAACTTTCTTCAACTTTGTTTATTGTTTAATAAAAAACTTGTACATTTTAGTTCTTACAACCTTAAGTCAAACTCTTAATATTGAATTAAGTTGTACCATGTCATTATATTATTTTGTGCATATGTATTATTTATATGCGTGTGTCTCTGTGAGTTTGTATTTATTACCTCTTTAGGACCTGGCATAAACACTGACTTTGTCAGGACCAGTTGTCCTAAAGTAAAACACAAAACTGAAAAATTGTTCAAAATATGTAGTATAAATACTGAGAGGAGACCAGGAACACAAAAGAACCAGAGCAACAGACCCGACTGAAATGTGACATGATACAAGCAAAATGGACAGGAAACGAGGAACAAAGAACCAAAAACCCAAGAAAGAGCAACAAAAAGTCCAAAGACAACTGTCCAAACCAAGACTGCCTGGATTAAATCCAGGGTTGTGACTCAAACATACAAAACAGATGAAAATAGAGAATTAATTACAACTTTTTTTACAACTCCACACCTGCTACGTTTCTTCTTAGGAATATTTTAAAACTCTGCTTCAGTTCTTTTGTTTTCAGTCCATAAATGATTGGATCCAAAAAAGGCGGGAACACGAGGATGGACACGCCGAGGAGCCTCCTCATGTACGGGTTTGCGTTCTCAATGCGATGAGAGATGATTGTTGTGATGGTGTTGATCTGAAAGATCAAGAAAACGACTAAGTGCGTGCCACACGTCTGGATGGCTTTCCTACGAGCGTCGGTCTGATTTGTCATGACGCACGTACGCAAGATCTTTGCGTACGTGCATATGACTACACCCAGCGTTCCACCTGGAATCAAGCACAGCAACATTAACCCGTAGATGTTGTTGACTCTCGTGTCCTCGCAGACCATTTTTACGAGCGATGGATTGTTGCAGTACAAATCGACCACGTGTCTCCGGCAGATTTTTAAGCGAATGAGCAGGAAAAACAACACGCCCATGAGTGAGACGCTTATCAGCCACACGGCAGTGATAATCCTTGCCAAGTAAGCTGGAGTCATGATGGCGTTGTACCTCAGGGGGTGACACACAGCGAGGTAACGGTCGTAAGCCATGGCGGTCAAGATCAGCATGTTTCCTGTGCCGTAGATGTGGATTAGAAAACCCTGGATGATGCACGCAGGTTGGATTATGAGTCTGTCTTGTATCACGATGCTGTAAAGGAGATGAGGGAAAAACGCTGTGGCTCCCATCATGTCGCTGAGCGGCAGGTTGAACAGCAGGATGAACATGGGCTTGAGTGGCTTTTTGTTCACAGCGATGGCCGTCACTAACAGCAAGTTGAAAAACATGATCAACACGTACGTCAAAGTCCCCAATAAAAACACTGGGTAAATTCTGGTGTCGGGTAAACCCAATGTCTCCAGAGTGAAAATAAGAGCAGAAGAATTTGTGGACATAACTGACGAGGGGACGGTTTGCACCTGAAAAGAAGAATAAAATGATCAGTGACGTTCAATCCAACTTTATTTGTAAAGCACGGTGGACCAAAGTGGTGAATACAAAATATTAAATAAAAGACACAAAAACTCACA
>JAFBJR010000412.1:919125-1027857 GCA_016785285.1 Brachirus orientalis
GAGCGACGGATTGTTGCAGTACAAATCGACCACGTGTCTCCGGCAGATTTTTAAGCGAATGAGCAGGAAAAACAACACGCCTATGAGTGAGAAGCATATCAGCCACACGGCAGTGATAATCCTTGCCAAGTAAGCTGGAGTCATGATGGCGTTGTACCTCAGGGGGTGACACACAGCGAGGTAACGGTCGTAAGCCATGGCGGTCAAGATCAGCATGTTTCCTGTGCCGTAGATGTGGATTAGAAAACCCTGGATGATGCACGCAGGTTGGATTATGAGTCTGTCTTGTATCACGATGCTGTAAAGGAGATGAGGGAAAAACGCTGTGGCTCCCATCATGTCGCTGAGCGGCAGGTTGAACAGCAGGATGAACATGGGCTTGAGTGGCTTTTTGTTCACAGCGATGGCCGTCACTAACAGCAAGTTGAAAAACATGATCAACACGTACGTCAAAGTCCCCAATAAAAACACTGGGTAAATTCTGGTGTCGGGTAAACCCAATGTCTCCAGAGTGAAAATAAGAGCAGAAGAATTTGTGGACATAACTGACGAGGGGACGGTTTGCACCTGAAAAGAAGAATAAAATGATCAGTGACGTTCAATCCAACTTTATTTGTAAAGCACGGTGGACCAAAGTGGTGAATACAAAATATTAAATAAAAGACACAAAAACTCACAGACATCAATACACACACACACACACACAAAAAAAAACACAAAATACAACTAAAATAAATTCAAAGACATACAAAATAACTGCAATAAAAATGGAAGAATTACATGAATAAAAACAAAAATAACTAAAAGTATCAATAGCCAATGGAAGGACAGGGAAGAAAACATTCCAAATAACAAACAATATTTCCTTGTAATTATTTCTTGTTCTGGAACATATTTAAAATTAACTTTTAAATATTTGGAGTCCTTACATCTATTAATGTATTCACCTACGAGGCAAAACAAACACAGGATGTGTCATTAGTGCAGAGGTCATTGATATTTAAAATCAAAACAGCCATTTTGTCTCATCTCACACTCAAAATAAAATGTGTCTGTGGCGTCAATATAAACTTAACTTATGAAAAACATAAACATTTTAATCTTAAAATATCAACAAAAAATAAATAAATAAATGAATATAATCTACCCAAATAATATTATGTACATACCCAAATCATATTATGTACAAACTTTGCAAAAAAAGAGAATAACTTAAATACATAACAAAATAAACAAGTCATAACATTATAAAAATTTGTAGTCATTAGAGCATTTTTAATTTTAATTCTGTTATTAGTAATTTTTTAAATATTGTGAACCTTGGAAACTTTGGACTTAAAAGTTAGTAAAAATGTTTCTGGAAATGTTTCCTGTACATTTCTTTTATAATTTTTCACCACAGATACAGTGTATGTTATGTCCCATCTTAGTCAAACTTTTAGTTTTCTTTTGTCTCTTTTAATTATGTACTGATGAAAAGATTTAATCATGTAATTTTTTTATTTTTATGAATTTTAAATGTTAAACAAAAAAATGAAACTGCCTTGACAAAATAATTTTTTTTTAGGTTCGGTATGTGTTTTTTTTTTTTTTTTTTTGTTATTAATTCTTAATGTAATTTTTTCACAAAACTACAGTGAGTCACTGCAGATTCATGTTTCTGACCCCTGGATTAGGGTGTTAGGGTGATATATATTAAGATTATAACACTATAATTAATATATGTTTGAAAAAATAATCAATTAATGTAATGTAAAAAAACTCTTATTAAAGATTCTAAATCTATTTAAAACAATGGCTTCAGTTTTATGATTAGAATTAAGCCACAGTATGTCATAAACATAACTTTTTCAGGTTATACCCAGGTTACTTGTGCAAGTTTAGCTTAAATAAATCTACATTTTCTTTTAGATTTGCTTCTGCTTAGGTTGCTTTTTTTTTTTTTTTTTACAAATTTAAAAACAACTTAATCTTGCAAACAATTTCCTCTGATTTCATGACAACATAACAGGAATGTAGACCCTCAAAAGAGCTGATCTATGTACTGAATCAGTTTTCAATCAAAAGATGATTTGAATCGGAAATCATTTATTTTTTTTACCCAAGGAAGGAATTGGAATCAGAATCAAATTGTGAGATTCTGAAAGATTCACACCACTAATAATCAACATCAATATATCACGCAATTCAGAATTATTCACAAACTCAGCAAGAAAAATCACTCAAATCAAAAAGTGTTCTATAAGGAATGCACATCTAAACTAAATTAAAACTATAGACGCACAACAGAATAATGAAACAGAAGTAATGCCTGCTCACTGCTTATGCAATAATCAAATAATAGTTATAATATGGTTATACAGTTAAAAAAAATAATATTTGGAGCACTAACTCTCCAACTTGCTTTTTAAATCATTTAAAACACCAATAAAAACACACAGGAAGAGCAACTGTGTGGCAATGACAGTATTATTGGACTAAATATGTATCTCAGGTATAACAAAACATTTAAATGTTATTTTTACAGCTGGTCATGTTGAGGAAAATATACTTAATGTACAAAAATGAGTAGAAGTGTGTGCGAGGATACGTGCTCACCTGCAGCTGAATTGTGATGTGATGCAAAACGCTCACCTCTAGATTTAAGCAAATTAAAAAACAAAAAAACAAATACGTCATATCACCCAGGAATGATGATGTACAACAGTGGTGACAAACTTGTATGTACAGCTGATGCCTCTTCCTCCTCACAAATCTACATAAATCTGCATAAATTACATTTCTGAATGCCCCATTTATTAAGCATATTTTTCATGTCGGTAAACAATTATAAATTAAATTTAGCTGCACAGTTCTAATGGAAATGTTCTCATGGCTGGACAGTTATTGGCAAAGTAAAACTTTTATTCAATCACATTCATAGTTGAAATATTCTATTGTTTATTTCATTTATATAACTATTAGTCCAATAGTCCTACAGTTCTCAAACTGTGGTACGTGTACCACCAATGGTACGTGAGCTTCCTCTGGTGGTACTTGGAGGAAAATCAGAAATACTGTTCTGCTGTATAAACCAGGGTATGTGATCAGAGTGGAGCTGAGGAATTTTAACTGGAGTATGTAAATAATGAAACAAATAACCAAAAAATTATAATAAATTATTAATAATAATTTGAGTTGCCTTATCTCTCACTCCACCTTAATCCATCTTAATCTAATTTCACTATGCCATAAAATACCTTAATATAAAAGAAAATATAAATTTTTCCGTTTAGCTTTACATCAATGAAATGACTCAAAATGTGTTTCAGAATGTCAGGATTTTATTTGTGGGTCACACTTACATATTTTAAAATTTTATTCTTTGAACAAATTGCATATATATATATATATATGTGTGTGTGTGTATACACACACGACAACAAAAAGACAAAAACATGACAATAACAAGAAAAAACAGGGTAATAACCATAAACATATAACAAGCCATAAATATGATAATAAGACATACAAATTAGCCAAACTTTCTTCACCTTTATGTTTATTGTTTAATAATAAATCTGTACATTTTAGTTACAACCTTACAACCTTAAGTCAAACTCTGAGTTTTACCATGTCATTATATTGTTTTGTGCATATGTATTATTTATATGCGCGTGTCTCTGTGAGTTTGTATTTATTACCTCTTTAGGACCTGGCATAAACACTGACTTTGTCAGGACCAGTTGTCCTAAAGTAAAACACAAAACTGAAAAATTGTTCAAAATATGTAGTATAAATACTGGGAGGAGACCAGGAACACAAAAGAACCAGAGCAACAGACCCGACTGAAATGTGACATGATACAAGCAAAATGGACAGGAAACGAGGAACAAAGAACCAAAAACCCAAGAAAGAGCAACAAAAACTCCAAAGACAACTGTCCAAACCAAGACTGCCTGGATTAAATCCAGGGGTTGTGACTCAAACACGCAAAACAGATGAAAATAGAGAATTAATTACAACGTTTTTTTACAACTTCACACCTGCTACGTTTCTTCTTAGGAATATTTTAAAACTCTGCTTCAGTTCCTTTGTTTTCAGTCCATAAATGATTGGATCCAAAAAAGGCGGGAACACGAGGATGGACACGCCGAGGAGCCTCCGCATGTACGGGTTTGCGTTCTCAATGCGATGAGAGATGATTGTTATGATGGTGTTGATCTGAAAGATCAAGAAAACGACTAAGTGCGTGCCACACGTCTGGATGGCTTTCCTACGAGCGTCGGTCTGATTCGTCATGACGCACGTACGCAAGATATTTGCGTACGTGCATATGACTACACCCAGCGTTCCACCTGGAATCAAGCACAGCAACATTAACCCGTAGATGTTGTTGACTCTCGTGTCCTCGCAGACCATTTTTAAGAGCGACGGATTGTTGCAGTACAAATCGACCACGTGTCTCCGGCAGATTTTTAAGCGAATGAGCAGGAAAAACAACACGCCTATGAGTGAGAAGCATATCAGCCACACGGCAGTGATAATCCTCACCAAGTAAGCTGGAGTCATGATGGCGTTGTACCTCAGGGGGTGACACACAGCGAGGTAACGGTCGTAAGCCATGGCGGTCAAGATCAGCATGTTTCCTGCGCCATAGATGTGGATTAGAAAACCCTGGATGATGCACGCAGGTTGGATTATGAGTCTGTCTTGTATCACGATGCTGTAAAGGAGATGAGGGAAAAACGCTGTGGCTCCCATCATGTCGCTGAGCGGCAGGTTGAACAGCAGGATGAACATGGGCTTGAGTGGCTTTTTGTTCACAGCGATGGCCGTCACTAACAGCAAGTTGAAAAACATGATCAACACGTACGTCAAAGTCCCCAATAAAAACACTGGGTAAATTCTGGTGTCGGGTAAACCCAATGTCTCCAGAGTGAAAATAAGAGCAGAAGAATTTGTGGACATAACTGACGAGGGGACGGTTTGCACCTGAAAAGAAGAATAAAATGATCAGTGACGTTCAATCCAACTTTATTTGTAAAGCACAGTGGACCAAAGTGGTGAATACAGAATATTAAATAAAAGACACAAAAACTCACACGCATCAGTAAAATACAACTAAAATAAATTCAAAGACATACACAATAAAAATGGAAGAATTACATAAGTAAAAACAAAAATAACTAAAAGTGTCAAAGGCCAATGGAAGGACAGGGAAGGAAACATTCCAAATAACAAACAATATTATTTCCTTGTTATTATTTCTTGCTCTGGAACATATTTAAAATTAACTTTTAAATATTTAGAGTCCTTAATGTATTCACCTACAAGGCAAAACAAACACAGGATGTGTCATTAGTGCAGAGGTCATTGATCTTTAAAATCAAAACAGCCATTTTGTCTCATCTGACACTCAAAATACAATTTATCTGGGGTGTCAATACAAACTGAACCTATGAAAAAGAAACAGTTTAATCTTAAAATATTAAAAAATAAATAAATAAATACACAAACCCAAATCATATTATGTACCAACATTGCAAAAAAGAGAATTACTTAAATACATAACAAAATAAACAAATTAAAACAATGTGAAAATTTGTAGTCATTAGAGCATTTTTAAGTTTAATTCTATTATTAGTAAGTTATTAAATATTGGTGAACCTTGGAAATATTGGACTTTTCAGTAAAACAGTAAAAATGTTTCTGGAAATGTTTCCTGTACATTTTTTTTATTATTATTAATTTTAAATAATTTTTCACAGTGTATGTTAACACAGAATTTCTGTTTTGAATTTAAAATCTTGAGTTAGGGGAAACTCAAAACCAGACTCTTTTTTAAATTATTGTTTGTTATGCAACACTGTCACATTTTATGTCCCATCTTAGTGAAACTTTTAGTTTTCTTTTGTCTCTTTTAATTATGTACTGATTAAAAGATTTAATCATGTACTGATCATGTACTGATGTCATAAATAGGTTTTGTTAAAATTGTAAATTATTTATTTTCCCAAATTTTAAATGTTATCTTGTGGAGGAAATGTTGCCATACAAATAAAGCTGCCTTGACCAAATAAAAAAAATTACATTTTTACATTAATGTAATTTTTTCTTAAAACACTGCAGATTCATGTTTCTGACCCCTGGATTAGGGTGTTAGAGTGATATATATTAATATTATAGCACTACAATCAATATATGTATAAAAAAAATCAATTAATGTAAAAAACTCTTATCAAAGATTCTAAATCTATTTAAAACAATTGTAGTTTTATGATTAGAATTAAGCCACAGTATGTCATAAACATAACTTTTTCAGGTTATATAACCTGTATAATCTACATTTTCTTTTGGATTTGCTTCTGCTTAGGTTGCTTTTTTCCAAATTTAAAAACCTCTGATTTCATGACGACATAACAGGAGTGTAGACCCTCAAAAGAGCCGCTCCATGGACTGAATCAGTTTTGAATCCAAAGATGATTTGAATCGGAAATCTTTTTTTTTTTTTTTACCCAAGGAAGGAATTGGATATAAGGTATGGTTCTATAAGGAATGCACATCTAAACTAAATTAAAATAATCAAATAATACAGTTATAATATGGTTATACAATTAATAAAATAAATTCTTTGGAGCAGTAACTCTCTAACTTGTTTTTTAAATCATTTAAAACACCAATAAAATCACACAGGAAGAGCAACTGTGTGACAATGACAGTATTATTGGACTAAATATGTATCTCAGGTATAACAAAACATTTACATTTTATTTTTACAGCTGATCATGTTGAGGAAAATATACTTAATGTAGAAAGTGTGTGTGTGAGGATACGTGCTCACCTGCAGCTGAATTGTGATGTGATGCAAAACGCTCACCTTTAGATTTAAGCAAATAAATAAAAAAAAAAAAAGAAATACGTCATATCACTCAGGAATGATGACGTACAACAGTGGTGACAAACTTGTATGTTACTTTAATTGTAATAAAAAAAATTAAAAGACTAAATTTAACATTTAAACATACTGTATTTGACCCATTGTTTCTAATTAAGAATAATTTGGTGGAAATTGAGATTAAGATACTGTGCACATTTAGAGACAGTGTCCAGGAAGCTTTTTACAATGTTTTATTCAGATAAAGATGCTGGATTAACGTTGTTTTATTTTTATATTCACAACAACAATTGTCAAAGAAAAAACATACATAGACACATGAATACATACAGGGGAAAAAAAACAACAGATTAATATATCTAGTTAAAAAAAAAATACGATTTAATATCCCAATCTTCAATTTGACTTTTTATTATCTCCATCATCATATTTCAGTTCCTCTTCCTCCTCACAAATCTACATAAATCTACATAAATTACATTTCTGAATGCCCCATTTATTAAGCATATTTTTCATGTCGGTAAACAATTATAAATTAAATTTAGCTGCACAGTTCTAATGGAAATGTTCTCATGGCTGGAGAGTTATTGGCAAAATAAATTTTTTTTATTCAATCGCATTCATAGTTGAAATATTCTATTGTTTATTTCATTTATATAACTATTAGTCCCATAGTCCTACAGTTCGCAAACTGTGGTACATGTACTGCTGTATAAACCAGGGTATGTGATCAGAGTTAACTAGAGTATGTAGATAATGAAACAAATAACCAAAAAATTATAATAAATTATTAATAATAATTAGAGTTACCTTATCTCTCACTCCATCTTAATCCATCTTAATCTAATTTCACTATATCATAATATGTGAGGAAGAGGAGGATGATGAGAGAGCAGATTGGGAATAAATCTGCCTCATGTGAAAAGTCCGTAGTTGACTTTGCTCGAACTGCATATAATGTGTCACATACTGGTTTTGTAAAATTCTGTAAAATACTTTTAAATTCCAGTGTTAAAATGATTTTTCACGTTAGTTGATGGAACATATCAAAGGGCACAGAAAATCAGAGGAAATGCTAACAACGCAATTTGATTATTGGTGAGGTACTCAATTATCACTTATCAATTAATAAGCAGTTTTTGTCGGGAAATGCAACTTTATTTAAAAATGTGATACTGTTATTATACTATGATGTTAATATACTTTAATATAAAAGGAAATATATATAGTTTTCCATTTAGTTTTAAATCAATGAAATGACTCGAAATGTGTTTCAGAATGTCAGGATTTTATTTATGGGTCACACTTACATACTTTAAAATATATATTTTACATACTTTCATTCTTTGAATAAATTGCAGCATCGGTTACATAAGGAAGCCACAGTACGGTGCATTTACAGGCCACACAAATACAGATAAATGGGATTGAGAGAGGAAAATCACCTCTGTAGGTGTCACACTCCTACAGAGCTAAACATTATATAAACATGTCAAAATCTGGGTAAAGAGAAACTTAAAGTATCACATGTTAGTGTACAATAAAACTACTATCTGATATAACTCAGAATTATTCACCATTGTACTTAAATAATTTTTTATAACCAAAACTGCAGAAATAATAATTTTGTGCTAAGATGGGTAAATTATTTTGTGTACAGTATGTTTTTTTTTTTTTTTTTCCATTTTATTGTATTTGTATTTTGTTAATTAACATCTTGAATCTGATTATTTTGGGGTGGGGGTGGTTTATGTGTATGTGGTTTTTTTTTATTTGTTTGAGGAATAAAAGAACAAATAAAAAATAAAAATGAATTTGGGCTATAATTATTGTTTTATATACAAACATTTCAAATCGATCAAGTCGATTTGGATGATTGTTTCAAATAAAATGTCAAAGTTGAGTTTTTCAGCTGAATTAAAGTTAGATAAACCAGTTAACTGTAGACTGAAAAAGAATAAATACAGAAAGATTTCACCAATCTGAAGCAAAACAGTCACACACACGTGTTAAGTCAATTTGCACAGGAACTGCAATGGTTGTAAGTATATTTTTAAATAACCTAAATAAAATTCTTAGATTCTTTGATAGTTTCTGGTTTCTTTGCTTCATGCAACACAGAAATAATTAAAAGTGATTCATTTTGGTGTGTAGACAAAAGCAGGACATTTGAGAACATCATTATTTCAAGGTTTGAGGAACATTTTTCAACATTTTTCTGACATTTTGTGGCCCAAACAAGTTCTCGGTTACTTTGAACACACACACACAATATGCTCAGCCCTATGATTAGTTTGTGTCCCTCTGCACAGATTTAGAGGGACACTCTGCTTTTTAAGACTCCGAGGAGAGTCTGTCTGATTTCACTTGTATACAGCCCGTAAATGATGGGATTGAGAAGCGGCGGCACGAGGAATATCAACATGCCCATGATCTTTTGCAGGTCAGTGGAGACATTTTTGAACCTGTGAGACAAAATGGTGAAAGTCCCCGCCACCTCGAATATGACCAGTATGAGCAGCTGTGCGACGCAGGTGTTGACGGCCTTCATCCTGGCCTCGGACCTCCTGGTCAGCACACACGTGAGGAGGATCTTCACGTAGGAGAACACCTGAACGGACAGACTCAGGGCCTGCATGACGGCCGTGTTGAAGAGGCCTATGATGTTGTTGACCGTGGTGTTTTCACACGTGAGCTTCAGCAGAGACGGGTTGTCACAGAACACGTTCATCACCAGCGCCCTGCACCTGGGCAGCCGGGTCTGCAGCGAGAACAGAGACACGATCAGGACAAAGTCAAGACCCCAGACCAGAGCGATGATGCAGACCAGGACTCTGGGGGTCATGACGGTGTTGTAACGCAGTGGCATGCAGATGGCCACGTAGCGGTCGAAGGACATGGCTGCGAGGATGAACAGGATGCCGCCGCCGTATATGTGGAGCAGGAAGGCTTGAAGAACGCAGAGGGGATAGAGGACCGTGTTTGTCTCAGTCAAAATGTCTGACAGCACTTTTGGCAGCATGGCAGAAATACCGATCAGGTCATTGAGGGGGAGACTGAAGAGGATGAAGTACATGGGTTTGTGAAGGTTCCTCTTCAAAATGATCAATAGCAACAACAGCAGGTTGCATATGATGCTGAAAGTGTAAATAGTGATGCCGAGAAGAAATATGGGATATTTAGCCCCGGGTGGGATCAGAAATGGATCCAGGTTCAACTCAGAGATGAACCACAAAGATTTGTTGTCCATTTCTTTCCCCCCACTTCTCTGTTTAGATTAGTAAGCAGACATAAACATAATAATGACACATTATAGCGAAACAACGTGACAGTGCAGCCCTGACTGAAGAGCTGAGATCTGCCCTGCTCTCCTTTATTTACCATCACCATGAGCTGAACTTGTTTACGTCACCGTCTGCCTCAGGGACAGTCAGCGGCTTTGAAAAGATGAGATCACTGAAAATAAAAACTTTTTTAATTATATTTATTTTATTCTAGATTTTTTTTTTTTTTTTTAAATGAATGATATTATAAAGGGTAAAAATCTGAATTGCACTGTAACCTAATCCTGAGATCTATGATTGTTTAATTCCTTCCTCATGACCTCATTTCTGTTGTTGTTTGTTTCTATATTATATTTTATTTTTTATTTTTATTTTTTTTCCCTTCTATCTTTTTATTGTTGTTATTGTAAAAGATTCATTACAAGACACATACATGATGAATTTGGAATTTTATGGTAATCATTTAACTTTCAGTTGAAGTAGCAGGGTTTCATGGGGTTTGTTTTATTTCACATGTGTCAGCAGCAGCGGTGTATGATGGGCTCTCATGATTTATCTTTGATTTGATGTTATAACTTGGCCATTTTTTTTTTTTTGAATCACATGTAATGTTTAGGAATATGACATGAGCCATGGGGGCCATGCAGTGTTATGTGTTGTTGCAGCAAAAGAAGACCTAGGTTCAGAACAAGGGTGCCTGTGTGTGTGCGTGGTTTTCTGTGGGTTCTCTGGTTCCCTCCCACATGCAGAGGTCAAATGAAGACTCTGAACTGACCACAGAGTGTGAGAGTGAATGGCGGTTTATCTCTGTGGGACTGGCGACCTGTCCAGGGTGTGACCAGACTTTCACACAGCTGGGATTGGCACCAACGACCCCCCTGAGACCCTCATGTAGAGGATAAAGCGGAGGAAAATGTTTGTATGTATGCATGTATGTATGGATGAATGGACGGACCAAAAACTCACTAAACGTGGTGCAAACACCAGGACCAGTTTCACATTTTCACATTTTGTGTTCCCACTAGCCACAGTAGCAGTTTTCCACCCATTTATATGTAAGTTACCATGGCAACCGTGGCAGAGACGCAGCAAACTTCTGCCCCGTCTCTGTTCTTTTTCACCTTCTTTTTTTTGGGTCAGTCAGTCCATGATGACAACCTGTAAAACCAGTCATTGCACCACCTACTGGTAACAGGAAGTACGCCTTCAGAACCAAACACTTTTTCACTCATATGAAGCTTTCAGACAGTGTTTTACATTTGCTATAACTTGGCTACAGTTGTTCCACACCCCAACATTCATTGTTGTTATTATTTTTATTTTTTATTGTTATTCATTTTCTGGTTTTTATATTCTGTATGAATGCTCTAGAACATACTGGTTATCATCCATATATTCAAAGATGAACAGTTTTATAATTATCAGCTCTGACTCAAATTTTTATGGTGCGATATCAAATCAAAATCAGAACTCATATTTTCTGACCACGGTGTATTTTCATCACTTTCCTTTACAATAATAATACGATGTGTTGACACAAATACCCCAATTGAAACTTCTTCAGGAACTTTTCAGCTAAAGCACCAGTGCAACAATATTATGTAAGTGGATGAAGTATAAGCAGAGTTACATCAGCAAGATGCCTCATTACTTTGTCAAAAAAAAAAAATTATTAATGAGCTCCACTGGGGTGCAACTAAATATTATGTTATTAACTGTCTCACAATCTAATTAATCCCTGGACAATTAGCAAACCTCTGGCTGATAATGAAGTTCCTTGTTTTTTCCCTGCTGAAGGGTGTTTTTTTAAACGACACCCACAGGAGACCAACGAGGCTGCATGTGACTTCTGATATCATCACTTTAATCAAATGTTTAATGAAACATTTTAATGTCTATAAAGACCAACGTTTTATGTTTTAGTTTTGGTCTTTGCCGAGAGTGTTTTCCTCTTTACACCCGCTTTGTTTTATATACATCAATATATTCATAGTTTTATCAAATATGTGGAATGCATCATTAAATTAAAAACAATGTATCAGTGTGTTGTTTTTCACCTTTCTTTAAATGTTACTCAGAGTAAAAGAAATACTAATTGAAACAGCTGAAGTTTCCACATCAGGCTTCAGGGAACAAGGACATTGTTTATAGTCACAGAAAGGCCTTGAGGACAGTTGGACATTAGGACTAATCATCTCCCTGAAGGGAAATGGACACAATGGACGCTTGACTTAATTAGTTAATTGATTTGACCTTTTAATATCTGTTTCTGGTCTTATCTAAATCTATAATTAATTATAATGAACGTAATAGTTTGGGTTAGTTGCATAAAAGAGCACCGGATGTCCATGTTGGCAGCCTAAGATGCAGAAAAATTGGACAACAGCCCACAATGGACAAACATCAAACATCTAAACATATTTTGAGGTCTGATGCTAACTGAAGGCTACATCGGTCCTTTAACACACTTGGAAGGAAAGGTTGGGGGAAAAGGTTTAAGGTTAGCTAACATTAACATTAATTAACATTAATTAACATTAAAAACCAAGCTGGTCATTTTTACTATTTACTAATCACAAACATAATGGCTTTGTTCATATAAACCAACGTAACTATATCAAATCATGTAAGTAATTTAAGAAACATAGCTGTTGACTCGTGGTGGCTAATACTGCCTTATGCTAGCATCATGCTAGCACATGGTTTGATAACAGTTCTGTCATCAGCCACATTGAGGGAACTGATTATTTGCACACATACAAAGGCAGGTAAAAGAGATAAAAAGAGAAAGAGTATGTTTGAGTGTAAACTGTTTAGAAGTGTGTTTACTGTTAAGTTAGCCATCTTTTAGTTTGTGCGGGATTGGATCAATATACCCGAGAATGTCCCGCGTCTAGGCAGAAGGAAAGGACGCAGCGCTGTCTTAACATTTAGTATTGGTGAGTGTATTGCTTAAGTAAAAGTGTTTTTGAAAACCAGATGTGACATAAAATAAAACTCTGTAGAAACAAGACTTGAAAGGAGAAAATATGTGGTTTTATTCACACAACTTTCTCAACTTGTTCCTCTATAATAAGGATTTTCCTATTATAGAATTTATTAAGGATAAGGATTTCAAACAGCTCTTCTTAGTCTGACAAGTGATTTTCTGAGGGCTCAGATTAAAGAGTCCATTTTGCAGCATTGAGACTGAGGATAATACACATCAAGAGATACACAAATGCTTGTAATCCAGGGGATTTAAGAGAGTAATCCATGTCAGTCTCACTGAGATCACACACAACTATTGCCTGGTCGTATTTCTCGACAGTGAGTCTTCTCTAAAGCTGTGATTCTTTCACTGATTATTGTCATGACAGAGAAATTGCACGGCATTTTCCACCTCAGAATATACATATTCAAACAATTACTGACTAACTTGTTGAGAATATATTCAAAATATATATTCAAAATAAAGGTACTGAATTATACAAAAATATTTTATTAAATTAATACAGTGTTCCTGTTCTATGGCTGAGCCTTCTAACTTAAATGGAATTTAACTTGATGAAACTAAGGGAATGCAAGTTGTCACAAACAAAACACAAACAAGATGATTATGAAAGATTTATTCTACTCAGGACTGCAGTTGTGAAGGTGGGGGACATGTCCTCTAGAACAGGGCTGCCCATACATTTTTCCTTGGAGGGTCAACTTTAAAGCTTGATTTGATGCATTTCTGCTTTCCACTAAATCATAATTTGCAATGTTAGTGACCACTAGTGAGATACATAGCACTTTGACAGGTCTGTTAGTGTAAGTCTACGGCTGACTTGCTGTTTTTAAATGTAATTTCAAGGAGCAATCTTGTGTTTATGATACACTAAAATGTTCTTTTAGTGCTGAGTTCAAATTTCCCATTGATGTCAATCTGGATTTGACATATCACATATTGATTCATAATATCCTTTTATCAATCTATATGTGTGTGTATCCTCTCCTTAAATGTCATGAGACACAGTGAACCTTTGCAACAATTGTCAAAATCGTTCAGAGAAAATGTGGATCAATCTACTTTTGGTTCAGTTTGTAATATAAATATTAGTATTTAATAATGATGCACTACAATCTCTGACATAACCAAACAAAATTGGTATGGAAATGGAAATATTTCTAAATGAATTGATATAAAATTGAATCAAACTTTTGTCAATCTACTGTAAATCAAATGCTTGTAGACAAATTAAGTTCCTAATATATAAAGTTTATTTGAAATTACTTGAATTAAGGATCAACTCTAGTATTTCTGAATTACTTTAAATACTATCTTCTCGACAGTTCTGCCATTAGATGACTTTACCCATGATAAGAAGGCTCATGAGAAACACCATTATGAAAAATATCCACATGAAGAAGCGATCTAAAACTTTGGCAACCTTCTTCCACTCCCCGGTCCTCTTCTGCGTGGCCCTTTGATCCCTGTAGCAGTTAGCTATATACTCAATGTTGCGCAGCAGCTGTCTGTCATTGCTTTGTGTGTTGCAGGAGGCCTCTTTTTCTCTCAACTCTCCATCACTCACGCCTCCCTTCCTGCGCCTCCTCTGACCCGCCGAATCTCCACAGTCCATGCTCATGAAAATGCCGTTTTTCCAAGTGCCATATTGGTTGGTGGGATTTTTTCCCATCGAGCCTAGCGGACTGATCACCTGCTCCATGTCCTCCCTCTCCTCCACAGTCTCTCTGCCTGGCCCTGCCTGGCCATTCATGGTGATGTTGGTGTTCTTTACGGGTGGAGGCTCTTGTTTCTCCGGCTGAGGCGACATGCAGTTTTCCCCAACTTCATAAACAAAGCACATCCTGGCCATGTACTGCAGAATGACTTTTTTGGCCCACTTGGGAACAGGCTTGGCATCTGGACCACAGTGGTGTATGTTCATGATGAAGATTGTCAGGGCAGTAGAGGCAGTGATCATAGTCATTGTGGCAATGTAGTACTTTCCTGCAGAAGAAAATAAGCTCAGTTTATTTCACCAAAAGCAAAATAGCAAAAACAAATTGTATTTAGGACAGATTGGGATTGTTCAGACCTGAACATAATGTTATCTGGACACAATCTGATCACTCATGATCGATGTTAATACTCAGTCTGAACAGGATCAACAGAGTCCACACATGTTGGGATTTGACCCTAGTTCATTGCCCTTACCGATAAGAGGTACGTTCTCAGAGGGTGGCATGATCTCTGCCACCAACAGCTGAAAGACAGTGAGGGCCAACATTACGGTGACTCCCAAAGACACCTTCTCTCCAGAGTCAGCAGGCAGGTAGAAGCCCAATGGAGCCAGAAAAGAGATCATCACACATGGTATGAGTAAGTTGAAGACATAAAAGGAAGCTCTTCTCTTCAGTTTTAGTATGTAGGTCACATCTGGGTATGGGTCAGCGCAGCAACCGTACAAGATAACATTCCTCTTAGCCGGCATACCCAACACCTCCCACTCCACATTTTCCACCAAGTCAGCAAGGTCAGCGCTGTCCATCGCGTTCAGGATATCCAGCTGGTTTCCATTGTAGGTCCAGGAGCCATAGGTGAACCTGCACTGCTGAGCGTCAAAGGGGAAGAAAGATACATCCACTTTGCAGGAGCTCTTGGTAATCGCGGGAGAATCCCACATGATTTGGCCGTCATTTCGGATCACCACATTGGTGTCCATGGGGCCAGTGAAACGATCGTCTGCACTGAAAGACAAAGAAAACTCATCTAGAAAAAGACATTAGAACAGCTTTGTTCTCAGTCATACCAGTGACTTTGTACTGTCCAGAATCAAATTTGCAAAACATATAATAATCAGGCCCCATCATATCACAGTGAGCTAGTTGTACTTTACCATCCTAACAGATCAGTACACTCCCAAAATGTATACTTACTTGTGGCTTCTGAAGTCTTTAAGATTGGAATGGGAGGCTGAGCCTTCAGTTACCAAGCTCCTCTCTTGTGGAACCAGATCCCAGCTTCAGTTCGGGAGGTAGACATCATTTCTTTATTTAAAGTTAGACCTATCCCTTAGTTATGCTGCTATAGTCCAAGACTGCTGGGGGAATTCCTATTGTGCAGAGAGCTGTAATCTTTTCACTCTCTCATTCTCTCATTTTGTATGTTTATATTACATTATGACATAAGACTAACCTTTTTTGTCTTCCCTAGATTGTCCTCTCTGTCTTTTCTCATTTTACAGGTACCTGTGGATCTAGGGCTGCAGGATCCAGATCCAGACCTGAAGCTATATTATTATTTTTATATCATTATTTTAGTAGTAGTAGTAGCTCTGCAGGTGCCTATGATTCCTGGGCTGCAGGAACCAGATCAAGATGCAAGGATATAACTAGTTGTATTACTGTTATAATCACTGTTTTTATCATTAAAAGTTGACATTAGTGTAAATTTCTACAACGATTTCTGTGACTGATTGTATTAATGACATAACAATTCTATAAAAAACAGTACAACCATCTTTTAGAACTATCCTGACAGAAATTGTGAGCTGTTGGGTTTCTGTTTTTCTCTATATACTGTCGTAAGGTTGCTGCTTTACTATATAAAGAGATGATATTATATTTTACAATTTGGCACTATACAAATAAAGTTTGATTTGGTGTGAAAAGAGGAGGAGAATGAGTCAAACGGAGTGGCAGGATCAGGATACAAAGGCACAAGTTCACCAACTGAGGGAAGAATCAACGTCTTTTTTTGGAGTTGGACTCTTTCCTCAGTGTTTTCTCTGCATTTCATATCTTTTCCAGTAATGCTAAATGCTTTGTGATTACATATCATGCTACTACTACAAGTTATGGTGTCTGCCGTGTTTTTGTTTTTATCTCTTCTTCCTCTTTTGGTTTCTCCCTTTAGTGGTTGCCATGTCATTTTCTCGAGATGTAGAGGACTCTTTAAGAAGCTCTCACTCAGAATATAGGGGTGCAACCACTATTTCAGGAGACTAAAGCTTGATTATTGTATGAACTTGGATTTCTCTCTTCTGTATAATATTGTAAGGTTTCTGTTTCTGCTTTACTATATATCTGTCTTACTGTGTAAAGTGTATGTTGAGGCTATACACTGAAAACTGAATTGAATTAAAGAAAGTCTTATATCAATGTCCACACAACCTTGTAATTGACTTCTGACCCCATAACACTGAAATCAATTGTGTTGTTATGAAGAGGATGTTAAGTGAAGAAGCTACTTTTGAATTTATTTTGTTTCTGTGTACATATGTTAAAATTGTAATTTACCTTTGACTGTTTATGAGTGGAGGTTTGTTGTTTTGATTGTCAGCAAATGTGTAAAGTGTGACCTATATTATAAATAAGTATCAATGTCATAATGTTTCTGTTTTTGAATGAAGCCTAAATACCAAAACATCAGCAAATATGTACAAATATATGCACATGGAAAAAAAAGATCATCACTGGTATATATAATATGCAGACAGGGGCCTGGACACTCCCATGAACAATGACTTCAAGGACTGTCCAGCTTGTGCCTCTTATACTGACCATTCAGAGCCAAACACCATGAGCATAATGAAATGATTAACCTGATACCAATCCGACCTACTTGTTATATAGGACTATATCAGGTCTCCATACATAACTACTAGGTATACGGATGGTATCAAGTCCATCGTAATCATCTTTGTCCCATTTGAGGTGCGCATCAACCCACACTTGCCGTATCCATAAATATGCAGTCAAAATTTGGTTTCGTTCATCCTGTAAAAAGATCAAAAAATATTTAAATAAAAATAAGAAATTCATAGGAAATATGATAAAATAACAAATGGAATGCTTTTGAGTGATCATCAGCACCAGGACTGAATTTGGATGTCTTCTTGTGTTTAACTGAAGAACCAAAATTCTAATTCAAATTTTAAAATATACAAAATGAAAAAAAAAAAAAAACATACTTGCATATAGTTTGAGAAGGGATGAGGGGAATATGCTTTCAAAGTTCTTTTAAATTCTGGCTTTTTTAATTATTGATTATAAGCAGATTCACTAGACCAGTGTTTCCCAAATAGATTTTTTTGTGGGTCTCCAAAAACTTTTTTCAAAAAATTTCTCACCCTTTTAGCTTTATTTATGTCTATATGTTTTATATAACATGCATAAAATGAAGTTTTAATCAGTTTGGCACAGATCTCTTGGAAATTATTTGTTTACCAATTTATAATGATATTCAGTGTTACAGATATGGCTTTAATTTTGCCACTCTATTATGTACATTTTCGCTCTTGTCATGATTTACATTTTGATTTGGGTCAAATAATCTTTAAGAAGTTGGTCCCCATATACTTCAAAGTTTAGGTAACGCTGCTGAAGATGGACTAACCAATTCATTAACCATGTGTTATCTCCACAGTTAGTCGTCAAACATAAAATCTGGCGTCATCTGCGTATGTGATTTACCATGTCGATAATTTGTGACAGCGTAACCTGTAGTGTCACGTTCAGGATGGTGTCGGTGTCCTCCACGGGCCTCAGTGCACTTGTGTAGTTGGTGAATAAATCGTTCAGGAGCTTCTGGGCATATTTGCCATGAGCGCACCAACACGCTAAGACAAGGGGGAAAAAGCATATAAATAGGATCCAGATCCAGTTGTGAGGTTAATATTAGTATTAGTAGTAGCAGTATTGTCATCATTATAATGCTGTGATTAAAATTTATGTCAGTATAATTTATTTTTTGAAACTGGTTATGCTATTGGTTATATGAATGCCATTGAAATACTATAACAATAACTACAACAATTTTTTTAAGAAATATATAATTACCAAACCAAATGCAACATATATATATAATAGATTATATATAATAGATTTTTGTGTTTTTGTAATGGTTAATATACCAGTATGTAGAAGCTCTTTAACAGAAATGCTACGATTATTATCCATTAATTTTCAATTTATTATTTTACAAAACTACAAAATAGTAAAGGGCATTGTGCATTATTATTTCTTGATTAAGACGTCAAAGTACAGTGATTTACCTCAGAGAAGGGAAGAGAAAAGTTTGGCATAAAATGAAAATCTAATTACTAATTACTAATTACTAATTACTTATATATATATATATATATATATATATATATATCCCTCTGTCCTTTTCTGTCCCCATTTTTTCCCTTTCACCCCAACCTGTCGAGGCAGATGCTGCAGATCTTGGAGTCTGGTTCTGTCAGAGAGTTCTTCCTGTTGAAAGGGCTTTTATGTCTCTCCATTGACAGCATAAATAGTATGTACTACGTAAAACATATGTTGTGATTTGGCACTGTACAAATAAAGTTTGATTTGATGTGTTTCAGTCAGTGTGTTTCATGTGATAAAGTTCAGACGGTGAGTGGAATGAAAGGCAGGACATGTGGCTGCGTGACAGATGGTGAACGAGGACAAAGAGGATGTCAGAGTTGATTGCCCGTCTATAAATCTCTGGAAAAAGATCAGGCAAAACTGACATCATGTACCAGCGGCAGTGATTTCCTCTGTTCAGCCTCTGACATGTGTTGGTTGAATACTTAATCCAATGGTCATACAACATGTGAGTAGTTAAATGAGCCTGAGCACGGAGCTTAAACATTCATGTCCAATGGAGAGGAATGTTAGTGATGATTCAATGACACAAAGTGATGAATAAAATAGGGTTTTTACGGTGTGCCTGGGAATTTTTAAAGCATTTGAAACATTTATAACTTCAAATTTAAGTCGAGAGAACATGAGTAGTACAAATGTAAACACTATATGTTGGAACTTGAGCATGTATTTTGTGTAAAAATTGGATTTTGGTGAAAAATTAATTTAATTTATTTTAAAAAGACAAGAAAATAACATTAATGTGGCTAAGAGATGGCCTTTGCTTGTTAGGGATTTTAAGATATCGGGAAAGAAAAGCCTGTAAGACAGTTTGAAAACAAATACGGTTTTGAAAACAAATAATTAGAATAAGATAAATGTACACTTACTTGGCAAAACACTGACACACAGAAGCAAACGACACAGAGTGTGGATTCTCCACAGTTTCATCTTGCAGAAACACTTAATCTCCATCCACAGAGCATTTGAGCTGCAAGTTGAATTCAAAACATTAAAAAAAAATAAGTCAAAAAAAAAAAAGCAAAGTTTAATCAGTGCTTTTGTATAAATCTGACAGATTGAGCAGTGCCCCAATCAGTAATGTGTATGTAATCTAGTCTCATCTGAACAGAAGAACAAGAGATGAATGTGGGAGGGAAAATTAGGGGCAGGGCAACACACAAACACACATGCTTGTCTTGCTTTCTTTATGTGGACACCTCATAGACATAATGCCCCTTACCCTAACCATTACAACTAAATGCCTAATCCTTACCCTTATACCAACCCTAACCTAAACCCAATACTACCTCTAACCCTAAAAACCGGTCTTAACCATGAAAAAGCCATTTAACCTTGTGGGAAGCAGGCAAAATGTCCAGGTTTGAACGTGTTTTGGTCCCCACAAGGATAGAAAGGCATGTACACACACACACACACACACTTTGGAGTATTGGAGTATACTTCACACTCTCTATCCATTCCTCGTCAGTGATATTGTTGCCATTTGTATCTGTTATTATTTTATACAAAACATGTATTATTATTGTTATCATCAGTCTGCTTGTGTGGGTGTTTTCGTTTTCCATTTGCGTGAACGAGGCTGTTTTATTCCGTTTATTTTAAACTGCCGCTTGCAAACACAGATTTGTCACAGTATAGAGGAAAACAATAAAAAAAAAACAAAAAAAAACAATAATATTTCAAAATAAAATGTAGATCAACATCCACGTGTCATCCTCCGATTATTCATGTGAAAACAGTTGTTGTAATTCGGTGTTATTTCGTTTGTTATTACTATTTTGTGCGCGTGTTCCACGCAGCAGCGCGCAGACGCAGCCGATGATGCTGAAGTGTCCTCCTGCTGTCTGTCCCTCTGTCTGTCTCACAGGGAGGAAGAGAACGAGGAGGAAGAGGAGGAGGAGGAGGAGGAGGAGGAGGATCGACCTGCCTGATTCAAAGATGTCGCAGGAATCTTTTGTTGGAGCTGGAATTTTGTACCCAACTACCACCATCATCATCACCAGCAGCAGCAGCAGCAGCAGCAGCAGCCGGAAATAACTGATTTCATTATTTAATGTCGTAACATATTGTCGTAACACCGCTGTTACCATGAAGCCAGTAGCGTGCATTTGCGGCTGCAGCTGATTGTAAACAACAACAACAACAACAACAACAATAATAATAATAAAAGACTGGAGGTAGGTGGATTTTCTTTTCTTATGAAACAATGAAGAGATTTGTTTTGGCTATTTGTATTTGTGTTTGATCTATATATATATATATATATATATAATTTTAGTTTTTCTTTGTTCTGTCCTTGTCCTTGTTCTTAGTCTTCTTCAGATATGAGTTTGTATTAATTGTTCCCAACAAATCTGAGGCACATTTTATGAGTAACCTGTTTAATAAAGATAAAGCTGAAGATATTCTTTGTTGTTGTTGCTTTATAATACAGTTTCAGAACAAGATGCTTCAAGGCTCAAACATCTTGGGGTATGAGAGGCCTCTGGTCATCAGAGTCTCCTTCTCAACCTGTGTTCTGTCCACCGTGTTCCTTCCACTGCTTGGACTAATAACGTGCCTCTTCATATCCTCTGTTTTTCATTTTGATGACTCTACTGACACTCATTGTCAGGTAATTTGCTCATCTTTATCCTAACATAGCAAGACATATGTTAACTGCTTAAGAAATTCAGTATTTTAGTTTTTCTTTTTGTCTTCCTTATTTCTGTGTGTTTGATTCAGGTTCCTAACTACCTGCCGTCCATCAGTGCGTCGATAAGCCTGAGTCCTGAGTGCCACATATGGCGGTTCTGCATCGGGCTGCACTCAGCTCCGAGGCTCCTGGTGGCGTTTACCTACTTTAAACTGTACAAGACACGTTTCGGGTCTAAGTTCCCTGAGAGTCCACTCAGCTGCCTGAACCTGGTCTTTGCTATGTTTGAAAACCTCGGCCTTTTGCTGCTCACATATGTATCATCCAGTGAGACATACTGTGAGTCACGCCTATTCTCTTCTTTATCACTGTAGAGACGTCAAATCAGTACCTGAACGTGTATGTTTTTGCTCCTCAGTTGTTCATAAGGAAGGATTTGTGCTGTTCATCATCAGCTCCCTCATCTACATGCTGATAACCTGCCGTTTGTGGAAAACTATTAAGAAGAATTCACTGTGTCCTGAGGTAACGTGGTGTTTACTTACATCATACTTTGTCATGTTGCATTATTGTTACTGCTAATATATACTATATATATATCCAGAAGCTGCTAGATCATACAGTGGTTAGTACTACTGACTTTTGGATGGGGGCTTGATTCCTGGTTAGGGCGTGGTCATCCAGTTGGACCCTTACTTAGGGAAGGTCCTTCAGGCTATATGCCTATATAAATAATAGAGCAACACTGGCCCGGACGTCATCCCGGGTCAACAAGGTCTGCGTCAGGTGCTGAGGAACCTGATGGGAAATGGGCTACTGGAACACGCCATAGCTGGACAAGAGAAGAGAATAGAAGTCTGATGGAATGCAACTATGAGAGCAACTCTAGTGAGAAAGGATACGCGCAGCAGCGGATGCTATGAAAACCCACGTTGACAACATCCACGTTGACAAACAAACAGCTACTAGCTCAGGGTTCTAACGTCCTGAAGAGGAACCTACTATCACAGCTAGAGATTGATGAGCTACAATGGGCCTGATCAATGGTACAAAGATGCTACGGCGACAGGTCAGAGGGGAGATTTCATCATCACCCTCAGTAAGAATGCCTGTCAGCAAAAACAATGCCTATAGCTGGCCTAAGAGATAAGACTGTAACGTGGAGGAACACAAACACCTCCCACTTGCCAAAGCTAAGTAACAGACTCTCTGCTCAAGGATTTGAACTCATCACTGTTAACTATCCCAACTAACGACATCAGCGAGACTGATAAGTTGATATATACAGCAGCATCACTGGTCCTTGAGATGCTTGGTTACAAGCTGAACTGAATGTTTTGCTTGGTTTAACAGCGCTTGGGAAATACCTTTTGAAACAATGAAATTTTCATAGAGACGGCTAATAATTTTGTTCCTCAACTGTCTGTTACAATCTGTTATTTGTTACATTTACTTGAACCATTTTTTAAGGAATACAAGTACAAGGAAAAGATTTCCAAAACAATGTGGCAGTTTGCTTGACGGAGAAGGTTTTACACGTGACATTGTACTGGAGGGTTCCACAACTAGCAGGTTATCTGGTAAACCTTTGGGTTTAAATGGAGCATTTGGGCGTCTCTGTAAGCAAGGGTGGGTTGTGGTTCACCATTTTGTAGCAGACCTTGTTAGAGAATAGAGCTTCAGATGTCACATGACTCATTTTGCCCACACCGCCGTGTTGGTCCGTGTAGCTCCTGAGAAATTAATGGCACCAGTACCAGTTCCAAGCTTTTAAAGTTCACTGTGCACTGTAAATTAATGAAGATCAAGCAATATCTCACAGAAACTGAATGTCTCTGATTCTTACAATACCCCCAGGTATTGTACACACAAAACAGAACAATTGTGTCCCTAACTTTGTCAAGTAAAGTAATAAGTCATAGTGTGTCTCAGAATACTTTCACATCAGTAAGAAGTGTCAGGGACATCAAGTGTCTTTGTTTTTCTGGAAACTTCGGTAAAACGTGAATCTGTTAAAAGTTTTGTTTGTTTTTTTACAGGATGCCAAGTCTCACCAGTGGAAAGTGCGTTTTCTTCTTCTTAATGTTTCCTTCTGTGCTTTCGCTGGATTCTTTTACTGGAAACACAACATGTACTGTGAATCAGGGAGTAAGTATCAAAAGAGTTTACAGTCATTTCAGTGCTAATTTTTTTATCCATTTTAACTGACATTGCAAAGAAAAAAAGCTACATAGAGAGTCCAAACCACGATTGCAAACTCAATAATTTTTATTATCAATATTAGGGAACCAACAAAAGTACCTTTGCAGCATTTTTCTTCTGTTTCTCACTCATTTTACTCATTTAACTTGTAATCATCTGCTGCTTTTGTTATGAAATTTCAGTCTGTGTTTTGCTCGTTATTGTGAAATATGATGTAAATAAAACTTAATGTCAAATCAGATGGACTGATTTTCCATCTATGTTGGATGTTGGAAGTCGTAATTTTAAATTACACTTACATATACAGCATTAATCAGGGCCGGCCCTCAACATCATGGGGCCTTGAGCAAAAAGAAAAGTTTTTACTTTATTATTATTATTAATAGTAGTAGTAGTAATAGTAGTAGTAGTATTGTTAGCACTGTGACCTTTGAGCTTAGCTTACTTTGCTTATAGGCAGGGCTGGCCCAAGGAATTATGGAGCCCTAAGTGGAGTTTGATTTGGAGGCCCCCCTCCCACCACATTGGAGTAGCTGGTATTTGATTATTACTGATACAAATGTTTAACTATAAATTGCATAAATTATATTTTTGTTATCTACACCAAACCAGTGTCACTCTTGTTTGTTTTTTAACCATAAAGGGCAGTACAATCACAAAAGTGACCTCGTATTAATTTTGTATTTTGTAGCACTTTTGTATTAAGTGTAGCACTGAGTGTGGTGATACTGAACTGAAGTAAAAGTTTAATTCCAAAATAAAACCAAATAATTTAACACTATTTAAATATCTAAATATATGTAAAGATATCTAGATTTCTTTAATTTCTTTCGGCACACTGGACCTTGAACATTGCATTGTCCTCACAGTGTTACTATAGTGTGTGTACGTTGCAATGTCGATGCCTAAATTACACATTTTGCAGCCCTGATTTCAACTGTGTCCACAAAATACGCTTGTCAGTCACAAAGTGTCTTCTTTTCTCAGGTTACACACTTTTTGCCCTGTTTGAGTATCTTGTCGTCTTCTCCAACATGGCCTTCCATCTCACGGCTGTGTGGGATTTTAAGAGCCGGGAGGTCATGGTCATTTCCTCCTCTGAAGATAAAACCTTCTGACTAGAAACACAAGGACTAAGTGCTGATTGCTCAACCCCTAATCCTCCGGGTGATAACAGCTGTCATGCTGCTCACGGGGTCGAGTGGGACGAAGGACTTTTCCATATTTTTCCGTGATGATGGCTCTCAAGTCTTCAAAGGGAATATAGATGTCACACAAGTTTTAATGCAAGATTTGCAGACGTTAGATTCTGATCAGTTTTGATTTAAGTGCTTTTTAAAGCCTCAGTGTCTCATTCATTGATGCCTTCACCAGGAAACAGCATGTTATTCAATGTACACTTTCAACTTTTGTATCAAGCACAACATGTGTGGTCATGCTCTGAGTGCCAAAATAAAGTGACAGTGCTTTCATATGCCCTTGGCTTTATTTTGGAAAAAAAAGAAGAAATAATATCTGGATCAACTGTGTTCTGAATCTGAATTATTCACCTCAGCATTGCATGGCATTTTAAAAATAAATATATCATGTAACAATCTCTGAGAAAGAAAACCTTTTAAATAGATTTAATGTGCAAAAAAGCGCTAATTTAAGTAGCAACATAGTGGAAAAAAAATAAAGGTTTAATTTTTATTTATATTTAATGGTCCACTAGATGGCAGACTTGAGCTAAATGGGTGGCACCCAGTACACACTCCAGACCGTAGGGGGCGACACGTGCTGATGATTAGCAACCTTTATCTCTCTGCGCCCTCTAGCGGATGGAATAATCTATCTATCTATCTATCTATCTATCTATCTATCTATCTATCTATCTATCTATCTATCTATCTATCTATCTATCTATCTATCTATCTATCAATTATTTGGTAATTACTGCATCCAGACTGAGGGGGCGGCAGAGCGCACAATCGGAACCAGCCTGTCACATTAAAGACGCAGAAGAAGACTGGCCCTTTCCTCGCCCGTCCACATTCTGCGGGTGTTTCGCTTCAGTCTCTTCCGTCGCGGTGAAGGAGCCACAGCTCTTTCTATTTTTTTCCGTCATCGGGAGGTGGAGTTCACTGTGCTTCAACTCCGGGGAACCAGGCATCTGCTGCAATGTTGACACAGAGCTGAAACGACACATCTGCTGACAGGTGAACTCTTTTTTTGGGCATATTTCGTGTTCCATTGCAGCAGAATTAGCATTTAGCCTCGATAAAACTACACTATTTTGCCTTGCGGCAAGCTAACGTCAACTATGGCTAACGTACGTCTTTGGAAATCGAGTCGACGCCGACACAAACTAACTAAAACATGACATTGTTAATGTGAATATTTTCTTTTTTTCGGGGGGAGCTTTGCGTTACTCTCCCATTTATCTGAATATGGTACCTTATTTCGTAGTTGGCCGAGACTGTTAGCTAGGTAGCTAACTAGCCGAGGCTTGTCAGACTCAGAGAAACTAGAGTGCTATGACATTTTCATAATCTAATTTAATGTAATCCGGGTTTTCCCCCTGAAGTAACATGCGTTTTCCTGTTGGAAACAAACTGTGTATCAGATAATGCTCATCATCTGCTTTTCGGGCTGTAAAGTAATACATCTGTTTTTGGCAGAGTGCTCATTAGAAATGTAGTTGGGAGTCAATGTAAGGCTGCACGGACACATTATTATTATTATTATCATTATTATTATTACAAAATGAAATGATTAAAAAAATCAGTCTTATAAATAAAAATTCATGTCGGATAAATGAAGATCGATTTTTGCACCCGAGTTAAAGTTAAAGATACCAGGTAAACGATAAACACCTGTTCAACAGGGAAACGTTTCACACACATGAGATTAAAACCTTCAGCATTTGTGCCTCAAAATCAGTTTGATTGTAACATAAACATTATATTTACTGATCAATTGTTTTATTTATTTATAATTATTATGGATGCGCAATATTGACTTTAATGCCGATATCCTATATGCCGATATTTTGGGAGTGTTTGGGTTTTTTCCTGCGACCTACTTCAGAGGTCATTGAGTCCCTTCTGAAGTGAAATTAACATAATATACATAATATTTTGCCTACCCATGTTGTTGCAAGTGTAGATATAGATGTAGATACATTTTTTCCATTAAGCAAAACAAATTAATGTAAAATAAAAACAAGAAAAAACTGTAGACTGTGCCAGCATAGGAGTCAAGGAGGTAGCAGCCTATTTAGTGTACCCTTGTAGTCATTAGACATATTGGCAGCTAGTTAGTTTGCAGATATCCCGCAATACATTTTAAAGTAAATATCTACTGATACTGATATTGTGCCTATAATGATCAAAATGATTTGCATCTGCAAGTTTAGCACTGATTTCAAGCAAATATTTTTCCTTAAACACACGTTGATATATCACACATACATTATGTATAATGACTGAATGTTTTGCTTCAAAGTTTAAACACTGAACTGGTTTCTTCAACTTTTATGAAGGAACAAATTGAATTATCATGACACATATCATGACAATTATTGATAGTGACAAATTTCAAAACATGTTAACTGTGATGTTTTGGTCACATTGTTAAGAAAACCACATGGTTATAGACAGGTTTCTGCCTTTGACGCATTTGAAATTATGAAAGAAATGTGTGGCATGAAGAAACTGAGCTTAACTCAGTTAATTTGCATTTTACCTTTTCCACTTATCTTCAAGTGAGTTGACTCAATTGCTGACATGCAACCAGGATTATTAGTTAATGGATTAAGCTTTAAGGATTTGTTCTCCTCTCTCTAAGAATTAAAATGACTCACATTTGTTTGTTTTTTGTTTTTTTTTTCAATAAATTAGATCAAATTTACGACAGATGCCTAATAAAACAAATAGCAACAGTGAAGATAAAGCCCAGTGAAAAGGGAGTTTGAAGACAGGATTTAAAAGATGATCAAGGATGTAATTACTTGTGTGCAGTTCTTCAATAAAAGTATGATTAAATAAAAGCACATTATCTGGTTAAATAAAGGCTTCACAGGCTTACATAGGTTAAAGGCACTATTAGCAAGCTCATGACTGTATGTTGATCCATGCAGGAAGAGGAGGCAACATTTGAGAGGTGACAGCACATGTCTGCGACTGTTGCAGAAAATCCTTTATGTAACAAACGGGTCCCCATGTGCTCTAAGCCTATTAATGCTGTTTCTTCTCCCTGCGAAAATGTCATATGTTTCAGAGACAAAGAAGCCATATTGTTTTTCAGTCAATGGAGATGTTTAATTGATTAAAGGGATCAGAAACACTGCATGTCTGTCATGCTACTTTAATCAGAAATCCTGAGTCACTCTGTTGTCTTTTCTTCACAGCACACACCAGTCATGGAGTTGAATAAATCTGTGACCCTGTGGATATTTTGCTTGTGTCTCTTTGGGAAAAGTTTGACTGAAAAAGCAAGTTCGCCGCCGCCGGACAGTCCAGTCGTTGAGAATGGGATGTCAGGTGAGTGATCAGTCATGTCACTAATTTGCTGCAGTTTATTTTTATACAAGTCCCGTGCTTCGTTGACACACACACACACTACAGGTTGGCAGTGAGAGTACTAATGTTGGTGCCACATCTTTGTGGTTGTGCAGGCACTAAATGTGGCCATGCTGAGAATAGTACAGCTGGCATTCTTCAATAAGACCTGTCCTCCGACTTTCACCCCCAGTCAAAAAGAGGATAATTTGTCTAGTGGTCTGTGAAACAAATTAAGTTTGTATATAGTTTCTAGTTAAGATGGTAGATTTAGGTGAGTATATTGTAGGGCAGCAATTATTAATCAATTACTAAATGAAACTTCAAACTATTTTCATGATCAATTAATTGTTCAATCAATTAATTGTTTTTGGTAATCAATGTAAAGTTCCTGATTTTTATTTTTTTATTTTTTATTTTTTTTAGCTTTTTAAATGTGAATATCTTGTTTCTTTTCTTTGCTTGATTAACTGATAATGAAAATAGTAGTTAGTTGTAGCCTAGTATATTGTTAAAAAAGACCATGCTTGTGTTAACCTAAGGAGTTGAATTAAATTGTAGATCACTGTTTCCCAAACTTTTAATTTGAAGATCCACATTTAGTGGCAAGAGCAAATTTGTGTATATTGTTGTGACTACTTTGCATTCATATCTGTAGTACCCAATATAATTTTGAATCCATAAATGAGTCATTTCCAACAGATGTTTGGTAAATAATTTATAACTGTCTCAAACATCTTGGGAAAATTGTGTAAATTTGTTTTGGGACCCCAAAAAATCTTCTGCGACCCATCTATGGGTCCCGACCAGGTTTTGGCAATCCCTGCTATTGAGGATTTAAATTACTGGATTAACACTAATCTATTTGTAGTATATGTGCCACTTCTGCTCTCCACTTCCTCTCAGTTTTAAATTCCACCCCTGCCCCGGAGACTTCCGTGTCCGTTGATTTGCGGAGCTGCAGCACCTCTCTCGCTCGCAAGACTGAACTTCTCCTTGATGGCTTTCCGGAGGAGAGTGTTTGTTTGTAGCTGTTCCATCAAGGGTGATGTTACTCAAGCTCCGTGATAGGTTGAAGCATCTCCTAAGGTAGTGGCTGACTCTCCTTTCCAGGTGGTGATGATGAGGGTGGAGATTGAGAACTCATAAGGGAGCAGTTGCCACAGAATCTTTGGCAGGATCCCGTGCTGGTAGATCCATGCCTTGAATTTCCCGGGTAGGCCCGTCTTGTCCACAGTCTTCAGCCACCCCTCTAACTCCTCACAGGTGTTCTCAGTGGCAGTTGTATACCTGAGGCTGCTGTTGAAGGACGTCCCCAGGCTTTTTTTTTTACAGGATTATCAGCTATGGTAGGGATTGGTGTTCCTGAGATTGAGAACCGGAACTTGTCCACCACTCTGACCTTTTTCCAAACCAAGGATCATGATTTTTTTTAGCTTGGATGACATCATGGCCCATCCCATCAGTTTCTCTAACCCACTCAGGATCCACTTAGTACTGTTTCATTGTTATATATGGACTTGTTATCGACTGGTATTGCTATTAGAGGCTCGGCCAGGGTATGTTTGCTTCCAGGGTTTTTCCTGACTCATCTCGAACGTGGTGAATTCCGACGTGACTCCCAGCTCCGACTTCCGATGTAAATTAAATGGACGGTGGACAAGTCTGACTCTTGGTACTGAAGGTGGTTATCTGAGATTAGCATAGCAGTGTTTGTTATAGGTAACTACAAAGTAAGGGTTGCTAATATCGAAAATGTTTTGGAGATGTATTGTGGGCATTGTTGGGTGCACTTTCACAAAAAAATATTGGTACGGGAAGAACAAACTTGTCCTAGCTGTGTGGTGTTTTAGCTAAATGTTAAGCGCAATTTGATCGACTAACTATTAGAAAGCTGAGCATTTCCTCTGCCAAACTGAACGCCAGCAAAGCCACAGACTCGCAGTCCAGTTAGGCATGTAAATCCAACATTAATGAACAAATGTAGACACTGATATCGTGGATTTACACTTCTAAAATTATCTCATGAATCTCCAAAAATTCTTAAATGTGTCACCGAGCGTTATGAGACTCTCATAACAGTGAACTCCCCAGCTGATTGACTGCGTACAGTTACCGACAGGAGGTGCATTTAGGCAGGCATGCCTTGAGCTTCCAGTCTGTCTGTAAATTATGTAAACTCCATCTCTGTGGGAATGTATGACCCAGTTTAAGACTATGACTCCTGATTTTTTTAATTATGTTTCTAGTGAAATTGTACCCATTTACAGCTGTTGCTCTCCCATTTTTACATCGGTTCACTGTGTTAACTGCACTGTTGCACCAATACTGCACACTTGTAAGGTTGTCATCCTTTGTTGGTTCTGCTGCAGACAAGTTTTTAACAGGCAGGCAGTATACATGTTATTCAAACATTTTCTGCAGTTAAAGCAGTTTTTATTATGTCGCAACAGTCCCAAGAGGCCACAGTGTGTGGGATAGGAAATATATTTGACATTGAATTTTAAACCTTGTGTGGTTTTTTTATGATAAATGGACATAGTAATGGTTCAGGTATGTATTGGCAAAGTTAAGGAATCTGTTCCTCATCTACGTTTAGGAAGAAAGAATGAATTGCATAACTTTAACTCTAAAAGAAAAAAAGCAGGGCAACTGGTATGTAAATATCTTATCTTGTGTCTGTGGAGGTTTGCAAGGCAAATGAGAAAAGGGGCCAGTGGGTGTGTGAGCATTGCAGGTGGTTGGCTTGCACAAGGTTAACTGTCACTCTTTGTTGAATGTGAGTGAGTGAATGAGAGTGTGTGTGAGTGAGAAAGTAGTTGCCTTTTTGGTATGTGGTTTCACAGGTTCTCTGAAACTGAATTGTTTTGGTTATGTGCCTTTAGAAATATACTCTTCACTTTGCGGAAGTTGGCTATCCATGAGTCTCAGTTCTGGTTTTGTAGTTTCATGAGAGATTTAAAATATAGAAATAGTACTGATTGTAAATACATGTTTTACATTTTCCGGTTTGTCTCTGTAAGGCTTAGAGGCTCAGCCAACCTGCCATAAAACATGATAAAGGATGTGTGGATTGAAATTTCATTCATAAGTGGGAGGGGGAATTATGCTGTAAATGTCAGCACAGTGCAAACAGGATGTGTGCAACTGAATATACACTTTGTCTTGTGAGCGATGACCATAATCAGTGATGACGCAGTATTGATTCATGAATGGAGTTCACAGTGTTATTTAAATTAATTACTAATGTGACAATAATGTAACAATTTTAGACTAATATATCATAATAAAGTACTTGACTGTTATACTTTTTTGGCTACTTGTGTGTTAAAATATACCATATTATACATATATAAAACTATAAATATACAATTTATAGTTTTGTCTGGATTCAGTAGGGAAGAACTTGAATCACTGCCATGACAACAACAAACCAGAACTAACCAGAGGTAGATTTCAGGATGTGTCCATGTTATGTTTAACATGTTAACTCTCTGAAATGGCCGATGACACCTAAATTAAAGCAAACTTTCTTCCTCCAGCTGCTGAAAGTGGATGGAAATTTGAATAAATTTTTAATTTTGAAGTAGATTATTGGAACCACTGAAAATAAGATATGCACAGTCCTTTTTATTAGATGTTTTCTACTACCAATTGACGAAAAAATGTTAATCCAAGGGCACAAGGCTGCTTGACATAATTTGCTGTGGGGCTGAAACAATTAATCAATTACTAAAAAAAAAAAAGTCAACTGTTTTGGTAACTTAGTAATCGTTTTGCTCTTTTTTTGTATAATTAAAACAAGTTCCAGCCCAATTAGTAGACAAAATAACTTTGTGTAATATTAAAATACACAATACATACACTACCAGTCAAAAGTGTGGAGTTGGACCATATTACATAAGAAAGTGTCAAAAAACTTTTGACTGGTAGTGTATTGTTATTAAATTATTGTCCAGAGTCTTATGTAGACACATTTATGTTGATTTTGAATAAAACACACTACACTACTGTGAATGGAGGCTCACAGTAAACCTTGTGCTGCTGTTCACAGGTAGCCTGTCATGCCCTTTCACACAGCTCTTCAGAGCGTCTGCAAAACAACATGACAAACAAGGTCTCCCCTAATTGGGAGCGGCAACATTATCTGTGATCTGTGACAGAGGATGTGTAATCCCTCAGGAAGGAGAGGGAACACAGAGGGTTAGACGCCGTGTACTAGATTAGTCACAGATTGCTTAAATGCATAATTATATCTCATTAAGCTAAAAATAGTCACAGAGCCTTGGCACATTAATAAGTAATTATTACTACATTAATAAGTAATCATTATAATAATTACTACATCCTGGAATTGGTTATTATGCCATATTTTTTAAAGTGTAAACACTGAAACTCAGGATTGATGATGGATTAAAAGTAATTTATAGCATATAATGATGTGTCTAACTATCAGCCTTTTAAAAATCCCGCATTCCTGATAGTCCCAGTATCTTGATAGCATTCTCACATTGAGAGAAATGTTCTCACATTGAGAGAAGTCTTCTTTATAAATAAACAAGACTCTGTTTGCAGGCATGAAATTTTACAATTCAGTAATCTTAGCAAAAGAGAGACTACGTGCAATCCAGAGGACTTTGCATCTTGACTTTTCTGCAAGAAGCACAAAAGGTCAAAAGCCATGAACCTTTGTAGCCATCACATGATTAGTGGACTACACAAGAGCTATTGTAGCATTGTACCAACACCATCACTTTAATTCAAATTTGATGTTTTTTCAATGAAATACTCTGTTGCCAATGCTGTAAATGAATTGAAATTAATAAATGAAACAATATACATTATAACTAGAATAGTTCTATAATTGTATATAAAAATTCAAAGTTTGAAAATTTGACTGTTTTCTTGTGTGATATAACTAGACATGGGACGATATCAAAATTGTCTGTCATAATTATCCTGACCAAAAAAAATTGCCATTCAGGAAATTTCTACAATGACTGGGGAAAAAAAACATGTTTTAATATAAGTTGTTTTAGTTTCTGAAACATTTTCCCTTCTGTCTGCACTTGCGTTAGTCAGAAACATAATTGTTTTTGTGAAAAATTATTAATTTGATACTAATACCGCAGCTCCCCATGTGGCAGATTAAAGAAAAATCCCAAGTAGTGTATACTGGTGAGCTAGAGCTAGAATTTGTAGTCACCCCCTTTAATTATTAATATATTTCTCCATTCACTGTAATAGCAAATCAACAATATTAACTTAATGTAAATGCTTTTAACAGAATGAGCGATAATGTCCTATATAGTTCCATCGTTAGAGACAACACAAATTAAACACAATTATGTTGCACGCAAACACTCATCAGTGTGGATAGTACTGACCATTTCTCTGTTGACCCATGTTTCAAACTTTTCTTATGATTCTGTTTCCACCAGATTTTTGTCGCATCGATGACTCACTGTGCAAGGATGAGAACGCACTCCTCAGCTTCGAAGCTATCCGTAGTATCCACAAGCAGATGGACGATGACGCCAATGGCAATGTAGATGTGGCGGAGACGGATGGCGTAAGTACCAGCCGGGAAATTCAGCATCAGCAAGAATTGGTGCTCCACTGATGTGCAGCAGTTAGTGAGGTGGTCAGAGGAGGCTCGCAAGACTCATCCTTGTAAATCATTTGTCATATGACTCGTCATTGCATTTACTGCCAGGATGGCAAGTGACTCATAGCCCTGCAGTGTCTTCAACTCAGTCAGAGTAAAGCTGGATTTGGTCTGATTGGGCTCCACCACAACTGGCAAATGTGTGGTGGACTTAAATGCTTGAAAAATAATGGCAGGTGATTGTCTTTTTTTTTCAGTATTCAGTGCCATCAGCTATATGGAGCTTACCACTAGTTGTCTTTGTTACTTAGTGGCTTAGTGGTTTCTTTAAAAGACAGAGGCTGTAGCTCTGTAGCCCAGTTCATGTCCTGAGCTGTAGTCTAAACTCCACATTGTGGCCCCGAGGAGGCCTTACCTCTGGAGCCTCCTCCCAGTTTTGTTCAGTCTGTGGCACGTGGTTGAGGCCACACCAAAGCAAGCAGCATAATGGCTGCAACAATCTCTCTGCTTTTTTGAAAAGGCACTTGGCATGTGAATCGCCCCAAGGCCAAAGAATCAGATGAAATCAGTGAACACTCGTATCTGAAGTGGCTTTGATCTGAGAAATACAATTAAGACCTAATGGATTAATTAACATTACCATTACTTTGGTCCAAAAAATTTACAAAAATGGTAGCCTGGCTAATGCCAGACTGCATTCTAGGGTGTAGTCACCTCCCACTTTCAAGAGGCGTGACTAACAGACGTAGATCAAAATTCCTCTGTGCACAGTTGAATAGACATTCAGCCAATCAGTCAACAGACTTACTTTCCAACAAGTTGTTTATAGTGTTCTAGGAGTGATGGCTATCTAGTAATAGTTTCTAATAACTTAAATGATGAGTGAGACTTAAAAAAACAGCTGCTTTTCAGTTGGATGTGCCATACAAATCACGGGCAGGCTTGGCTGGGTTCACCCATGTTTGGAAAATGTTGGTAAATGTCGATGTGTTTTTCCAAACCTCAAAATGTTGACGCACTGACGCACTAACTTGTTTTTATTTTAAAAACAGTGTTATCAAAAAGGTTGTTGATTAATTTATTAACCAGTTAATCATTCATTGTTACAGCCCTAACAGTATTTTCAGGAATGCAGTCTATTCCACCTGCAACACAGTCTAGAGTTGTTCCTGTAGTGAAATCTTACCATACAAATTGTTCAACCAAGAAAGACATGATGACTTAATATTGTCTTTTGCGTGAGTTGTCTCTTGTGGGAGGGCAGGATCTTGTATAGTTTGGCTTTTGGTGCATGTTTGATTTTAATTGTGATTGTGTTTGCCTACAACATAGTGGGCAATGAACAGTGTGGGTCCTTGGTGAGTTGTAGTTGACTACTGCTCCTCCAGTGGGGGCAGGAATGGAATCTAGAGCAGCATTACTTTCAGCACACTTTATCACTTTAACATGCTGTGGTGTATGTTCAACTTTCATAAAATTTGGTCAGGTCGAATGTCAAAAACATTGTGCTTGGTGCATGGTGCTTTCGTGCGGCGGAGACCTTGTGATGGTACTCAGCTCATTGAGTGCTGGTTTGGAGTCTGTATACATGATGACGAGTATAGGATTTGCATTGTATTGACTTTAGAAACACACGGAACTGTTTACAGTCATTTTTGAAAGTAAAAATTTTTTAAAGGAAATTATGCTGTGATTACAGAAAACGTAGGAATGATAAAGAAAGAAAAATATTTTATAGATAAAGTCTTTATTGTTATGACAAAGTGTAACAATTGGAAGGGAAGGAAAAGGATAAGAGTTTGATTTTAGTGAAGTAAAAGTCGGTGACAAAGCATTAATGCAATCTTTAAACTTACTTTCACTTAGTGTCTCTTTGTGTCTCAACTTGAGAACAAGTGGTTCAGATTACAGGAAGCAAAAATGTAAATTTGCTAGATTTTTTTCCAATGTATGAACTACTGCCTTTTTGACCTGATTTGTGCCAAAGCAGGTGACATTTTAAAAAATAATGCTTGATATGTGTGTAGTCTAGATTAGTTTTTTAGTGGGATTTATGTGTATATACTTTAAGTAAAATTTATAAAATTAAGTAGTGATTCAATTATCAAAGCAATAATTTAGATAAGTCTGGTTTACATATTTAAAATATATCATTTGAAACCCATATCTGCTCTCTTCATAATTAATATTGATAATTTGGTCACATTAGGAAACAAAAACCTCCACCAGGTAATTTCTTTTAGTTTTAACGTCCATGGCTTTAGGTGTTGGTGAAGAGAACACAAGCTGTGATAAAGAATAACTGTTAACATAAGTGAGGACGAAGTTCAGTGCTGTTCCAGCCCATTAACCTGTGAGTGAACAGTGGTCAGTTGTGTTCAGGATGTTTTTAGGTCATCTGTGGTGAATATATACAGTGTTGTATGTTCCTTTCACAGTGAGGGAAGCCAATAAACACACAAGCCACAACAACTCTATTTTCTTCTTTTATGGCCTCATAAAGCCAACAGTGTCAAAACTGTTCCCTATTAATCCAAAACCTTAAATGGCACCATCTTTTATATAAAATTAAATGAGCCTTCTGGGTCAATAACGTTTTCTGAATCTGAATCTGAATAAATTCATTTGAGTTTGATTTTCTGTTTGAGCATTTGCAATGATATGCTTATTAAGGGGGGAAAAAAGTCGATCTTCACTATTGGTATTGACCCAATAGTGGTCAAAACCACTGGGTTATATTTCAGTTAAATTAGCACGACACAATCAGATTTGTATGCTACCATGTATGACAGCTATGACAACAGTTTTTTGTCTTTTTTTGCATTTTATTGTGTATATTTGCCACTCACGGATCACTACTCATTGCTACTTGTTACTCTTTTACATCTGAAACTCTCCTTGGAGAACGATTCACATGATTCAGTGCTATGACACCATCAAAACAAATTTTGGTTATTGTTTTGATTGAGACACTGCCTTAGCAGTACAAATTACAATTACATACTGTGTTGGACTGGTGTTGCTATCTTTGGATACTTAAGGTTGTGATACCTTTTTTTGTGTCTGTCAAGAGAAAAAGTGGCATTGAACCATCCCTACAAAGTGGCCAAAGTGATGGTCATCAAGGGAAGAAGTGGTGCAGTTTCCTAGCAAGACAGTTAACATTATCAGTGTTACACAGACTCTTTGTAACCACTGAAATGTCTTTGTCCTGCAGTTCTTGAGAGAAGATCTAAACTACCATGACCCAAAGGCCAAGCATAACAGCTTCCACGGGGATGACCAGCTCATCAGTGTGGAGGATTTGTGGAATGCGTGGAAAGGCTCTGAAGGTACAGCTTTGAAACATCCTTTTTTTTTTCACATCATCTCTTTATTTAAGGGTTACATTCTACGACCACTGACTGTTATTACAGCGGTCCTCAGGCTATGGTTGCCAGGTGTGAGGAACTGTTGTATATGAACTCACCACTAAATCAGTTATGTACTTCTCAGTGGTGACTGGTATTGGTCAGTAACAGCCCCTGCTTGACCTTGTCAATTGCCCATCAAAGGAGCTAAGCAGTTGAGCAGATGCCATGTCAAGCAAAGTGCAGAGTACTTATCAGTTCCTGCCAGTGGCAGAGCAGACTTCATTGAGTCTGTCAGCACAGAATTCTCACCACCTTGTGCCGATCTGTTCTGCTTCCCTTACTGTGTATGCCTCGAGAGCACTTCTCACAAACGCTGCTGTATCTGGCACTCATGTTCTTTCACACCCTTTGCTTTTGCTGCCTTTCCATTTTTTTTCCTCATTGTGCCAACTTACCCTGTATTGCAGTTTTTTTCCACACAATACTATGCAGGGTTTAGGGACAGACAAGACTTTTTTTTTTAATTTTGAGCAACACCTTAACACAGAAAACACACATGGCTTACTCTCTGCCGGGGTCTTATTACTGTTACCAAGCTAGTGTTTGCTATTCCATAGGATACCTCATAAAACCGCTCAGGATATAGATGTGCATACATTATATCATCATGAATTGTTACTGTAGGCACATGGGGTTAGGATATATAACCAGCACTGTCATTACGGTTACATTGTCCTGTCGTGCCCATCACATGTGCTCAAGGGAAATGACAGTCCTCTTGCACAATGGATCACCTACTTTAAACGGCTGTTTCTGTACTAAAAGCTGTACCTTTTTCAAATATAACAAATCTCTGTTTTATTCAAACTATTGTCAAATGAGTCTACACAATTCTGAGTGTCTCATAGTATAGCAGTGTTAGCAGTGGGAGAAATTCCCGCACTGCACACAGGAAATTATCCATTTTATGACAAGATAGATCAAGTAAATTGGCAAAAAAGTTTACGTTTTACAAAAACACAAAGAGATGCACTATCAATACAGTGCATTATCATTCATGATCAGAGATAGAAGTAAGCTCTTTAACCATACAGTCATTGTTTTTTTGCTGTTTTTCCCCTCAGTGTATAACTGGACAGTGGATGAAGTGGTCGAGTGGCTCATCACCTACGTGGAACTGCCACAGTATGTGGATGCCTTTCGCAAGATGAACTTTAATGGAAGTGCCATGCCAAGGTGAGTGACTTTTCTATCTTTTTTTTTAGGTCTAACTATCAATCCATCTCTACCTCAACCACAAATACATTTGAGTTTATTTTGGACTGAAAATAATTTGCCTACAAATAAAAATGGAATGCTTCAACAACAGTGAGAGTCAAGTCTTGAAGTTTTCTCTGTGTAGTAGTGTGCAGAACACAATTTGCACAAATGATGATATAATTTTTGCTGCTTACCTTAAAATAAGATCACACCCTTTTATACCATGTAATGTATATCAAATTATACACAAATGATCCTCTATAAGCATGTTTTTAGGGTTAGTTAGTTCAGAAAAGTGATTTCCAAACAGTGGGTCAGGACCCACAGATGGGACATGGGTGATTATTTTATTTATTTATTTATTAATTTTTTTTGGGGTGGGGGGTACAAATTTGCTGAAATTTCCCAACAGTTAGCTTGATTTATGCACAAATATGCTCTTGTCACGATTTTTATCGTTATTTGGGTCACAGTAGTTTGCAATTTTTAAAAAGTGGGTCCACACATAGAAACATTCTAAACCAATGTTTCTCAAACTTTCTGAGTGTGCTATGTTACATACAGTATGATTCGAAATAGATTGCGGTCTTTGCTCTTCCTTCCTTGTTCTAACAAAATGACTGACTGAATGTCTGTTCTCTTTCAGACTTGCCATTAAAAATGCCACTTTGACTTTGTCTATTCTGAAGATTTTGGATCGCAGCCACGTGCAAAAGTTGCAGCTTAAATCTTTGGACACGGTTCTGTTTGGAGCACCGCTGAGTATGTGATTTACTCTTCTTTTAATTCCTGTTGGAGCTTTGCTTAATACTCTCATTCATGCAACATTAGAGATTTGTCCCAGACTCTTCCCAATCCTGAGTAGGTACAAGCCTGGATTCAATTTCTCTTGACTGTTTCAAACATCACACCGACCACTTCCGATTAGGGTTAGGCGATAAGGACACATTTTCAATTTAGCAATCGGCAGGGTAACAACCATTGATTGTCGATGTATTCGCCAGGGAGGGGGCGGAGCTTTACGCAATCACCTCACAGCATTAGCAGGCTTGGATTGAGCTTGTTGGGAAAGAAAATGAAATCCTTTATTTGGGTCTTAAACCTGATGCAAAAACAGTCAGCGGACCTGAATGAAGCTCTGTTTCATCATGATTAACAGTGCTGCTAGTACTACGGTATTAGTGACATGCATTAGGCAGTCAGTCAGTGGAGTGGGATAAAAAACGTTCTGCTGCAGCGCTGTGTGTTTTTACACACGCATTTATGAGACAGTTCTCTTGGTGCACTATATATCTGCAGAGAGAGGAGAGCTACAGTAAGTCTCCCTCATGTACAGTAGACTTGCATGTTGTCATCGCTGCTGCAGCTGAAGTTATTAATCAGAAATACAGGACTGACTACTTTATCACTGATCTACTGTGGTGCGCTGTGGAAAGCATGTGAGTCACAAATCCATTTGTAAGAAGATGCAGCTCCTGTTAACACTTTCTTAAATTCTGTTGATTAAAACGAGTGACCCTCTGACATGTCAAATGTCGGACCACCTATTAAAAGTGGAGTCTCTCTCTCTCTCTCTCTCTCTCTCTCTCTCTCTCTCTCTCTCTCTCTCTCTTTTTGTCCCCCCCAAAAACAACTCAGCTATAGTCAATATATTCATCCATTTGCCCAATACCTGTGCTCCCTTAGCCTCTAATTCTTTTCCTCTGCGTTTATATCAGTAACAAACAAAAAATCAGCAAAATATAGATACAAACAAACAAGTGGACAGAGAGATGAAGTGACGTATAAAATTTAATATTTGCTGACAGCTCATCAGTTTACCTGTATAAAAGAAAATTTCTAAATGACTAACTGAGATCTTCACCTTGATTCTCTGTAACTGGAACAGAACTGATAAACATCAACTTAACTAAGGGTTACCTCACCCTGTTTGCTTTGGTTATTTATACCACCCATTCGTTTACTCACGTACATATGTTGTTTTCCATTTCTTCAGTTTTTGTTTATTTGTATATTTTTTACACTCTGGGAAAAGCATTCATCAGCATCACCTATGGCTTAAAAATCGATTTTTTTTTTTTTTTTTAAATCAGATATTCTTCAAGACATGTCATGCCATCATGCAAAAACAGAAAGAATGGTTCAGCCGGATTAGGCATATCATTGTAACTAGTATTAAATCAAAGATGTGAGATTTTTTTTTAACAGCCAGAGGGGAGAAAGTTTGTCTTCTAGGTAAGAATATAAACTATGAGCTATGTCAGCTCTTAAAAGAACCTTTTGTTTACTGTCGTCATCATAGGTAACACGAAATCCAGAATATATACATGGCCTGAACTGTGAAATGGGCATTTTTTTTTTTTAAGTGAACTGTTCCACTCAGTAACAAATGTGTTTGTAGTTAAAAATCAAGCAGTACTACTGTATGTGTATGACTGATTTACTGCGAGACCAATATGATAAAAGTGTTTGTGTGGTGGCAGACATATTGGGATCCCATGTTGGTGAAGTTGGTAGGCTGCTTCGAGTTGCCGTCGAATGCAGCATTACTCACTGACTCATTCATTCTCTTAAGTCGGCCCACATTATCTGTGAAAGATCTTTTTACCGCCTTTGTTGCTTTCAAGGGGTGAGGAAATGGGTTGACCCTGCTGTGTATTCCAGACACACCCTTCTGCGTGCTGAGACAAACCACTCGTACTCTCCCTTCTCTTGTGTCACATATTATCGGTGACAGGGTTTTTTTTTTTCCCTTCCTTGTTAGATCACAGACTTTAATGCACTCCTTTATATTTTTAATGCACTCCTTGGTCAACTTTGGTAAATCATGCTATTACAATCACTGTCATTTATTTTTCCCAAATAAAACATAGACCTAAAGGATTTTATCTGAGATAGGATTCATTTGCTTTGAAAAATAAAGTGCACAGCAGAACAGTGTGTAGCGGTCTGTGTCTGACATCTGTCATCGTGGGTGTTTTTGTTAGTTCCACCCCAAAAAAATAGAGCAGGGTTGTCTGGATTTGACAGCCTCTCAAAGCCAGTGAGCCCCACAATTAGCCAGACTGACCCACCGTGAACAGCAGCAGAATTTTAAGACACATCTCACAATGGACTGACCCTCATCCAGTAGACAGCTGTGTAATGATTGACCCGAGCACAGTTGGGTTTTGCTCCATCCGGTTTCCTGCTCAATTAAATGTTACTTCATGCTCTATTGGTTTTCTTGAAAAGCAGTAAGCGGAACAAATTACAAGACAAAAATGCGTTTCCGTTTTTAGAGCACTAACTAAACCAGGGGAACAGTCTATAGTTCAAAGAAATTATGTCATAACATACAATCATTACTTTTTTCTTTTCAGGCCAATTAATTTGGACGTTTCTCTGGTACTTTTTTCAATGATCGGCGTCCGTCAAATTTTATTTAACTAATTAGTAAGTCCTTTTGTAAATATACCCATTTTACAAACACTTCAGAAATAGGTATTTCAGGGATGGGCATTTGATTATTGGCTTCATTATAAAAAGTTGATCAGTTACTGTGACTTTCTTAAAATATTAAAAATACAAAACAAATGTTTCATTAATGATTGTGTTTATAAAAACAAATATTTCTACTCCAATGACGGCCTACCCTTGCAGTGCATCTTTGATTAGGTCTTGACTTCTTGAATGCACCTTAAGGCTGTTCCTGTAAGCTCAACAACCTATAGATTCCCCAGAAGTGATTAAACTTACCAGGGTCTTTGAATGCATCTCTTCAATCTCAGAATTATTTGTTATTGTTAAAAAAAAAAAAAAAAAAGAGAAAATCAGCCAAATATACTGGCCAAGAAAAAAACAGATAACTCAAGGTTGGCACTGGCCTTAGTAAAACCCACATTGTTTGAGCTTTAATTTATTTTAAGCTCCTCCACTGAATCAGAATGCAGATCTAAGGCCAATTTGCTTTTCACTTAAAAATATCATGACCTATGTTTAGGTAAATGGAAATCAGATTGAGATGTAGCTGCAGTGTAATGATATTATTCTAACCTATTAATAGAGTGAAGTACAGAAAGGAGCAGTGTTTTACTGCCCTGTTTTTACTTTTCTGTTTACCAGGGCTGCTTTGTTATTATGAAACAGTAGCAGAAACAGCTGGTCTGAGATCCTTCACTCTGATGAACCTGTGTTTGTTCTGGACTATATAAGCAAGTCCACAGGGATTTACACACAGACCTCCTGAGAGATCTTTCAGCATAACTGCATGCCACAAATGCACAAAACCTAAGGTGCATTTTTACAGCAGGAACGGAACTAGGAACTTGGGGGTTGGGGGTGAGTTTCCACCACTGGGACTGATGAACCAAATGTAAGTAACCGCACGGTTTTTGGCCCCAAAATGTTCCTGCTCAGGGTGTAGAACTCTGAGATGGTTCAGGAACTTGCAGTGCTGAACACATTCTTCACTTTCCACGGGAATTATGTGAGCTGATGAGAAACGATGAACATTTAGTTTCGTCAAAAGCGGACATGCATGCTAGTGTTATCGTTTAAATAAATTATCGATGTTAAATTATTTAATTGAGCATAAAAACATAAATGTTTATGCCTTGCCTTATACCTTGCCTACCAAGTAAAGGTACTGTTCTCAGTTGAAACGCAAGCCTGTATCATAGCTTTACCATCCCGACCATACTACACTGTACCAAACCCAACCATACCATGATGGAAACACGGCATTAGTGTACTAGGTGCTTGGATTGAAGAATAGCATTGGTATTCAAATGTATTTGCATCATCTGCAAATCTCCTAACTTTCCATTTTGAATTTAAATTTAAATTTTCCAAATTTAAATTCCTGATAATCGCCATGGAAAGCTTCCAATTTTGCAACCCTAATCTGGAGAAATCTAAACTAATTTTTAATCCTGATGTAATCCATTTTACAGATTTGGAGGCAATTTAAATTTAATAGGAAGTCCAGTTAAACAAGTTCAGGTGTGTGTATTTCAGTGACATCTTAACAGATTAGGATGTATTTTGTCATGTTTATGTAAAATGGTAACAACAATAAGCAGGTAACATTCAATACAGACCCACAATCCAGTGAATCAAAATGCATGAAAAACACAGGTGACAACGTGTTTTAGCCTTGGTGGAGGTCTGTGTGTTTTAGTTTAGTTAGCATGACATTCTGATGTTATGTGAAACAGAAACCCATCTTTATCAGTCACACAATCCTAATTGCAGTTCCTTTTTTTCTCACTCCAGGAAGTAGACATCAGGTTTTTTGACACCTCTTTCCCGCTCACCCATTTGCAGGTTTTGCAAGAGAAACAAAGAACTTGCCTCACCGTGAAGCTTGCAAGGCTGAAAAAAATTCATTGTTTGTGTCAGTGGCTGCATGGCACTTATCTCCCAACTTATGAGATGGAATTTATTAAACTCAGATTTTTGGGTTTAAACCAAGAGCCTTGGTTTTATTAGAAGGATTCTCCTCATTTAAGAGATCATCTGAATATAATTCAAGGCTTTTTACATACAAACTACCTGCTTTCTCACAGCTGTGAATTATTTACAATTGCAACATATTCGGTGTAGAACTAAAATCTTATAATTGCCACTTTTTGTTTTTAAGCATGCATGGTCTACATTGGTTAGCAGAGTGAAAAAGGCTGTGTTGAGCTGGCTTTATCGTGGTCTCTTGCTTCAGACCCCTCTCACCGCAACCGGAACTTCTGCTTCTGACTGACTAGTCTATTTGTGTCACTCTGCACACCAAAAAAAAAAAAAAAAAAAAAATCTTGCAGAATGACACTCATGTGCAAGCTTCACACACCACATCCTGGTGAAGCTTGTTCATCAGGGCAGCTTTATCTCATGTCCTATAGTTTACTTCCTGGCTGTTGTATCTGGCTCTTTGTGTCAAATTATGGTATTTAATTTAAAAGTTTTTTCGAAAAAAAATTGAATAAAAATGTGACCTTTTTATTTTCCTTTCTGTCCCTCACAGTGAATAGACATAACCACTTGAAGGACTTCATGCTGGTTGTATCAATAGTCATAGGCATGGGTGGCTGCTGGTTTGCCTACATCCAGAATCGCTACTCAAAGGACCACATGAAGAAGATGATGAAGGACCTGGAGGGCCTGCAGAGAGCAGAGCAGAGTCTGCATGACCTGCAGCAGAAGTGAGTTTTTTTCCAACCACTCAACACACAGTATTGTGCACATGAACCATTAGTCTTAGATGTCCCACAGGAAACACAACATTAAATATGGCTCAGCATATTTTTGCCTTCACTTTTAATATATTTGCACCCTGAATTTATTTTGCACACCCTCTGCACTTATTTCTTATTTCTTCGAATGTTTCCATGCACAGTTACTACAGCATTACTACAGCATTAACTTGGGCGACTGTTCTCATCCTAGAACCTGGTAGAACAGCCCATCCTACCAGGTGTAGCCTCCGCTACACTAGGTGGCAGTTTGCACCCTGTCAGGTTGTGGTTTAGCTCATGGCTTGTTGTCAGCATGTCAAATGCCATTCCAAGTCTTCGATTATCCATCAGATTTAAAATATTCGATTCTTTGAGCGGAGAGAGCATAAACCCAGTCTCATTGATAGTTCAAAAATGTACTTAATGTGATTTCATTATGTTTGTCTCAGTAATGTCTTCTCTTTTGTCGCCCTCTATTATTTCCTTGGCTTTCCAAAGCTTGGTGGCGACTGACATGCATGCTCAGAACGTCTAGGGATGGCACAATATGACTAGTTTACATTTATCGATGCCAATACTTCTTATCGTATTGATTATCCCTCATTATCTGGGCATATTAGTTTACCTTTGAGAAATTCAGTGAGCACATTTTCAGTCAGAGAGGCATGTACTGTATATTATTTTTGTAGTTTTAGTCAGATTAACACAATAATTCACAATAATTTGTAAAGTAAAATGTAAACATACTCACTGTGGCTTTTAAGACTAATCTCTGTTAACTGAGATAACACTGACAGATTAACACGAGTCTGATATCAAGATCATATCCTATTGTACACATTAATAAGCCTTTTTTTTCTTCTAAATAGCATCCCTACTGTTTTTCCACAGAATTATTTGATAAAGGTATGTTTCTTCTGGCTTTAGATAAAACTGGCATTAATTCAAAAGAGCCAAGTTGCTGCAAATCCTGCCAGTGTTTTATGATGTAATGGTTCTCATTCTTATGTACAGTATGCATCTCCACAGTCATAAGTTATTTATACGACTTACAAAATCACAAAGTAAGGAGTGAATGACTGTGGGTTAAATATGGAGGATTCACTGCAACGAAGTTTATCCAATCCAATCCAATCCAACTTTATTTATAAAGCACTTTAAAAACAACAACAGCCGAGGCAAAGTGCTGTACATCAAAGAGTAAAAATGGGTCTTTTGCTTTTTAAAAACAGACAGAGAAGGGGCCTGTCTAATATGTAAAGGAAGATCATTTGTTTAGACAAATGAGTCTAAATAAATTTAGTCAAAGCAGTGAAATTAAGTTTAAACATTAAATTAGATGAAAGTTCATGACTTGTGGGTGGTTCCAGGATCTGTTGTGTTGCTTGAATACAAAGGTATTTAGGCCAGTTGAGCAATTCTTGACAAATATGTCGTTTCTGTCTCGCAAAACAACATTATAGTTGGTCTCTTGACAAGTCTCTCACACACCCCACATTTTTTAAAAAATCTACATGGTCTGCGTAACACAAAAATGCTGCTGCAGCTATAAACCTTTTGTAGACATAAACCAGCGAGGCTCTATGGGTGAATGTATATGTCTGAGTCATTTGAATGTGACATTCAACAGACATAACTCTGCCAACTTCCTTATACAATGTCTATGTAACGTCCAGCTGAGCCGATGTGTGAAGAAAGGCGGCTGTTGTCTGGAGGATTCACAGAGAACCGGTCTCTCAATGATGATTAATGATTGTGTGCTGACTAAAGGATGACTGATTTGCCATTTTTTTAAATAATTTTTTTTTTTAAGTATACATAATTGTAACTTAATGTATTTTTCTTCCAGGAAAGTTTACAAATGCTGCTAATTGCACAAGAAATAGTTTTACATATGTTTTTATATGTTAATATGTATATTATATTTATATGTAGTGCAATGATTACTAATTGATTAATAGATCAACTATTTTGGTCATCAAGCAATCAATCAATCGGTTAATTAAATTCTTCAGATTTTTCAGCTTCTTCAATTTTAATATTTTCTGATTTCTGTGCTCTGTAGAGCAGAAAGGAAAAAAAAAAGAATTATTTTAGTTTGTGGACAAAGCAAGACATTTGAGAACATCATCATTTTGAGGTTTTGAAAACGCTGAACATTGACATTTTATGGAAGATCCTCAATCATCCAGGTCATGGTATCCAAAAGTGTAGTAAAAAGAAAAAGGCAACTGGACTTAGTTGAAATTCTTGAAGACGTTTTCGCCTCTCATCCAAGAGGCTTCTTCAGTTCTGGAGGCTTCACACATTTTATGGACCCAATGATTAATTGCAAAAGTAATTGAGTGATTAGTCGATTTTAATCGTTTGTTTCAGCCCTATTTACATGTTTAATATTAGTTTTGTCTGTGACGTGCAGTGCAGAGCTGCAGCATAGAAATCACTGCTGGTTAACTTGTACTTTTGTTTGTTTCTGTTGCTACCTCACATTTGTTCTATTGTGTGACATACTGTTAGTCTTTTTATATTAACTGTATACAGTATACTAAATATGGCACTGAGTATTGTTAGTAGCATTGGCTGTAGTAACACAAATTTCATGTCATTCTGAGATGGTGAAGAGATGCCTGTTCAAAGGGCAGTCATCTCCCCTGCTCTCACTTCTGCAGTGATCGTACTGTAAGCTTTGTGAAGTGATCAGAAGCACGAGGAGACAAGATGAGACTTGTAAACTCTCTGTTCTGACATGCAGTACTTCAAACTCACACCTGGTCTATTTTGGCCTAGTGGGCATCATCAGGCTGTTACTAGCTCAAAGATTAAATCTCTTGGAGTTATAAAGCATCCCAAATTTAGCCAAATGTATTTTACACTCTGTACAAATCTGACTTCTTTGCTCTTGTAAATCCTCAAAGAATCCTGGGAATGTGGTTTTAAATATGCACCGTCTCCTCTCATTCCTTTCATGGATGCTCAAGCAGGTTCATGTCATACAGTACAGGTTCGTCATGTTTTTTTTCTTTAAAAGGAGAAAGAGTTACAGAGGTGCTTTGGATAAATGTGGCGACTAGTCTTCACATCACTCATTTTTAAGCATGCACAATCATGATTTGGCCCATATCATATTGACATTTTGCCACTGGAACTTCATTTGACAATACCAGCTGTCAGTCACACTGGTGTCCACTTATGTTTATTGTATTTTATTGTTTTTTTTCCTTTAAAGTGGATCGTAATTTACAAAATCAACATTGTGTTTTATTGAGGAAGAGCTGAAAATAGTGATTGAGGCCATTAACCCGCCAGGAAAATGTTTACTGATATTATAAACAAGTGAAAAGTAGTGGCTCATTTTCCCATAGACTTCCAGTTATACTTATTTTTGTCACCAGCGGAGTCTCCCCCTTTTGGCTATTTAATGTATTCTTACATCCTGAATTGCCTCTGAATGGACCATGAAGACCACATCAATCAATCATCAGAATAGCTCCTGATTCACGTAGTAACTGAATAATTATCAATTAATAATTGCAGTGAGTCAAGCCAATATTTTAATTTAACCCTTATTTTTATTATTTGATGACAAACAGTACTGACTTAATATAGTTTTAATATATGGTTTTCTTACATATTGCCCCTTTAATACAATTTCCTTTGCAGCTGCTTTTATCAAAAATTGCCTTTTAAGTTCACTTAAACTAGAAAATGAGTAGCTTTAGAGACAAGGGGAAAAATAAATGCACTGTAAAATGCCCATAATGTGTGTTGGGTGTAGCATTTTTTTATGCATTTTAAAAATCTGAACAATCTAAATCTAAAACCAACTGTATTTCTTTTCTGTAATTTTTAATTTCTTTTCTTTTTGTAATTTGAACCTGGCATTGAGCATAGAGGAAAGTTCAGAGTGCCCAAAATGGAAAGTGTTAAATTGCTGGGGATGTGATGTTTTGTTTGGATTGAAAATCGGGGAGAGGCTCAGTCTCTTCGAGAGGCATTTGCCATATGATTGCATAACATTCCTGGCTTGATACTGGAGACATTGAACAGGGATAGCTGCTGTGTTAAATACAAGCTGTCTCAATTACCTTGTTTTCAATACCCACGTTAGGGTAGAATGTCAGGTGACTCTTTTTGGGAAACAGGTTTTCTTGAAACACAAGATGTGATATAATTAGGTCAACAGTAAGCACGGGGTAGAGACTCTTGTTTTTTAAGTTTCGACCTCATTTTCCGTTTGGCAACACCTGAGATTGTTGTATCTGTTATGAATGTATCATTCTTTGTAGGAGCAGCACAATCAGGGAGTGGAAAGTGTGTTTGTGCCAGGTCAGTTGGCTTGTTCCCACTGTGGATTTATCTTTCAATCAGTTGTGAAAACACCTGCCATTGACAGCTTTAATGCCAGCTCTGACATTTCTTTTTGCTAAACTTAATTCTCCTCCGCTGATCAAAACAAGAGCCCTATCTGCATCATAAAAGCCAGTATTATTCAGAATGATATGTGCTTAATGCTGGGACTGAACGAGTTGGGGCGATACTGTGATTTTTCTAACCGATTCCAGTTGTAATTGAATTTGAAAAAAAAAAAGTGAAAGATTAGGGCTGTAATTAACGAGCAATTCTTGCAAAACTCCTATTTGAATATCTGCTGATATTATTTGTCAAATAGTCGAATGAAGGGCTCACAGCATGTTGAGCTAATGAGAGTAGCTAACAAGATGCATTCAAAGACCCTGGTAAATTTTATCACTTCTGTGGGATCTACAGTGTGTTTTAATTTGGAGGAGCTGTTTTAAGATGATTCCAAGAAATCCACAACATCCACTCACTAAATACTTGCTGCTGCTGCCACCTTGTGATAATAGATACACCTCAAATTAGGTAGTCACTGGAGTAGAAAGAATTGTTTTTATAAATGCTATTACTGATAAAACATTTGTTTTGTATCTTTTATAATATATAATGAATAGTCTTTTTAGTGCCATTCAAAAAATCTAATAAAATATTTTGTTAATCGATTATAAACCAATTATTTTCTTAATTAAGATTTATTGTTTGAGCCAGTGTAACGTTTCAAGAATGTTTTGTTAGCTTAACAGAGGCTAATCACACGCTGCTGCCACCTTGTGATAATAGATACACCTCAAATTAGGTAGTCACTGGAGTAGAAAGAATTGTTTTTATAAATGCTATTACTGATAAAACATTTGTTTTGTATCTTTTATAATGAATAGTCTCAGTGGCTGATTGACTTTTTAGTGCCATTCAAAAAAATCTAATAAAATATTTTGATAATCGATTATAAACCAATTATTTTCTTAATTAAGATTTATTGTTTGAGCCATTGTAACGTTTCAAGAATGTTTTGTTAGCTTAACAGAGGCTAATCACACGCTCTCAGCCACACATGTACTGGGGTGCCACAGTGTCCGTCCGTTTATCCAACATAAGCTGTCATACATAAAATGTCTCAATGGACCATTCCTTGATTAGGTTGACAGACAAAAGGCCCAAAACAAGTGTAACAATTTGTAGTTGAAAGCTGTCAGAGCTTCCTCCTGTTGTCAGCGAGTGTTTAGAAATTAAAACATTGACATTTGTGGAATATTGGGGAATGACAACATTAGTACCTGCGTGTGTGCGTTCATGGGACTAGTTGCTTCTTGCTGGATGGAATGATTACTTTGAATGTCACAGTGGTTGTTAGCCTTTATTTATGGCTCTGGCAAATGACCAGCTTTTGCTAACTGTGTGTCACAGACGGAGAAAAAATACAAGATGGTCAATATTCTCTCGTACTCGGTCAGGTTTTGACAGAAAAATCCAGCCCGAACCGCACTCCAATTGAAAACATTGAAGTGGCAGTTCTGACGCATTTAAATACTGCATTACAAGTTCAGTTTTAGTTTGACTAAAGAAATGTAGAACTGCCATTTCAGTAGGTAAGCTTTCTTGTTTTGCTTGTGTCTCGTTTTACTTATGTGCAGGTTTTGATCTGATGTTTCTAATCGATCACTGCATGTTTACAGCATGATTCCATGCACTTCGCTGCAGCTGTGATACACTGTCATTCATAGCTGAATGATTTGGACTACTATGTGTTTGCTAAAGACGCTAAAGGGGGGGATTACTTTTTAAACATCCAGAGAGTGTTTAACGTCTTAATCAATCAATTAATCTGACTTTAAGGTAAAAACCATTCTCTGATTTTTTTTCCTCCTCTGTGGCAGTTCTACCTTCTGTTAGGCTAGTGCAAATATTTTGTTCATGTTTGTTTTCTGGTGTTCAATCTAGAACATGCTGGCATCCATGACAGGAACTGCTGTAGGGCTGCACTGATTCCTCAAGTAACTCGAGTAACTTTCTCTGCCTCGAAGCCTCGTTTAATTAAATTTAAAGCTCACGTTTCGCACGGATTCTTTTTAGTGCGATACAACGTGCTTACGTCACAGGCTATGCGTCCCCTACAAAGCGGAAGAAGACGGAAGCGAGCTTTTGGGTAACATGCGTGGACAGTTTAGCTGTACAGAATGGCAGACACCGGGACCGAAAACAGTGAATACAGCGAAAATGAGCAAACGCAGCAAAGTGAAAGTAATAGGAGGAATATGATAAAAGTAGGCTTTATCCGATTACTCTGTGAATCAATGGAATATTCGATAGAATACTCCAAAATATTCAATAGCTGCAGCCCTAAACTGCTGTGACAATGTAGAACCGGATCTTACTTCTCTTCACTACTTTCATGTTGCAACCTCACACTATGGCTGTGGAAGGGATATAATGATAAACCATATTGTAGGTCAGTGTGACTGGCCAGGGAAGACCTGAGTCTCTTACAGTACATGATTTAGAAGGTGAAGGAGTGAGAGGTATGTCCTCTGTCTGTGGCTGCACATTGCTCCCTGATCCCTGCTGCCAGCTGCTCTCTTTCCATACCTTTGAGCAGATCCTGTGGTGGTGTCGAGTAGCCTGTCCTCGTCATGTCTTCCCTGTTGGGACACAGAAGGAGGAGACTTTGACTAAAGCTGGATTTCCTGGCTGCCTTTTACAGCAGTGTTTTTGTCCCTGCCTCTGCATCACTGGTAGGAGATGGTGTTAAGCATGACTGCTTAATATGTTGGCTCAGTCACCCACTGAGTGACTGGACTGCCTGCAGAAAGACAACTTTGGAAAAGACAAGAGACGCAAGTAAAAACATCGACTGTGCCGACTTCCCTTAAGTCCGCAGAGACAATATGTCTGTGTCCAATGATCCCTGTCATGCAGGTCAGGTGAAACATCATTCAGCTTCTTCTTCTCTTTGTAGCTCTGCCAGTGTTTTCAAATCGTAGCTAAAGACTGGCAGAGGTCAGGGTCGAAAGCATTAGCAGCCACATTTTTCCACAGCTAAATGTCTGGATCAACTTTCATTCCTCTGCCCTTCTCTGCTCCCTCTGCTGTTGTGTTTATCCTGGCAGGAGGAGAGTGCTGCTCTCTAATGACTGAAACATGCTATTACTGTCTGACTTTGAAAATAAACTCAACAAGATTTGTGATGCTTGGACTTGTTCTGTGATTAATGAAATAGATCAGGAGCTACTTGGGTAGACGATTATTTCCATTTTAAGTAGTGTTACCTGAGAACCCAGTCTCACATTAGGGTTACAAATCAGTTTTTTAAAACACACACGCTACATTAAAATGGTGCTTGTCTAAGCCCAGGTGATTATGTCATCAGTGACAAGCCTCTTTTACAACAGTAGACTGTTTTAAGATGAGAATCTAAAAATATCCCACCCTCAAACCATGTAGGTTCTGGGTATTATGGGAGCACAGAGTACCTCACTGTACTCTTCTAAAGTTACGTGGCAGCTGTGGCATTCTTGGCTGCGCTCCCTCTGATGTCAGTGTATTGTCAGTGAGCTGCTGAGCAGCTAAACACGGGCGACTCTTTTGTGTCATACATGTTAGCCTTTGTTTCCGGTGATGCGTGACTGATGCAAGTCCTGCATTCCACATGAACATGCTTACACATCATGGCTGTCCACAGAGAGAGAGTGTGGTTGCCAAATTTTACAAAAATATGGAAACAGAGAGGTGCACTTGTGTGGTACACTGTGTTTATAGCCATCCCACCACCTGTTTTATTTTTATGAACTTTTGATTTGATTAATTTTAACTTGTCAGCAAGAGGCAGAGCTTGAAAGTGAAAGTTTATTTTAGAGTAATAAGAGAACAAGACAATAGGAGAGCATAAAAGTATATGTTAAACAGTTTTTCTTCCCTGTCTGAGAGAAAAGTATCAGCATATCTGTCGTCAGTTTCCTCTCCACTTCCAATCATCTCTATTTTAACACATCTCCTCCACAGACCCTTGTTTTTCTTCTCCTCTGTTCAAGACATTTTTGAGAGGGGTAGTGAGGCTTTTTAAGTTTGTAAAATTTGGCATTTCTGCTAGCATATTGTACTGAGAGCTACATTATTAGGTAGGTGACAGATCAGGCCTAAACACCAAACCAAAACTTAAAAATTAAATTTTAAGTTGTGAATAAACTGGTTCTACTGAAGCCGTTATTTCATTTTTACATGTTACCTTTATCAGGGTAAGTTTATGTTTGATTCAGTTTCATATTTATAGCACCTTTTAAAAGTCCAGTGTACAACATTTATTGACATCTAATGGTGAAACTACAGATTGCAACAATTGGACAATTCCTCTAATTTCTCACATGCTTTGGGAATTTATGGTGAACTCTGAATACCAAGGATGTACACGTTCAAACTTTTGACTGGAAGTGTAGTTCCAGAATGGCATGGCTTGACTCTATTTGGTTTGGTGTCCTTTTCCATTACTATAGTACCTCCCCGACATGGGCAGGGTCAGCTGCAAGAAACCCCCGTGACGTTGTTTTATACGGGACACAAGACAAACTAGTGATGAACAAAGCAGTTCTTTTCAGTGTATTGAATCATTAGAATCAGGTCATTAAAGAGATTAGTTAAATATTTCCTGCATGACGGGAGTTTTACAAATGTCGTTGTTGAATATTGGAGATTTACGCATGTTTTTGAATATTTTTAAATCTTTATAACCGATCTTAACCGATCTAGCTTGTTCGGTTTGATTTCTGTGTCAGTGACACTCACGACTGTTCTAGTTACGACACTCACTGCCAATCAGAGGCTGAGACGTCACATTTAGTATCGGCTCATCTTGCTTGGAACCTCACCAGGGCAGGTACTAAAAAAGTACCAGGTATTGTTGCCAGTGGAAAAGCAAAATAAAAGAACTTGTAGAGTCGTGTGTGCCGTGCTGGAACTGTGTAGTGGAAAAGCACCATATCTCTGACATTTCCTTTTTTCATGATTGGTTTGTGCATCGTGTTCATGTAGGAGTAGCCATTCTTTTTTGTGTAGTAACTTTCTCTCTTCTGTCCTCGTCCTCAGGCTACAGATTGCTCAGGAAGAGCACCGCACAGTGGAGGTGGAGAAAGTGAACCTGGAGCAGAAGCTGAGGGATGAGATCAATGCAGCCAAGCAGGAGGCTCAGCGACTGAGAGAGCTGCGAGAGGGCACTGAGAACGAGCTTAGTCGTCAGAAGTACGCAGAAGAAGAGCTGGAACAGGTACTTTCAAGCACATCCGTGTGACTTAAATGTGAATTTTGTAATTTTAAATAGAAAAAATATCAAATACTGATTAAAAAAAATGTTTAACTTGTACAAAAGACTGCATAATAATCCATTATCTAATGTCTGCAAAATCAAGTGTATTTTGCAAAAATATCTGATAGTCATGGTGCGGATCGTCTGGTTCAGTGTTGCAGATTTTGTGGTCGTGTTGCGTTTGTTTGTCAGTTTGTCACCATGTGTTTGACATTTGTTTTCAGGTACGAATGGCACTAAAGAAAGCTGAGAAGGAGCTGGAGTCTCACAGCAGCTGGTCACCACCAGAGTCTCTCCAAAAGTGGTTACAGCTCACCCATGAGGTGGAAGTACAATACTACAACATCAAGAAGCAAAATGCTGAACGGCAACTCCTGGTAGCCAAAGAAGGGGTGAGCATGTTGAACATAATGTACATTACAGTGCAAACATAGTGTGTGTTCAGGATGTCACTACAGCTGAATTAAAATGCTTGGTGATTTGTTTGCACAGGCAGAGAAGATAAAGAAAAAGAGGAACACTCTCTTTGGGACTTTCCATGTGGCTCACAGCTCCTCTCTGGATGATGTGGACCACAAAATCCTGGCAGCAAAGTAAGACACTCTCATTTTCAGTTTCTTTCAGACTTTTTTTGTCACTTATAACACCATAATAATGGTTTTACTTTTTTTCCACAGATGTGAAAGTTTGTATCTGGCTTAACAAATTAATTGGTTGACAAATTACCTTAATCAGAATTCCATAAATGGATGGCGCCAGTGTGAATGTGTTAAATAAGTTAATATGGATGATGTGTTTGGTATGAAAGACTTCTTTACGATGACATTTGGCTATGGCAACTGAATAGAGCCTTTTCTTGAAAGATTGAATGCATTCTGTCTTGCGTTTTTGTTTCACCTGTGTTTTACAAAACATCCCTGCTGTTTCTGCTCTTTCTAGTGATTTCACTGGCCGTATTTAGTATTTTGTACATTCTGTTTTTCCTCAGCTACACCATGACTATAATATGTGCACATATTGAAAGTTAAATCACTTTCAACAAGACTTTCTTGAAATATCACATATATCAGAAGAAGCCAAATTCCTAAATAAATGTCTAAGCTGTTTTGCCTTTTTTAAAAGTTATAAATTCCAAGTTGATTGTAAAAATGTAAAGGGACTATATACAATTCATAGACAATGGTAACCTTAGCATTTAAATTGGTTACTGTAATCACAATGCAAGATATTGTATATGGTTTCTAATGTTTCTGAAACATGGAAATCTTTGCCTGATAAGGTTAACCAAAATTATGCTACAGTATATTATTTACCAACTGTATTTAAGTTCCCAACCTTTAGTTTTCAGTACTTCCAGTTGTAACACCAAAGGCATTCTGTTTATCAAAGTTCAAACTGTTGTCAAAAATCACCCCACAAAACTTTTACAGCTGGTCTGAAATGAGACTAGAGCACCAACACTGATGACTTAACATGGTCATTTTTAGGACTTTTTACTCTTTTTTTTTTTTTTTTTTTAAGTGCAGTCAAGGAAAGTTCCTAATCACCCATTGATCTTTCTTCAGACAAGCACTAGGTGAGGTCACGGCTGCGTTGCGGGAGAGGCTTCATCGCTGGCAGCAGATAGAGATCCTCACTGGTTTCACCATTGTCAACAACCCTGGCCTGCCTTCACTGGCCTCATCCCTCAACCTCGATCCCACCTTCATGGGAGGCAGAGCAACACCGCAGCACTTCATCATGTCCGACGACATGGACGACTTAGACGAGGATATCATACCTGGAACTCTGCAATGTAAGGGTTCATCCGAATCTGTTGGCCCTTCAGTGGGGATTAGCAAACGAACCCCTAAACACTCCAAGACCCTGCTGGGGAAATCCAAAAATCAGCCCACATGAGAATTTGGACCTTTATTTCCTTCAATTCCATGAATTAATCCCTGTGTCCTTCCCAGTGATGGAGGACAATGAGGGTCACATATGTCTGTGAATGAGAGTTGTTTTACATTTGTGTAATGTGTACCATGTAAAATCATTAACTGTCTTGTTCTTTGACACACCATTCCAGCTGAATGCTTTTTTTGTTAATTGTTCACATTTTGGATAAAAAGAAAGTGTCGATTATGGCGACTGAAGACTCTGGATAAATGAACTGTCATGAAAAATATAATTATTCATGAGTACAAGTTTCCTTGCTGACCCGTTTGTAGTGGTTGTGTCCTTAAATATGTCCTGCAATCTGCTTGTTTGTGTCCAAACGCGGGCAGTGTCCAAATTTTTACGTCAAGACACCTACATGTGCTAAAGCTGGCAATGAAATCCATTTGTAAACACTCATCTCACACACATTATTATGTGATTCAGAGAACCAACACAATTCTGATGACCATAACACTCTGTCGCAATCTTGTTATGGGCAAACGTTGACAGTTAATAGGTATGGGTTTGAAAAATTGCAGGCGAAAGTTACACTACAGAGTCGCTTTGCAGCTGCAATAGTGAGTAAGTCTTTTAATCAACATGAATTGCATTCCCTATATCACTCCCTTCTCCCCCCCCCCCCCCCCCCCCCCCTCCCCCCTCCCTTCTCCCCCCCCCCCCACCCGTCTTTCTGGCATTTGGCTTTCACTGCTGTTTCATTGGCCTAACTGCAGATGGTACCAGACTGCTGGAGAGGAGAGCCAGTGACCTGTGGTCCGTCGGTTCAGACTGTCAGCACTTGTGGAAACATCCTGGTTGGCCATTTATTCATGCCCCAGTTCAGTCCGACATCCCTGTCACTCCCTCTTTGTCTCACACCACACCACGTAAAGCTGTAATACTTATTAATTGGCAGAACGCAGCAGGTAGACCCAACTGAAACCAAACCAAACCCATGTTGAGTTCACTTATAAACACTCCTGACCCTGCCACAGTTGCTTGCTTGCCGCGTTTACTCCCTCTTACTCTTGTCACCACCCAATTCACCCTGTTTTCTCCACATTGTGTCACTTGTGTTTGTTGTTAATGGACACTTCCCCCTAGAAAACCTGAGTCTGTTTTTTGTTGTTTTTTCATTTAAGGTCCATTGTATAAGAATTTGTGAGAATTATTCTAATCTAATCATGACACAGAGCGGAAGAAATGCCAGTCATCCCTCGCTTCACCCAAGCTCGTCAGACGTACGGTGGCCTTTGGATGTCAGAAAGGATATAAACATTTACACAACTCTTGCGCATTCTTTGCCATTTTTTTGGTATACTCATCGGGTTTATTTAGGCAAATCTTTTCACCATCAACGTAAGTGTTTGCTTTGGTTAAGTACACATAGTAAGCTGTCACATCTCAAACATAATAAGCTCCCCATAGTGTATGTAGTACTCTCTCGTGTAGTAAATGTATTAAGTGCTCATGTCGTATGCTCTCACGTAGCAAACTTGCATTGCAAATGTAGTACGCTCTCGTGTAGTGAGCATAGTTTGATCTCGCGTAGAAAACTCTCACATAGGACCCTCTCATGTAAAAAGCTCTCATACATTAAGTTCTTGCAAGGTAAACATAGTTGTTAACTCTCACATAGTATTAAGCTCTTACATAGAATACTCTCACCTAGTAAACTCTGGTATTGTAAACATAGTAAGCTCCCACAAAGTACGCTGCAGGGTAGCATGTGCTCACTGCTCACGTAGTAAGCCACCACAAAGTAAACTCTAATGAAGTAACCGTAGTAAGCTCTTGCATCGTAAGGTCTCGCTTCAAAATGTCTGTTTGGGCAGCGGCAGTAACATGTCGGCTCAAAATGATGGTCTCTGTAAATCAAAGTCTTTGCCCAAACATTTAAAACCTTATTCTAACATCACTAAAACTGAAGTACTGTAGTAGAAACATACTTAGCAGTTTATTCAACTTCTCCCAATAAGTCAACTTCTTGCCAAATGTTATACCTTGGACCTTAAAACTTAGCTGGTAACAATAGTATAATGAAATGTATCTTGGCACCAGAGTGTCTTTTTACCCTTGACCCTCCATTTTTTATCAGACATTTTGTGATTGTTGTTGATAACGCTGTTGTTTTGTGCCCACAGCTCCCAGTATGATGTCTCTGCGCCAACGCCATATTGACCCCCAGCTGGCCATGGGCTCCCAGAGGTTGGTAGAGAGTTGTCTGTTGGCGGGGCAGCAGGGAGAGGGAAGATCTAGGGCTCCCCACAGGCAGTCACGTAGTCAGTCTTTTGGGCACATCGACTGTTTCCCCCTGCCTCCTCTGTCCTCAGCTGTGTCTCACCCCTCCATCATCTGTAGCACAACCCCGAACTTGCAGTCCCTGTCCTCCCTGTCGTCCTCTTCTTCCTGTCTACCCAGTGCTGTGGGTGGCAGCGCCGCCTCTCATTCCTCCCATTTATATCATGGTTCTTTCCAGCCCATGGATCCCATTCCTGATGACTCCAAAGCTCACTCCTCATGCAGCGGCAGCCTGGGGTACACGTCTCTTCCACAACTTTCCACACATGTTTTTTTTTTGTTTGTTTGTTTTGGAACTCTTTGTGAGTCCATGTGGTGATGCTTCTTTAGTTTTTATTGATTTTGCTTTCTCATCATGGCACCTGTTGCAGTGTAACAGATTCTATGCATTTCCTCTTTTTCCCACCCGCCTCAGTGTTCCTGCTGCTTTTTGCCTGCTCAACTAACAAGCGTGGAGCTCCAGTGTCCAGACTCTGCCCAGCGTGTCTGTGGCTTTGCAGGCATAGTCTAGATAAACCCAAGCATGCTTTGGCTTTGGAGGGGTTTTTTTCTTGTTTTTCTTTTTTAACTTGTGTTTTGTTTTTTACCTCACAGGGACTTAAATCGCTCCGACTCTGACTCCTCCCTGTCCCTCTCTCAAGTTGGCGATCGACTCGCTGCCTACAGCTCCAAAGGCCACATAATCAAGCCCACTTCTCTCATGCATGGTCTTTCCGGCCGTGCAGACGATGCCATATCGCTGCACGCTTACACTCCCAACGGAGGGAATCGCATACATGAGGGCGGCCCCGCCGAGTTCGCCGCCGACAGCCCTTTACTCATGAAGAAGTTGTATGGCATGGAACAGTCCCCCAGCCTGGGAGACATCAACAGTCTGACAGAGTCGTCCCGCTCCCTCAGCCCCAACTCCACTGAACCTGACACGCCGTCGCCGACAGGAGGGCAGCTCGGGCTCGTGGCGCCCAAGAGCAACAGCCGCATCCCGCAGCTGTCGTCCAAGAAGAGCCCGCTGGAGGAGGACAGCGGCTCGACCGGGGAAGATACAGATTCTACCGCCAGCCGCAAGAAACACACCTTCAAGATCTTCAAGAAACCGAAAAAATAAGTTCTACGTGAACTGCAGGTTATCAAAGCTGTAAAGACTGTATCCATTTTTTGAGGGAAAAATAAAAGTTTGGGCCCGGGTTTAATGAAATGATGCATCTTTGTGTTGACCGTGAACTGGACCGTTGGAGCAAGCAGCTGTTCCGTTTTATCTGCGTCAGTGTTGAGTTTGTGGGGGAATGGGGTAGATTTATTTATTGGAATGCATAGTGTTATTTATTCAGCAGGAAACTCGTGCCAGTCTCAAAGGGGAACCGGTCTCCCAGGTTTTTTTTTTTTTTTTTTAATCCTCTCTTGTTCCAAAATCTATAACATTTTTTGCATGTCTTCTCTTTTGTTTTGATTGATAACTCGAATGCTTAGTGTTTGCTTGGTTCTCGTCGTCAACCTGCGTAGACAACACTTGATGTTTCTTTGATGACTACCTAACCACCTTGCCTATGAATCCAATGTGAATGCACACCTTTGTTTTTACTTTGTTTTTATTGATGGTTACACGTTTTCTTGTCTTTTGTTGTTGTCTTGCTGGCAGAACAAAGTAACACATTCAGGAAATCCGCAGAGGAGTGGAGTTAGTGTCAGATTTCCTGTTTTGGCTGTCAAAAGTGGTGTAAAATTATGAAAAAAACAAATTGCTGCCATTGAATTGGATTGAACCGTAGACTAAATGTAATTTAGTCTAGTTTAGTAATTTAGTCTATATATATATGGCTGAATAAAATGCCAAAGCTTATCTTTCATTAAATTTTGGGGTTTACAGTAACTATAATATATATGTGATCTTACTGAACCAGGATGGGAAAACAGACAGTTTTTTTTGGTTAAATATCCAGTAGGGATGTCGGCATCCATCCATTTTGTCTTTTCCCAAAGCAGAAGTGCTACCAAAATCAGAAATGAGTAAAATTTTATTCATACACCAGAAAATATATAACATGTATAACAAACTAAACAGTAAAACTCAGACTTTAGGAAAACCACTTAAAGAATACAGCAGATGATTTCTGTCCTGTTTCTGGTTGATTGTGTTTTAGTGATTATTTAGGTGGATGATGAAAACTTCATGGCAGTTTGTCAGTGAGGGCTGGGTGCTGGTAAGGGCTAAACTACAAGGCAAAAACATTTGCTCTGTATGAATTTTAAAAAAAATAATATTGTGTTACAACCATGTTGTCGTCCAACTTCTGTGGAAGCTCAGCAAGTTGTGAAGGCAGGAGACCCATCATGTCAATGTGCCAAATTTTCTTCTGTATGAGGCCTTTGTATTTGTAGTGTGTTTGGCCATTTGAGCCTCGTATTATATACAAAAAATACACAAAACTACACAATATATATACTGTATATCCTGGGTAGGGCTGGGTATTGAACTTGAGTATTTTTTGGGGTATTGACTGAGCATTTGACAGAGAATCAAATTTCAATACGTTTTGTGGCGTCAGATGAACTTCAGGAATTGGCATTGATTTTCATTGCATTTGTGGTATCGCCCAAACTTTGGGCAGGGTTTAGAACTTCAATCAATTTGTGGTATTGACGACATTTTGATTTTCGTAAAAACAATTTCAAAACTTTTGTTGTTTGGACAGAATTTCAGACTTGGGGTCAAACTTCAATGAGTTTGTTGTATCGACCAATCTTTGGGCTGGGTATCGCACTCCAGTTTGTTTGTAGTCTTAGCAGGCTTTGTGGTTTCAACTGAACTTCGGGCTTGGTATAAATTTCCTATACTTTTGTTTTATTGACGGAACTTCAGACTTGGCATTGATTTTCGTTGCATTTGTGGTGTCGAGTGAACTTTGGACTGGGTATCAAACTTCCTCTGTCTCCTCTGATGTCAAAAACATGTTTGATAACCAGTTTTGGGACACAAGTGATTTATCTCATCACCGTCAGTTAGCCATTTAGCATGCGGTATACTATTTGACTCGGATCAGAGCAGCTATATCTCAAGAATTTTACCATAATGCTTTTTTTTTGGTTTTGTTGGATAAACTAAGAAGTTGGTATCGAATTCCAGGTATCAATACCTTAACAAGCAAAAAAAAAAAAATACCCAGCCCTAATTCTGGGTTTAAACACTGAATTGTCCACATGTAATCTCTGTAACAGTATCATCAGTATGTTTACATCTGTTACAAGTAATCCTTCTCCTTGGATTACCACAGCAGAGCACACAGTGCCAATTTTTAAGTATCGGCGTCTTCGACGGAGCACTGAACTATGCATCAGTAGTTGTAGGTGATTACTAAAATAGTATGGACACCGTTACAGGAGATTTGACTGTACTCCAGATCAACAAACATACCAAAAAGTGCTGCAGAAGACAAGACGGCCGTCCCCAGCCTCGTAATGTCACAGGTGATTTGGGTGTAAAAGACACATCTGCAATGTTATTTTGAAGATACCAGGTTAGAAAAACAATTTCCTAATGGTACTTTTATAAAGTGTTGTTTGTACCTCTTTTGCACGGATTATGCCATGAACTCGTGTGAGTCGGCGTGTGTGTGACTGTGTGTGTGTGTCCCCGTCTGCACCCAGTTCAATGCACTGTAACGTTGATGCATGTCAACTGCTGTAACTATAGACCTATATTGGGTTGGAAGAGCAGCTTTAAGCTCTTTTACTCCTGTTTTCTCTTTGTCTTCACTCTCGGCTTCTATTTATGAAACACACACACAGTATATTTGTACAGAGAAAATGATAATTTTGCATCTCCTGTGATGGTCTACACTTTTATTGAACTCCTGCATGAGAGCAATAAACTATTTTGAATGAAGGCAGAGCTGTTTTTTCGTATATACACAAGGGCTGCAATCTATAAATGTCAGTGGCGTCTGTCTGGTAATGGCGTAATTGTCCAGCAGTTTGCTTGATGGACGTCAAGCTTGGTAGGCAACTTACAAAGGGCATCAGTGTATGTCATGCTGACTTTGGTGATGTATATGTTAGAATTGCAAGAGATATTGTTAGAAATCGATAAAAGAGCAGCTCCTGTGTCCTCTTCTTCTTTTGGCTTCTTCCATTAGGGGTCGCTGCAACAGGTCATCTGCTTCCATCTTGTCCTCTCCTGTGTGTCCCCTTCTGTTACACCAAGTGTCTTCATGTCCTCCTTCACAGCATCCATGCACCTTCACTGTGGTCTTTTCTTTTTAAGTTATTAACTTTCTCCACCCTACTTTTTCTTCACAACATTTTTAAGTGTACATAATGCTTCTGTGCAGTTCCGACTTTGGCAATGTTTGGATATGAAATGCAAGAGACTGTGATACATATCTGGAAATGTTTTGAAATTGGAAAAACTGTTTTTCAGGCCTGGAATTATTATTATTTTTTTTTTATTAAGAATTTTTAATTAGGGACAGCCCAATTTGGTGTCAAATATATCGCATGTAAGACTCCACGTTGCATGAATCTCACTCGTGTGATACATGTATGTGTTGGTGAGATCTAACAGAATGCTGGTCTGCAGAAATGCAAGGAATATGTGTGGATTTTGAATGACAATAAAGTCAGGGGCTCATTCCTGGACCCTATAGTCATTACAAGGGCCAACCTTTGTTAAATTACAAAAAAATTGAATGGGAGTCGGATAAAATATTGTGGAAAATTATGGGAAAGTTTTGTAAATTAATGGGTAAAAATGTGTGGGAATTCTCAATGCCTATATAAAAATACTTGACACTAGAGGTAAAACAAGATTAAATTCCAAAATTAATTTTTTGGATTTGGTGGTTGATTTAGGACCTGATTAATAGTCGATTATCATCGGCAAATAAATGAATCCCCAGCTATTTTGATCATTAGTTTTTTTAATCTATGAATAAATACACCTAAAATAATTAATCAATGATCAAAGTAGTTAATGAATAATGCATTTATTGATTAACAATAAAGTTAACAGTAGCAGCTCTAGATATATCACTACATATCACATGCATCAGTCCCGTTGAATTTGCAGATTTTTTTTTTCTTAAATTAATCTCAAAGATGAAGTTATGAATATTATAAAATATAAATATACAATCTGTACTTTCCTCTGTAGACATTCATTTGAAGAAAAGCTCCTCCCTCATTAATGACAGTGTGTATATAAGAATTGGGTGGAGTGGTGTGCTGGTAAATATTGACCAAAGCTTCAACCGAAGGACCTAAGGTGGAGCAGGATGAAGTCCGGATCTTGAGGCTCCTCGTTTTCTTTTTGGCTTTTAAACTTTTTAATGGAGACATTAGTGAAGAGCCTCTTTGGAACATGGATTTCCACACACTGTTCAAATACCTGTGTCATCTGTTCTGCCTCAGTGTGCAGGTAAGAGCCGGTTTCACTTCTTCATCTCTGAAAACACACCTTCTGTTTTTCACAGTTGTCAGATCAGGAACAGTTGCTGATGCAAAACAAATTCAAATTCTGTTATTTTTGGCCTTTTTGACAATTGGTCTTCAATATTCCTGTTATTTTACAAACCGCATGACCAGAATAATTGGGCCACTGTCTAAAAATGCAGTTACTACTTCGATAATGTAATAAAAGTACAGAGGAAAAACAAAGAGGTTACACAAGTGAGGCTGTTCTGGAAGATTCCATAATCAGCAGGTGAACAGGTGACAGGATAAAAAGGAAATATGGGTCGTCAAACTTTGTGAGAGAATTGATCGATATTTTCTCTGCACAGTATTGCAAAATTATTTCGATGTTTCATGATCTCGGTCTGTAAAGGCCGAGGACAGAAACCACAACCCCAGCTGAATGTGTGTGAACATCAAGAGCTCTACAGTGTTTACTGCATATAATATTCTACATTTTATTATCTAAATATTTCATATTTTTTTCTACATTGTGTATTCATAGTTGTTAAAATGCTTGTTTATTCTTGATTAGCATTACTGTTGACCTTCTTCGCTGCTGTAACAATGTAACTTTAAGTATACTGAGTATACGGATAATCTCATCCGACCTTTTCCAATCTTTGTCTTGTTGTATCTTATTTAATCTCATTTTATCTCATGTCATACCATCCTATAAAAAGAACTTGTCTTATTTCATTTCATCCTATAGAATATAATCGCATCTTAATTGCTGCTGTGACACTGTAAATCCTTGTTGTGGGACTAATCAAGGACTAACCCATGTTATTTTACATGAAGAGACTGGTGGGGAAATTACACATAGTCGCTATAGCTTTGTTAAAACAACAAAACAAGCCGTGACCTCATGCTCATGTGTGTCTGTCTCTTCTGTCCACGTCCAGGTCGTCTGGGCTTTAGACGAGGTGAGGCTGCTGAATCCTCCACAGGAGCCTCTTCCACACCATCCTCTGAAAGTCCTTTACTCCTGTGATGAACGTGCCTCAGTGCAGCTGGACTGCGTCGTCATCTTTGACACTGGCATCATCTCCACACTCCGGCTCAGACAGTGGCGCTGCGTCCCCGGTGATGCAAAAACCAGGACTGTGCAGCTGAACCTGCCGGATTGGCTGGTGTACCAGGCTGATGGGATCGTTCCAGACTCTCAGTGGGTGTTGAGCTGCACGCTCAGAGCCTCGCTCCGCTACAGCAAAGATGAGGAGGAGGATGATGAGGGGACAGTCGCAGCTAAGGCTGTGGCACATTTGCAGCCCAGGCCCTTTTTCAGTCGACCTGTCAAACAGCACCAACTCTGCTTTGACTGGAGCAAAAAGATGCTGCATTTAAATCAGGACTTTTTAAGGAAACAGTGTCCTGTGGAGAAAGGTATGGTGGACTTAAAGATGCAATATCTGACATTTCTGTAGTAAAATATCTAAAAGAAGATAAGTTAATGTTAAATAATTTGTTTGTAGTGTCCTCACATCAGCCAAAACTTATTCAAAAGCTGAACCAAAATGTAACGTACACTGAGGAAAAGAAAGGATCTTTATTGTCTTTACACAACTGAAATTGAGAGGTCAGATGGAAGGGTTTGCACGGCCACAAGGGACCAACCTGACCAATGTTTTGATGGTGGGAGGAAATCCACGCAGAAATGGGGAGAACATGCAAACTCCACGTAAACCTCCCAGTCCGGGAATCAAACCCAGCACCTTCTTGGTGTGTGTGCACTAACCACTTAGCCACTGTGCTGTCTATCACCCAAAGTCCTGTCCAAAATCCAAACACCTTGATCCAGAGGGCAATAAAAGTCATACAAAGCAAGGCAGCCAAAGACCAGGCAAACAATAAGGCAAGGCGATAATCTAAAAATCCCAAAATGCAAAAAGTGAGCGAGCAATGCACTCAAGAGTAACAAATGTCAGAGACACATTGTGAATGCTGGACCTTTGCTGCGTTCCATTTGCAGTCAGAACTTGGAATGTCTGAGGTCCCTGACCTCGGAATTTTGACTCCGAAAGTCAGATCAAACTCACATAGCACAGCTTCGGGATTCCAAGTCGGCTGCCGTCTTACAAACACTGCTGCTTTCACCGTTAATAGCACTCCTGTTGTATTTGTTTCACAGTAAATCATACACTGTTTGTGTGGAAGAAAACATGTAGAGCAATATTCAGTGGTAATGCCGATGGCTGTCCCCAAGATATGTTTGTATTTCGGGATTCTCAAATGGAACGAGGTGAGCTCGTGGCTGACGTCACTCCCAGTTCTGACTTCCAAATGCTTGTGTCAAAATCAAACGCGCCATACATACTATATACACAGGTGAAAACAGGGACAGGAAGTGGGTGTGGTCATGGAAATGGCAGGAAAACAAACAAACAGCAGGAACAGGAGGTGAGTAACTAGAACAAAGCGGGGACTGAAAAAGAACAAACACAACTTTTGCAATATTTGTCGGAGAAGTTGTTGGTTGCAGCTGAGTATCCCTCACCTATCTTCACTTCCAAGTCTGACCCAGCTCCTCATATAACTGTACTTACAAACATCAGTTCACACAAGTAAACGTCTGCCAAGTGATTAGAATTTCATCTACACATTTACACACCAGACCTTTTTAAATGAATCCTCTAAGAGATGGACATGTTTTTAATGAACTTACAACAAATCAAAAAAAAAAAAAATCTACAAAAAGGCAGATTAAGAAAGAAAGCTCTTAATCTCAATAAAAAAAAAAAATGTCCGTGTCGTGCAGAAACGGTGCTTCTGCTGTCTTCAATTTTTGCCTCAACTGGAGAAAACTTTGGCGTCACGAAGACGCTGAGCCCTTACGGCAGTGAAGTCCTGGAGCATTTACGTTTGAAAGACGTCTTATTCCCGTGGTAAGATGACAAACTTAACACCGTGTTGTTTTGGTCATACACAGTGTTTTTGAAATGAGTTGTGTTTTTTCTTTTGTTTTTTTGGGTCAGGTGTTTGATCACCATGTGGATATTTCTGACCAGGCACTGCCACGACACCCTCTGTGGAGTGTTTCATCACATAGACTCTGGCAATAACTACGTCACGCCCACTTTGCTCCTGACAAACTCAGGTTTCCCTCATGGGTTTTATTTTCTCTTCTTGTGTAAAACGCCCCGTGTTTACATTGGTGAACCGTCCCACTGTCTTGTGCAGGTGAGCTGCACGTCCAGGTGAGCGGAGAGTCTGGACAAGCGTCCGCCTTCCTCTCCAAATTCAAGGTGCCTCTCAGTGAGTGGTGTCGGCTCAGTGTGGCGTTTCAGGGGAGAACAGTGAGTACGGTGATGACGTCACATCGACACAGGAAAATGAAAATAATGATCATAGATGAGAAATAAAGTGTTGCTGTGTCCCAGGTGACCTTGTCCATGGTGTGCACGGGTCAGCATGGGAGGACGTTGGAATCTAGAGAGTTTGAGTAAGTCCTTTCTTTAAAAAAAAAAAAATTAAACTTAATGTACTCTCCTCTTCCTCACACACTTTATCTGTTAGAAAAAGTCATGACAACTGTGGAGTGAAGCCTGAAAACTGTTTATACATATACTTCAAAATAAAACCTCCTCAAACACTGTAATGATAAATGCCCAGATTTTGTGTAAAAAAAAAAAAAAAAGAAAGAAAGAAAGACACGGAAAAAGCTGTGCTTTATTTTAAAGTCCTTAAAGATAAGAAGAAGGAACAGAAAGAAGAGCAGACCCCCTGCTGTGAGGCTGCAGTACCACTGACAAAGAAAGAGGGAGACAGAGAGCAGGACTGTGTAATGTTTATGTAATGTAACAGTTTAAATCAACATGGTGGACACATAGAGCTGACCTGGCGCCTGATACTAAAAACAGCAGTTCATACAATTATCCCCTTTAAAAAAATCAGGTTTAATTCAGTTTATCTTTCTTCATATTTACCAACCTTACCTTTAAACAACTCCCATGATGAACAGAATGGTGGAAAATGTTGCTTCTCTACATGTTTGTTGAACAAGCGGAGAGTTTACGTCAATATTCCACACCAACACGGATTTTGTGGACATTGGTCCTCATTTAAGCGAGTTGTCCAGAGTGAGTGTGTGGCCGTGCATTATTATCAGGAGACGTCCTTCAGCAGACACAGACTCATACAGGCTGCAGGTGAATGTCACGTTTGTTTCATAAAAAAGTCTGTTCACGTTAATATTCTGTACAAAAACTGGAGAACAACGATGTTTACAGACTTTTATTCTCATCTAAGTGAGGAAACCAGTTTGTGTGTGTGTGTGTGTGTCAGCTCCACATGATTTTAAACCATATTTTTAAACACCTGTAGGATTTTAATCATAAAAATTAGGAACTGTGATTGGTATCATATATTTTTGTAAGTGTCAAAACCAGCCAAAGCACATACGAGGTGGTTGGAGACAATTAGACACAGGTGGATCACAATGGGGCCAGTGCGCGGGTAATCAGAGGGACGGGATGTGAAGACAACTGAGAAAATGTAACAGGAAGTGGGAAAAAAAAAAGTGGTTGTATAAGAAATAATGTGACAACATGACCTTATATACAGAAAGTTGATTGGACAGACATGACACTGATGGGGTGGCAAAGTCAGAAGAGATATTTTTCACTTTACAGAAAGTTTAGACAGCTGTATTCTATTACATGAAGGAAAAAAATTATATATTGGTAAAAAAAAAAAAAAATCTGCATCAGTTATCGTCAGTGGTGTACCCTGATTTATAAAACTCCATCAGCCATAGATGAACCCACACGGCTCCACTCCAATCCTGCTTTATGTGCAAAGCACTTTAAAACACGGTGGACCAAAGTGCTGTGTAGAATAATAAATAAAAGACGCAATAAATAAAAGGCATAGAAGCTGACACGAGGCAATAAGATGCATCTAAAACACCTAAAATAAATTAAGAGACATTAAAAAAAAAACATGGGTAAAAGTAACAATAAACCACAATAACAACCGATCAAATAAAATAAATAAAAACTAAATAAAATGAAACACGACAGAAATAGCATCAACAGTAACACCACCAGATTTATTCCCAATAAAATAATCTGCTCTCTCATCATCCTCTTCCTCACATACACACTGCTTTAGTGAGATTAGATTAGATGGAGCGAGAGACTAGGTGACTCTGATTATTATTTAATTTATTATTATTATTGTTATTTGTTTCATGGTTAACATTCCTCGGCTCCACTCGCGTACCACCGGTGGGACACGCACCACAGTTTGAGAACCATAGTTTTACAGAAATAGAAAAGAGAAAATATTCTCCTGTCCCCCGTGTCTTCCAGGCTGAGACACACAGTGAGAATAGATGACACGGAGGGATACTTTGTGATCGGAGGAGGGAATTATGTCCAAGGTCCTGAAGGATATTTTGGGCCTGTGGTTTACTTTCGGAACAGAGCATCACCTCACAGCATGGTAACGTTCTGTCCCTGTCAGCTGTTTTCTTGTTTACCTGTCTTGAAAATACACTGGAGTCTGATGATGTCTCTCCTATTTCAGTCTGACTCTGTCATTCCGGATGTCATCAGGGACGTCAACCTCACTGGGTGGACGCAGACGTGTCAAGCATTTCGTCTGGAGTTAAACACAAAGATCAGTGGCTACGCTCTCCAGGCCCAGCAGTCTGGTAGTAGTAGTAGTAGTAGTAGGCTTATATGTCCACTAGATGGTGCTACAATTATTATATTCTCTTGAGGATAACTGCTGTTGATGCTTTTTTCCAGAGACTCTTCATGACGCTTTTCATGAGTGGGTGATGAAGGACAGACGTCCATCACAACCGTGGTGTGAGCAGTGGGAGACGACTGTCCCCCGAAGAAGACGAGTGGCTAAACTGGCCAAGATATTGGCTTTCAAACATGGTAAGACACAGACAAAGAGATGCACTGTAAAATCTGCAGTCTGTTAAAGTGAGATCATTTTGACTCCAGTTCAGATTAGGACCAAATCCAATATGGAATAATGCTAAATTTAATCCTTTAATATTAAAGGAAAACAAATCATTTTAGTGTTAAATTAACACCGGTGTGTTTGCTCCTGAACAGAATTGACTATTGACAGAATTGTTATTTTACATTTATTCATTGTGGCTATTTTAATATTCCCCTGTAATTTTTCCTCAAGCTGTGGTGGAAACGCTTAGTGACATTGCCTTGTGTTTAAATTGAGTAGTATTTTTGTGTACTTCTACTACAAGTAGTTTTTCCAAATCTATAATATTACTTTTATGTAAATGTCCTGATGAAGGACAGACGTCCATCACAACCGTGGTGTGAGCAGTGGGAGACGACTGTCCCCCGAAGAAGACGAGCGGCTAAACTGGCCAAGATATTGGCTTTCAAACATGGTAAGACACAGACAAAGAGATGCACTGTAAAATCTGCAGTCTGTTAAAGTGAGATCATTTTGACTCCAGTTCAGATTAGGACCAAATCCAATATGGAATAATGCTAAATTTAATCCTTTAATATTAAAGGAAAACAAATCATTTTAGTGTTAAATTAACACCGGTGTGTTTGCTCCTGAACAGAATTGACTATTGACAGAATTGTTATTTTACATTTATTCATTGTGGCTATTTTAATATTCCCCTGTAATTTTTCCTCAAGCTGTGGTGGAAACGCTTAGTGACATTGCCTTGTGTTTAAATTGAGTAGTATTTTTGTGTACTTCTACTACAAGTAGTTTTTCCAAATCTATAATATTACTTTTATGTAAATGTCCAGTTTGTAACATTTAGGAGCATTAATGTACTGAAATTCAATGCACTACCAACGATCGAGAGTATCATCAGCATAAAGTAGAAGCTTGCTTATTTTCTCATAGACACTAATCTAACTAAGCTTTTTTTTTTTTTTTGCAGTTAGTAGAGTCGCCCCCCGGTGGCTATTAGTTATATTTTTATTAAACTCTTGGTGTACCAATTTTAATCCACAGTTGAATGGTTTTACATACAGTAACTTAAGGCTCAGAGGTGGTGGAAATTTTTGGAAGTAAAACTATCAGTCAAAAAAAATACAAAGTTGCTCTTTTAAACTGAAATTCACAACTAAAAGGACAAAATGTATCAAATTTACTAGATTTAGTTTGAATGAATGAATGAGAAAAGGTTTTATTTTGATAATGTTTAAAAAGAAGATACCAGAAAAACAAAACCAAATGTTATCGTCAAAACGACTAAATAAAATATTCTGGCATCATTTTATTCACTTTATTCACATTTTCCCTCATTTAAATACAACAGCGTTAACCAAATCTTTTAATATGGGGACTTACATTTTAAAGTTGACGAGTGCAAATGTGTGTGTGTGTCATTTAACATTTCTAACTCAATTTCTGCCATTGCTGTAAAACCCAAAATTAACCGCTTGTTTCCAATGGATATGATTTTTTTTTAATGAATCATTTTATGTTAGACATGTTTAGCTCATGTGTTTAGTGTCTCATCTGTGTGATTTACTAAAATACATTATTTTGCAATTTTGGCTTCTCCTTTAAGGTTTTAGTAAATGTTATTGACGCAGCGTGAGCTTGTGATAAACTAACCCACTGACTGTGTCGCCATGTTGTTTATTTCATATAAACCACCGTTTAATTCCTGTCTTTTAGGAGGAAGAAGGGTGAGTCTGTCATCTGTGGGCCGAGCACTGTTCACCTCATCCCTGCATAAACTGGACAGAGCGAGCAGCGCTGAAGTGGTCAGCAGAATTCTTCCCCTGCTGCTGCAGGCCGGCTGTTTATCTGACCACAGAGCTCTGCACATGGCCTCCGTGCTCTACAGCAGCGGCTTCGGAGTCAAGAAACACCTCAGGAAGGTCTGTGTGTGTGTTTTTACGGGATCAGTCCAAGTCAAAGTTTGTTAGAATATTAGATTTTACATGTGCAGTTCACAAATAAAACTTAATCTTATGGTCAAGCATCTAATCCTGCATGCTGCTCTGAGCAACTTCCTACTTCCAGTTTTTGAATGTTTTTATGATGGGGAGGTGATCAGCCAAGTATGTTCCCATCAAATTTTGGTAAGAATCTACGCACTGATGATGTCACAAGTTTGCAAGAAATCCTAATCTCTTATAATGGGCATAACTGTAAAAAAAACAAAAAATATATCTCTCAAAACTCACAAATTAAATTGCATTATTTTTTAAATGATCATAATTATATATATATATATATATATATATATACTGTATGTGTGTATGTTTTTCCTCTTGTCTGTTTGTTTGTCAGGCCTGGCTCCTGTCTCTGTTGGCTGCTCAGAACAAAGACAGATTAGCTCTCCTGCGTCTCGGTCACCTGCATCACCGCGGGCTTCATGGTCTTCCTGCGGACGCAGACGTGGCCTACGCTTATTACGCAAACATCGCTAAACAAACAACTGTTGACCTCCAGAATCCTTCTGCACAGCAGGTCAGTTAAACATACATGTATACATTTACAACTGGGTGCTGATTTTGTATTACGATACTAAATCTAATCTAATCTAATCTAATCTAATCTAATCTAATCTAATCTAATCTAATCTAATCTAATCTAGTCTAATCGAATACAATCTAGTCAAATCTAATCTAATCTAGTCTTAACTGATTAGTCTAATCTAATCTAATCTAATCTAATCTCATATTTTCTAGTTTAGTCGAACCTAATCTAAAATAATCTAATCTGACCTTCTGTAGTCTAATCTAATATAATGTAGTTTTATATAATCTAGTCTAATATAATCTACTGTAACCTAATCTAATCTCGTATAATCTAATATAATCCACTTTAATTGAATCTAATCTAAAACATAATCTAAAACAATGACCTAGTCTAATCTAATATAATCTAGGCTAGTTTATTCTAACCTAAACTGTTCTAGTCTAGTCTCACCTAATCTAACATAATCTAGACTAGTCAAATCTTATCTACAACTAGAAAGGGCAGTTTTGAAGAAATTGCAGTGGGATTGCTGTGGAATGCCGAGCAGAAGCTACGCTGAATTGCTGGTTTGAAGCATTTGAATTTGTGTGAAATAAATTGAAAATATTTGAATTAGTATGAAGAATAAGCTGAAGATATGCTGAAGTATTTTAATTTTTTTTGAAATAGATTGAAAAGTGGTTGAATCTCTCTGAAGAATAAACTGAAGCAATGCCGAATTATTTGAATTTATTTGAAAAGGATTTAAAAGTATTTGAATTTGTCTGAAAAATAAGATGAAGCTATGTTGCGTTGCTGACTTTAAGCATTTTAAGTTTTATGAATATCTTGAGAAAGTATATGTATGAAAAAGAAGTTAAAGTGATTGAGTTCTGAGAAAAATTTTTTAATTTTGTGTAATTAACCTTTATAGCTATAATGAACTAGTATTCAGACAGGAATATTTTGAGGGAAATGTACGTTTAACATGTTGAGTACTGAGAGAAAGATAACCTTTAAAACTATGATTATTCAGACGATAATATTTTTGGTGAAATGCACCTTTAACTCTTTTTTTCCTCTTCACCCTAATTAGCTGATGTGAACCAGGTGTGTGTGTTGTAAAGTTGTAATTTTGCAAAATAAACCTTTAAAAGTATAAATATTCAAACAGTGATATGTTTGTTGAAATGCACCTTTAAAATGTTCAGTACTGAGAGAAAATTGTAATTTTGTGAAATAAACCTTTAAAACTATGAGTATTCAGACAGTAATAGTTTGGTGAAATGCACCTTTAACTCTTTTTTTCCCTCTTCACCCTAATTAGCTGATGAGAACCAGGTGTGTGTGTGTGTTCTTGTGTTTGTTGCAGAGTGAGGACCAAAAATCACATAAGGCCTACAAAGTGAGGACATTTTGACTGGTCCTCACTTTGGTAGAAGTGCAAACGTGTGTGTGTGTGTGTGTGTGTGTGTGTGTGTGTTCTTGTGTTTGTTGCAGAGTGAGGACCAAAAATCACATAAGGCCTACAAAGTGAGGACATTTTGACTGGTCTTCACTTTGGTAGAAGTGCAAACGTGTGTGTGTGTGTCCAAATGTGTGTGCTTCAACTCTGAAAGCACTGTCCAAACAACACTCACTGTAAAATAAAAACCGTAGGTCCTATTGAAAAAACGAACAGATCGTGAGCGTCCGGACAACCGTCTGAACGAAACGGTGTAAAATTTCTGTAGGCATCTTTAAAAATGTGGCCACAGGAGCCAAATCTGACGGAAAATTTATAATGGAGATCAATAGGAGGATTTCCTTTGGCTCCGATGCTCGTTGAAACTAAATTATAACTCTGTCAGCTTCCACAGTTACGTCACAAGAACCCCAACAGGTTTTCCTACGTTTATTTTTTATGTTTGTGGGACCAAAAGCTTGGGATTTACAGTGAGTTGTTGCTGAAAGTTTTGTGTCTGGATTTTCATTTCTCGCAGTCTGATGATGCAGTTGCACTGATGAATACTGTTGAATAATCATGTCCACATTTTGAAATTTGAATGGTGTCTCTAGCTGAAAGTATGGCTGAGTTATAAGGAGTTGAAACGTAGAAAAGGTTGAATTTCTCAATTCATTTCCTGTGGGAAAAATTCAGCGGAAAATGTTGAATAATTCGAAAAATAATGAATATTTTGGAAAACTGGATACAAGCAATCGATTCCTAATCGAGCTGAACACGATGAAGTTTGAATATCTTGAAATATATCTTGCTGCTTGCACAGCAATCCCACTAATAATAAAGAATTTGTAGAAGAACTAATAATGTAATCTAATCTATTCTTTGGTGTTTGGAGTTTTGGGTTTTTTTTGTTCTTTATCATCTATTTTCCTTTTTTACTCTCCTCTTTCTTGTTTCCTTCTGCAGACTTTTGTCGAGGCCGTTTACTTGAACAACGAGGAGACGCTGAAACATCAGACCAACGAGAACCATCATCTGTTCCAGTGGCTGAAGCTTCAGGCTGGAAGAGGAGTCACTGAAGCTGAGGTACAGAAAAAGGACAGAACCGTCCCGTCGTGAGACGCGTGATCAAGATTTTCCTCCTATGTTTCTTAGAATAACTTTTGTCACCTGCATATGTTAAAAGCACATGTGATGTTATTACACCTGATTTTATTCAAAGCACAGAAAAGCATCTCTGGATTATTATGTCTCTGCTAAGAAAACACACACACATTAGACATTTCATATTATACTGTAGATATAAAATCTATAATATGAGATCATTGGCTGCAGCGGCTTCATTTTTAGGTTTACCATTGGGTAAAAAGAAAATGACATTAGACCCAGTTAAGGTTATTTTGTCAAGACATTAAATAATCCAGCAAGTGTCTTGCAGCAAGCAGTTGCTCGTATGCTGTTCTGGGGTCAGCAGGGAGTTTCTCCAGACATCAAGAAGGCAGTGAGACATTATGAGAGAGGAGCAGTCCACTGGGAGGATCCACAGTCCATGTATGACTACGGCATCGTCCTGCTGCAGGTCACTGTTCACAGCTCATTCATCGGTTAATCAACTATGATCCATGAAATGTCAGAAAGAAGCATCAGAAATGATGATGTTCTCAAATGTCCCTCCGGTATGTTGACATTAGCCATTAAAGACGCCTCTGTCTGCAGGGACATGGCGTTGAGAAGGACGTCCCAAAAGCTGTCACGTTCCTCAAGAAAGCAATGGACAAGGTTATTTGTGGTTAAATGTTAATGACAGAAACACGTCTGTCTTCCGTTTTGCTCCCTGGTCAGTTCTTTGTGTGCGCTCTGATATTCTGTCCCCCCCGCAGGGTTTTGTCCCTGCGTTCAACGCCCTGGCCTGGTACTACGAGACCTTTGAGCAGGACTATGAAAAGGCCGTGCAGCTGTGGGAACAGGCTGATCTGCTCCAGAGTCCGGATGCTGCTCTGAACCTGGGCGTGATGTATTTACAGGGTCGGTATCCAGGAAGAGCCGCTGACAAGGTCAGTTCAACATTTCCTGACAAAAACACAGTCATTCAGAATATCATGACGATAACCACAATATTATGAATAATAATTCATAAGTAAAGGAAATAAATTATTTTACATTTTTACATGATTGTATTTGTCATTGGCTAATCTCTTGATTAGTTTCTCATTTGACTATTTAGTGTTTGGTGCAGAAAATGTCAGAAAAAGGTTGATCATTGTTTCCTAATCTTTGAAAAAAAGTATATGTTCTCAAATGTCTTGTTTTGTCCACAAACCAAAATTAATCCATTTAAATAAATTTGTTGTTGTATTGAGCAAAGAAACCAGGAAAAAAAAATCAAATTTAAGAAGCTGAAAAATCAAAAAAAATATTTATTAAATATCAAAATAGTTTGAAATTAATTTCATAATTGATTAATCATCGCATTTTTTAAATATATACACTATATACTACGGTCAACATTTGACCGGAAGCTGAAAAATCAAAAAAAAAATTTATTAAATATCAAAATAGTTTGAAATTAATTTCATAATTGATTAATCATCGCATTTTTTAAATATATACACTATATACTACGGTCAACATTTGACCGTTGACCTTTAATTTGACCTTGTGTCTTGATAAAGAGCACAAATATGAACTATTACAATATTACTTGTATACTCTAATATTACTAATGTCATCACAATTACTTTAAGGATGTGATTTTTTTTTTTTTTTTTTTTTTTTTTTTGGTGAATCATTTAAATGAAAAACAAGAATTTAAATAAAATAACATTATAATTTTATATCACAATTTCCTGGAATGACTTGAAAGATGCAGGCACCTCCTTGGCGTCCAAAATCCCAACAACTGTTAAGGAACTGAAGAGCAATTTCAAGTCATTCACATAAAATTGTAACAATTTTGCTGATTTAAGATTATATAGATTATGGAAAATGCTCCACAATCAACTTATTGCCAGCACTTTTATTGTGATATGCAGTTATATCTTATATTGTCCCATTCATATACCCACACACTGGTGTTGAGTATATACATCTTGATCCAATGGTTCTCAAACTGTGGTCCGTGTACCACCAGTGGTACGTGAGCTTTCTCTGGTGGTACTTGGAGGAAAATCAGAAATACTGTTCCACTGTATAAACCAGGGTATGTGATCGGAGTGGAGCTGAAGAATTCAGACTTGCGTGTGTAGAAAAATTAAACAAATAACAAAGAATAATTATAATGAGTCACCATCTTAATCTGATTTTACTATACCAGTGTCTGAAGTACATGTGAGGGAGAGGAGGATGATGAGAGAGCAGATTATATTATTGGGAATAAATCTGCCTCCTATGAAAAGTTTGTAGCTGACCTTGCTCCACCTTTTTTACACCACTGTATTTGTTTTTGAGAGCTCAGTATTTTCTCAGGTGCTTCTGGGTATAAAAGGTTTAACAACCACTGGATTAATTTAAAAGTTTTTGTTCCTACAGTTCATGGCCTATAAGTACTACATGAAGTCAGCAGAGCGAGGTCACATCAGAGGAGCCCTTCTCCTCGCAGACGTCTGGACCACCGGGTTGCCAGGCTTCGTCAACAGACGTCCAGCAGACGCCGTTTTGTGAGTTACGTCCTTTCTTTTTTAATCTGCATGTTTACAGCGAAGGCAAAATCTCAGGTTTCTGGTCAGGATTACGTTGCCCTCTGGATTAATTGCAGTAAAAACCAAATTGATTAATATTATCAGTGGGCCACATGGGGGTGAATGTGGCTAGCAGTGTTGCCTTACAGCAAAAAGAGTGGACTGAGGGCCTTTTCTCCAGTTTCTTTCCACAGTCCAAAAACATGCGGAGATTAATTGAAGACTCTAAACCAGTGGAGTCAAAGTCAAACGACCCGGGACCTAATGAGAGTCTAGTCTGGTTAAAAATGGGTTAACACAGCTGTTCAGTAGTAGGTGGACAATATGAGGTTAAAATGATAACAGAATATCCCACCGCGATATCCCAATTAAGATATTCATGGTGATATTTCAGGGAATTTCAAAGTAAAAGTCCTGTACTGTATAAACAAAGAAAGAAATAATGTGGGGGGAATTGCAACCTCTACCTTTTGCCCTCTGTCAGCTAGGATTAGGCTCCGGCGACCCCTGTGACCCCTCATGTGGAGGATTAAGCCATAGACAGTGGATGTATGAAATATTGGCAGGAACAAGCGGTCGATCATGTGTACCTAATAAAGTGGCTGGTGTGTTTTAACTGCCCGCAGGTGGGTGAAGTGGGCAGGGGAGCACAACGGACACCTGGGAAGTGTCTTACGAAAAGCCTTGGATTCGTACCTCAACAGTGATATGTAATTATTTTTCCAGTTTGTTCCTAATTAGACCACTCCGTGAACAAATTAATAATGATTATTATTATTATTATTATTATTATTATGGCTTTTCAACAGATTCAGCTCTCTGTTCTATTACCTGATGGCTGCTGAGTCCGGCTACGCAGCAGCACAATTCAACGTGGCGTATATCTGTGAACAGAACACGGTGAGTTACCCGAATATACAAATTTTACTTTGTTATTAAGGCTGCTCTACACTAAATGGTCTTAAACGCTGATTTCCTTCATTTTTAAGATGATAGAAGAAGGGACACTTTAAAATATTTCATTGGTTTATTCTCTTGGACCTAAAAACATGAACAGAATCAAAAACTTGAATGAATGTATTATTGATTATTGTTATATATTCCGATTTATTATTGTTTTGTCTATTCCAACTGAACATAAATAAATAAATATCATCATCATCATCATTTTTGTGTCCATAGGGAGGTTTTCTGGATCCTGGTTTTGCGTCTCACTGTATGTGGAGATTTTACAACCTCTCACTCCAAAGTCCAAAACCAGACACTTACGGTAAAACCCAAGTTTGAATTTTGTATGTACAATATTGGCAGGATTGTGCCTAGACAATTTGTGATTCATGTGATTTTTATGTGTCTCTTGACTCTGCAGCTTTTATTAAAATGGGTGACCTGTTCTATGAGGGTCAGGTCAAAGGTCAGAGGGACTTGTTTTCTGCGGCAGAGATGTACAAAGAGGCAGCGCTGAGGAACCAGCCACAGGTGTGTGTCGTCAAATCACTGCTCTGCGTCAGTGTGCATTTAAAGGTGATGTACTGCGTGTGCAAAATATGTGCAACAGCGACCTCTCGTGTTTTAAACGGTTACTGCAGTCCCCAGGGTCAGCAACAAGCGGAGAGGGAGGAGAAGAATCCACAAGTTTTTTATCATATTAGTTTGTTAAAGGGAAGACAAGTTATCATTTTTCACGTCCCATGCTGATAACACAGCCTCGAGTATCTGCTGATACTGACATCAGTCACGATACAGTCAACTTTTTTTAAGTTAACACATTTTTATATACTTCCAGTCAAAAGTTTGGACACTTAAAAAGTGTCCAAACTTTTCAAATGTTTATATACATATATATGGCCATGGACTGCATGTCTGCAACAGTTTTAGATAAAAATCAAATTATATTCTGACAAATAATCCGAAGAAAGATGTAAAAACACAAAGAAGAAAGATGTTCAGGGAACATTTTTATTCTTATACACTGAAATCAGCAGCAGAATTTATCTGAATATTTTGAGGTCGGCAGAGTTAAGAGCCAAATCCTCCACAACATTGTCTTCTGTCTGTCCAATCATCTGATTCCAGGCGAGTCTTGGAGCATGGCTGGATTAGCCCACAATACCCGGGAAGCAACATCTAGTTAAAAAAACACAAAACAAAACATATAAACACAATACACAAGAAAATACACAGAATAATATACATATATATGGCCATGGACTGCATGTCTGCAACTGCTTTAGATACAAATCAAATTATATCCTGACAAATAATACAAAGAAAGATGTAAAAACACAAAGAAGAAAGATGTTCAGGGAACATTTTTATTCTTATACACTGAAATCAGCAGCAGAATTTATCTGAATATTTTGAGGTCGGCAGAGTTAAGAGCCAAATCCTCCACAACATTGTCTTCTGTCTGTCCAATCATCTGATTCCAGGCGAGTCTTGGAGCATGGCTGGATTAGCCCACAATACCCGGGAAGCAACATCTAGTTAAAAAAACACAAAACAAAACATATAAACACAATACACAAGAAAATACACAGAATATTGGTGTGCTGCATCTGAAAATCTCAACTTACACATTGCTGCTGTCAGCACAAGGATCTTCTAAGATGGTTTCACCCGTGTCACATGAAGGTTTACAGGTTGCAATCACTCCATAATCGTCGCAAGTCACGGCCTCATTCTCTGCAACTGAGATCACAAAATCCAAACTTTAACTTTGGTACAGTCAAATTATTTTGTTACAAAATGTTTGATCATAAGTACAAATGTTAAAATATGAGCTGTAAACACACACAGTCATGTATCTGTAAACTTACCGTAAAGAAGCAGGAGAACGACGAGAGCCGAAGCAGCCACACGAAAAAGAGCCATCGTTGTTTCTGAAAGTGCTGTTTCAAAATGATGATGACAAACAAGAGTTAGTTCTTTTTTATCTGCTCACCTCAGATGAGGGGCGGAGTTCAACAGGTGAGAGGCGGGGCCTGGTTCCTAATTTATGTCCGAATAAATGACACTTATATTTGATTTTATATACAATTTACATTTTTTAATATGTTATATTTATATTTACTCCAGTAATAAACCAGTTTTAAATGTCTATCTTCTGTCCAATAGATATGATGATAACTAAATCAAACTTCAAACATTCGCATGATATTCTCTCTAAATCGTCTGTTCTTTATTTTCTGCAGACTGATTTCCATGTTTCTTATAACTAAACTCTCTTCACTCTGTTTGTATGAACATGAAATAATGACACGACACAAACCTTGTTCTTTCTAGTTTGTGTTTTTCCTCAGCGAATAATAAACTAGTGACGGACGTGAGACAAGTCAAAGCAGACTGTGTCATTAAACTCAGTGTAGAATTCATCAGGGAAACCCTGAATAAATAATAAAGTAGAGTAATTCAAACCAAAATTGGTGATTTACGCCAGTGTTTTTTAACTCTGGGCCTGAGGGAACACTGTCCTGCAATATTTTGCAGATCTTTATTTCATTTAATCAATTGATCATCAAATAATTTCTACTTTCCTTCTTCCTGAAAGGCTGCAAACAAGAGGACCGTCCCATCACAGGACAAGGCAGAAAGTTTATGAACAGAATAGAAATTGAATTTATTCTATTTAGACTGATTTTCAGTTTTTGGGAGACTTATTATTATTATTAACAGTTTTAACATCACTATAACTGCTTCAGACAGTATGAATTTTAAAAAAGTCCTTCTTAAATAAAATAAGATAAAAAAATAAAGTTAAGTCAACCAGGGCACCACAGCTGTATGAGCCTCTGAAAATATTATACAATATAATAAATGTATCCATTTATTATATTTCTGTTCTTCTCTGGTTTCAGCAGGTGGCCTAAGATGGTGGTTAAAAACATGTGAGAGAAAAGTAAATAGAAGTAAAGGACGTTAAGAATATTATAATTTTAATGTTTAGCCTGAGGTAATATCCTTCAAGAACCAGTGTCAAAACGGCACTGCTACTGTGAGGTCTCTGTTCTGTCGCTAGTTATTATTCATTAAGGTCACAAGTCATCATCATTTATCATGAAACTGTGGAGAAGAAATCCAGCACACACACACTAGTTTCTGTGACTTCAGAAGACATTGCATTGACTTACATTAATTTCCTGGAGACTTACTCTAACTATAATTACGAGTGCCCTAACCCTAACCCTAACCTAACCATAAACTAACCCAAACCTCAGCCTAAATTTAAAAGTCATAAAGTCACTCATAAACTGAAAATCAGTCTAAATAGAATAATTAATGCTTCTTTAAAATGACACACTAACTGATCATAAAGTATTGCTGTATTTGAATAAGGGAACACTGGGAGGAAAACAGATCCAACTTACTGCCACAGTGTGGACAAGCTCTGACACTGGTCATACAGGGACCAAATGGCCCTTATCAGGGGGTCCGGTACCCCATACTACTGAAGCACATACCACCGAACTCCACGAGGGAAAACCTCAGCCACATAAATGGGAGAACCCACCGCCGAGTCCCCAGCCTCTGCCTCCTCATTGGAAGAAATGTTTCTGGTATCGACCCAGAACGTTCCGGGTTGAGGTCAGCAGCACACCATCCCCACTGAACACAGTGTTGACGGTGCACTGCTTCCCCAGCCTGAGCTGCTGGATGGTGGACTAGAATCTTCTCAAAGCCGTCTGGAAGTCGTTTTCATGGCCTCAACAAACTCCTCCATTGCCCATGTTTTTTCAGCAGCAACCGCCAAAGCCACATTCTACTTGGCTTGCTGGTACCTATCAACTGCTTCTGGAGTCTCACAGGCCAAAAAAACCTGGTAGGTCTCCTTCTTTAGATTGACGACATCCCTTACCGCTGGAGTCCACCAACGGTCACGTCAGACACTGACCACCTTATGGCCACAGTTCCGATCACCTGCCTCAACATGGAGGCATGAAACATGGGCTATTTAGACTCAATGTCTCCCGCCTCCCTCGCGTTGTGGTCGAAGCTCTGTGTGGTCGAGGTCAGAGGTGGTAGTTGAAGCTTCTTCTGACAGCTCTGCCATCCTCCCCCAGCATCAGAGCCAGCTCACCACCAGGTGGTGATCCGTTGACAGCACCACCCCTCTCTTCACCCAGTTGTTCAAGACATGTGGCTGCAGGTCTGATGATATGACTATGAAGTCAATCATCGACCTGTGGCCAAGTGTGCATGTGGACACTCTTATGCTTGAACTAACAAAGCACCGCTCGGGTTCAGATCGGGGGGGTGAGGAAGGGGGCATTCTCACCAGGGGCAACTCCAGAGTGGAAGAGAGTCCAACCCTTCTCGAGGAGACTGGTTCCAGAACCCAAGCTGTGTGTCAAGGTGAGCCAGACTGCATCTAGTTGGAACCTCTGAACCTTGTGCACCAGCTCAGGCTCCTTCCCCACCAGAAAGGTGACGTTCCACGTCCCTTGAGCCAGCTTCTGCAGCTGAGGGTCGGACCGCCAAGGTCCCCGCCTTTGGCCATCACCTAACTCACACAGCACCCGACCTCCTTGGCCCCCCCCCTTAGGTGGTGAGCCCATGAGATGGGGGAACCACGTTGCCTCTTTGGGCTGTGCTGGGCCAGGCCCCCATGGGCACTCGCCAGGCCTGGCTCCAGAGGGGGGCCCCAGTGATGTTTCTGTGATTATTTAATGTAATGCAAGATTGAATTATATTTATAAGTGCACAACTCTAATCTCACCACCTTTCTTAGTTTCCACTGCATGTTTGTTGAAACCTACAATATGACAAAAACAGCTGACTGAGACCTCCCAAATCCTCTCACTGTAAGTAAACAGTACGTGAACTGGTTCATCCGTGATTCGTGCACTGACGGAACTTATGTGTCCTGAGTGAATCAGCAGCTTAAATGTCAGAAACAGCCTCAGCAAATCCAGAAACAATGCAGATTCATGCCGAACTGTAGATCAGTTTAAAAGAACCAAAACCCAGAAAATGTGTTTATCTGCAGTATTTATTAAGGACATTCCTAAAATGTTAACATTTTCAAAATCTTAACATTTAACAGTTGAGTCCAGTGTATTTAGTGACAGCACTGCAGACAGCTGGCTATAGTGAGCTGAATCACAAAGTCAACCAGGCCACCACAGCTGAACGAGACTCTGAAAGCATTAAACTATGTTTTAAATATATCCGTTTATTATATTTCTGTTATTGTCTGGTTTCAGCAAGTGTCTTCTTGTAAGATGGTGAAGATGGTGTTTAAAAGCATGTGAGAGAGAAAAGCAAATAGAAGTAAAAGATTTTATGATGTTAGAATATTAGAATTTTAATGTTTAGCTTAAGGTAAAACCCTTCAAGTGCCAATGTCAATACTACTACTGTGAGGTCTCTGCACTGACATTACCATTTATTGAATTTCATGTTCAATTCCTGGAGACTTACTCTACTCATAACCATATTCGAGCACAGAGCAGCATTACCTCGGCCGGTCCTATTGAAATTATCTGCTGGCTTAGAATTTGAAATAAAACTTTTTCTGTGTTGCGGAATGCAGTTTTAAGATCATTTGATGTAAGAAGTTAGCCTTTGTGAAATTAAAAATTTGCTTTATGAAACAAGATATGACATATCTATAGTTTGGCAGCATCGTTATCAGTGCTTCCTCTTCCGCAACACGGCTCTTCTTTTCGGTCCTACTTCCTCAGTTCCGCAGTCTCCTCTTACATCCCCATGGCGACAACCATCGAAACACATCTCATCCATTCCGATTTTTTGTTTGTTTATAGATTACAGATCCGCATCACCATCAACCTCACTTAACTTCTTTCCCATCACTGGTCCATGTCGGCTCTAGAAATAAATATTTAAAATGTAAAAAAGAATAAAAAAAAGTTTTATATAATATAGCTTTATTGTAACTTACAGTAAAGTTATATCATACTTACAATTTGTAACTAAGTTTGATTATAAAAGTATATACTACATATATACTTACACTCATACTCTATACTTTTAATAAATACAAGCGTTATGCATTCATTTTAAAGTATTTTACATTATACTATAACATAGGTGGTGGTAAAGGCTGAGGGCTTGGTGCCACTTGCCATTCCAATAAAAGAGGAAGGAAGTACGCTGCTTTTCCACCTGCAATAACCATACTTGTGTACTCCCATACTTGGTGAGTATGTAATTGAGTTGTACATACTTGCATAATTGGGTATTGAGAAACGGACCAAATATCGTGTATATATATATACACTACCAGTCAAAAGTTTGGACACACCTTCTTATTTAATGTTTTTTTCTTTATTTTCATGACTATTTACATTATAGATTCTCACTGAAGGCATCAAAACTATGAATAAGCACATATGGAATTATGTACAAAAAAGTGAAAGTGAAATAACTATAAATATGTTTTATATTTTAGATTCCTCAAAGTAGCCACGCTTTGCTTTGTTGACAGTGCCGCAAAGCCCTGGCCTTCTCTCAATGAGCTTCATGATGTAGTCACCTGAAATGGTTTTCACTTCCCAGATGTGCCTTGTCAAATTTCATGTCTTAAAGTAAGATGGACTATCGTTTCTCTTTACTTAGCTGATTGGTTCTTGCCATAAGATGAATTCTAAGAGTTGTCAAACAGGGCTGTCAGCTGTGAACCAACCTGACTTCTGCACAACAGAACTGATTGTCCCAACCCATTAAGACGGCATGAAATTCCACAAATGAACCTTGACAAGGCACAGCTGGGAAGTGAAAACCATTTCAGGGGGCTACCTCATGAAGCTTATCGTGAGAAGGTCAAGAGTGTGCAAAGCAGTAATCAAAGCAAAGGGTGGCTATTTTGAAGAATCTAAAATATAAAACATGTTTTGAGTTCTTTCACACTTTTTGTTTACTACATAATTCTATATATGTTCATTCATAGTTTTGATGCCTACAGTGAGAATCTACAATGTAAATAGTCATGAAAATGAAGAAAAACCATTAAATGAGAAGGCGTGTCCAAAGTTTTTTTTATTAAAAATTACAAATTGAAATGTTTGCGGATTCACATAAAAAAAAAATCAATTGACATTTCAGTCTACTAGATGGTGCCAAGTGCTCACTCTCACTAGAGCTGTTGTTTGAGTATATTGCAAAATAAATGATTTAGCAAATACTCTTTGCATACCTTTTCAATATCATGATTATATCTTATCGTGGTGACGATTACCACCCCTCGTGGCTAAATTAAATAATTTGTTTGAATTTAGTTGAATTCCACCATTTGGGAGCTAAACCTTGCATCCTTCAGCAGGAAACAGGAAGTGTCCTGTAACTTTGCTGCACAAACCATGGGACATGAGACCCAGACAGAACACATCCACTCATGAAAACCGAGTCAAGGGCATAGCATCACTTGCTAGCAGACCAGTGGCCTGGGGGCTTGAGTATTCTCTTCAGTATCTTGGCTGGTCCTAGGACTGCACTTTTCTGGACAGAGATCTCAGATGTTGCTCCTGGATTTGAAGGCCTGCATGGCTCTTTATCACTGTTATGCTGCAGAGAAGAGTCTGAGAAGGGGGGAGGGATGGTCCTTGACTGACCTAACCCCCCCTTCCATGTAAGTGAAGGGTCACGCATGAGTGAATGAAAAAGGGTCCTGTACTGTATATCATAAGTTTCAGATCTATCTGATTTGATTTCGTTTTGGTGTAGAGAGATGCTCTGAGCTAAGCTTTAATAATTCTTCCTTGTGGAAGCAAATATCTGATTCTGCAGAGCACAGGTCTGCTAAATAGCTCACAGCTCTCTTATTGGCCTTGTTTTCCTCTTGGAGACAAGATTTCTGCACTCTTAAAAACTCAACTGCTTTCTCCAGAGCTGCTTTGCTCTAAAGTGAAAGGCTGGCCTGTCGATGGAAATTCAGCAGCAGGCATTCCAACAATGATTCTTTGGATGCATTCTTCAAAATATAAAAATAGCCAGTCTTTAGGCTCTGTGCAAGAGAAGAAATGGACAGTTCAACACAGTTTAGAGAAGACGGATGCGAAACAAATGGTAAAATACAATAAACAAATTAATTAGTTATTGTGTTAACGTGGGGAATACTGTAGTGTCGCTACACTGGGCTAACAACAATATCAATTTCTACCACACAGAAAGGAGCTTCCTTGAAACAGCTAAAGCACTGACTAGTGGCTCTATTGGGCTTCGGAAAATGGGGCAGCAAACAAAAGTTTATAAGAAAAATTGGCTGCAAACAAAACTACACTTACTGAAATGCAAGGCGGGACAGTTAGGGGAAATATCTTAAACCTGACTAAAGCTGAAGCATATGAATAGAACAGCGAGGTACAAAAGTTTTACAGAGCTGTGTAGCGCGCTGTGGCTCTATCACAACTCTCATTTGGGCTGAAGTGCATGGCAGTAACAGCACAGAATACAAGCTCTATCACACAAGGTCAGTGGCCCTCTCTGCCTTACTTAAAGAAAGAGCACTTAATAACAACCAGATTTTCAGTGCTGGTTTTCTACAGATCAAGTTAACTGGACAGGTAGCAACATTAGCAAGCTGAAAGGAAGTTAAAATCATAAGGCTCGAAATGGTAACAATTGTTTACTGAAATGTTTCTTTAGTTAAATGTAGTAAATCTAATAATATACCACGACATATTTCCTGGTAAGTACAACTGAAGTCCACTCCGATGGAGGACTAATGACGAAACGCTAATCTACCTGGTGTGTTGACCAAAATAGTGGTCAATTGATATTACACATTTATGAATAAATTGCCAACAGTACCCAGCTTCACACGGGGCACCATTAATGTTGGGCAGGTGCACTTGATCAAGTGAGGCACCTTGAAATATGGCCTTTGTATCAGCTATTGGCTATCAAAGATCAATAATGGTAACATTAAAAATATTATTATAATAATGACTTTACTTAAAATAAAGCTCCTCAGGGCACCTCCCTTCAAAAGAAGATAAATGGTAGCCAATTTGATCATAATTTGGATTATGATTAATAATTAATTTATGAATCACAATGCCACATCTAATTGGATTGAATTGAGGGATTGGAGTTCTGCTGGGAAGAGGTTGGCAATATTTACACTTCTGCAAAAATGTAGCAATATATACAGTGTGTGTATGTAAGAGAGAGACAGAGAGACAGAGTTGGCTGACTATTTGTGGTGTCTGTTGCTCAGCTTCCTCCTCACAAAGTTAGCAGTTGGAGCTATCCTGGCTCTGGATCCTTGGTTGATCCTCAGGCAGGCTCTTGTGTCTCTGCCTCTGATGGCAGAGGAACAGGCTGCTTCGAGCAGGCCTGCTTGGAGATCAGCAGAGAGGGTTCTTTTGCTGCTGGAAGCTCTGTACTGAAGGAGCTTCAGTTGAAGAACTGGTTATCTGTGCCCTTCCTTCGCGCAGGAAGACTGAGGAGAGAAGATAGTTGATCTCCCCCATTGCAGGAGGAGAGGAGAAAGGGAGTTGCTGTCCTCCTCACAGGAGGAAAAGAGGAGAAAAGGGAAGCTTGTGATCATGTGGCCTCCATCCATGATGCATGTTGGCTCCATCTTGACTGAGCTGATCCCCAACAATAGACAGCAATAATAAGAATTATATTGTAGCATTAAAATATCATTTTGGTTACAGAGCTTTTACATACTGGTGTATTAACTATTACAAAGATTATTTTGGCAGTTACCAATACCAATTTGTGGATGTTATTGATTTCTCATTTTTCTCTGTCCGATAACCAATCCAGATTTTGATCAATATTGGACCAATACACACGTATTGCTTTCTGTGATTGTATGTGCTGTAATATATACTTATATATAAATTTTATACACAGTGCCAATGGTTTATGTGCACACTCAATGTCTCCTTCTCCATTTTTGGTGTAGCAGTGTTACAACACCACCTACAGGCCTGGCATATGTACTACAGCGTTACGTGTGGATGAAGGCATTCTGGAAACAACACTGTGTTTATGCATATTTCTCTCTTGTAAATGACTGCACTCTCTTTATTTTATTTATTATAATTTTTTTTTTCTAATGTTTAATTTGTTTTGCTCTTGTTTTGCACCAATGACCAGTATTTTGTATTCCTTGCATTGTGTAAGTGATGAACTTACACAATGCATTCGGATTCTAAATGTCTTATATTAATTGACACCATTCTTCTGCAGGGATGGTACAACCTGGGCCTCTTGGTAGAAGAAGGTTACAGAATTCCTCTCCCACTGCTGTTGGAGCTGGGCCTCTCAGATTTGTATGGGGCCGACCAGAGCCTGCTTCTTAGTGTTTTGTACAAAAGGTTTGTTGAATTGTGTCTGGCCACTGTCTGGACTTTATACACATTTCTGAAAGGAAATTGATGATGTTTTCTTTCCAACAGATGCAGAGACTCTGAGGACACTGACTCGTACCTGCCGTGCAGCTTTGCCCTCTTCAAAGTCTATCTTCAGGAACATAGTGCTGCTATTAAGGTCAATGCCTTGTGTTAAACTGTGCATCTGTAGCCACTATAGATAATAATAAAAAAAAAAAGATGTATATGATTTAAAGGTCCAATATGCAGGATTGATGGGGTAATCTGTAAATTTATAAACTTTTTTATTATGTTCTCTGTCCAGTGCATGTGATGGGGTGTCACTTTTATCTGAAATTCAGATATCTGTTGGTAAATTAACCCATCTGAGTTTAAAATACGGAGTTTGCTCTATGTTGTCCCTGTGTGTGTGTGGGTTTTCTCTGGGTTCTCTGGCTTCCACAGTCCAAAAACATGCAGATTTTTGAATCAGGCTAATTAGACACTCTAAATTGCCCATAGGTGTGAATGTGAGAGTGAATGGTTGTCCGTCTCTATGTGGCCCTGTGATGGACTGGCGACCTGTCCAGGGTGTGACCCCGCCTCTCACCCTATGTCAGCTGGAGTTAGGCACCAGCGCCCCCCGTGACCCTCAGTGGATAAACCGGTAGAAAATGAGTGAGTGAGTGAGTGAGTGCTCTTCAAATTAGGTGGTGATAGTACAAACATGTAACAGTACATGCACCCTATCAAAATATAGTACTATACAGTACAACTGGAGCACTAAAGGTACTTTAATGTTTAAAAAAAATGAATATTTAAGGTGCTTTCTTTATTTTATTTATTTTAAATTATATTTGGTAAATGTGCTGTAAGCTCTCTAATTCAATTTTCTCTATAACAATAACGATAAAGATCTACCATGATGATGATACAGAGAATGCTGGGAAAAAAGGTTCCTTGTTATTTTTCGCACTCACCATCAAACATCAGCAGGTAAAGAACCACATCACTGCAGACGTGACTGTGTTGTTCACTTTTTTGTTATTGCCCCCACAGATCTCCCTCACTGTTGCCATGGTTGCAGCTCCAACAATCTTCTTACTCGTCTGTGGTGCGACCAGGGGACGAGTTCTCTCTGAGCTGGATCCGTGATTCTCACCAGTGTCACCTGCGCAACAAACCAAAGGACAGAAAAAACAGCAAAGTCACCGTTCACACACGGTGACCTTGCACACAGATTTTAACAGCTGGACCTAAAGGATGACTGGGATTATCATCTCAGGGACTGACCTGTTTTAGACAATCTCAAATGTTTTGTTTGTAAGTTTTGTATTGTTTAATTTAACCTGACTGAACAATAAATGCCCTTGTGAGGTCTAGTGTCATGGTCGTCTATCTATCTATCTATCTATCTATCTATCTATCTATCTATCTATCTATCTATCTATCTATCTATCTATCTATCTATCTATCTATCTATCTATGATGACCTTTCCTAGTTTTAAAGGCTGTTGCATTGGTAATCATTATATTGAATAAATTTGTGAAATACATAAATATTATACAAAATACATGGATTATTTTATTCACTATTTTAAAAAAAAAAGTCACTTCATAACGTTTATTTAATAGGATTGAATATTTGTGTTTTAGCAGAATTGGACCATATTCATAGTCAATGTCATAGTTTCTAACACTTAAATAGCCAATAAATAAATAAAGCAGGCACTGTCTACAATGAAAGGTAATAGATTGTGTATATACAGATTGTACACAGTAGATATTTTATTTTAGAGTGTATTCAGAGTGTATTGTCACTCTCCTTTGACAAGCACAAACATCTCAAAAGAAAAATCGGGATGTATGTTGATGTAGTTGTGCATAGGAGGACGTGAGGACACAAGCGAAGGGACAAGATGGAGGCAGATGATCCGCTGTGGTGTCCCCAAAAGAAGAAGAATCCAAAAGAAGAAGACGACTGAGGTGTTTAAATGTATTTGTATCGCATTTTATTTGTGACACAAATTTGCAAAAAGAGATTGACCGATCAAGTGCAATTCATTCCATGAGTCGGGAATAGAATATACAAAAAAGGCCCCTTTTCCAGATCCAGTGTGCACATTTGGACAGGTGTTTTTGTCTTCATCAGATTTTATCTACTTAGTGTATTTACAGTAAATGACTCGGATGAAGAAAAACCCATGACCCCACGGAGCTGCACAAGTAGGAAGAGCTGTCTTCCACTGTGAGCTGCTGTCTCACCCTGTGTTCCTTGTTTCCACAGACGGATGAAGCCATGACGTCCAGGATCAGCATGTCAGACGTCGAGTTCTTCTTCCAGTGTCCTGACAGGATGTGCTCTCCTGCATGGGTTGCCCCTGAAGGTAGGTATCACTCATACAGCTGAGTGACAACAGGAGCGTCATTGATGGGTGCAGGTTTCTGCAGACTAATTCTGACAGAGTAAAATAAATAAATGGACTAAACTACAACAGTTTTTCATTGTGATATACACTTGAGTGAGATGGAAACACAAACAGGTTATAAAACGTGAAAATAACTGGGGGACCTTTGTTGTAGTGAGAATTTAATTTTGGTTACCATAGAAACTGCCTCCACACAATATATGTATTGTTGGTCTTCAGCAATAAAATTGAGAGCAGAAAATGCTGATGTTGATAAAACTAACATAGATAAATTTAGATAAAGGAGCCTAATCGTCTTTATACAACCTGTCATGTAACACATGTAAAAACAATGAATAGCAAGTGAAAATGCACATATTGGGGACTCGTCTTCCATATGGGGACAAAAAACAAGTCTCCATTATGTAAATGACTAAATTTTAAGTTGAAGACCTGTTTTAAAGATAGACTGAGGTTGGAATAAGGTTAGGGTTAGTCTCTAAGGAAATAAATGTAAGTCATGCAATGTCCTCTGAAGTCACCGGTGTGTGTGTGTGTGTGTGTTTGCTTTCTTCTCCACAGTTTCATGACATGCATATTCAATGGTGATGACTCATTACCTTAATAAATAATAACTAGCGACAGAACAGAGACCTCACAGTAGCAGTACCGCTTTGACACTGGCCCTTGAAGGATTTTACCTCAGGCAACACATTAAAATTTTAATATTCTGATAACATCCTTTACTTCTATTTACTTTTCTCTCACATGCTTTTAACCACCATCTTACAAGAGGACACCTGCTGAAACCAGAGAAGAACAGAAATATAATAAATGGATACATTTATGACATAGTTTAATGTTTTTCAGAGGCTTAACTTTATTCTTTATTTTATTTTATTGAAGAAGGGCTTTTTTAAAAGTCATTCTTTCTGGAGGTGTTACAGTGATGTTAAAACAGTTGAATAATAAGTCACCTAAAAACTAAAAATCAGTCTAAATAGAATAAAGTAAATAACTATTCTGGTCATAAACCATCTTTTCTGCTGTGTTTGAATCCACTGTGAGGAAACTTTCTGCTCTGTCCTGTGATGGGAAGGTTCTCTTGTCTGCAGCCTTTAGGAAGAAGAACAGTAGATATTATTTGATGATCGATTGATTAAATGACATAAAGATCTGCAAAATATTGATAGACTGTATATACAGTATATATATATATATATATATATATATATATACTGGAAATTCTTTCATCAGCATTGTAAACCTATTTGACCCTTGAGTTTTGACCTTGAATTCTTGGATCTTCACTGAACTGAGTCCATTCAGAAAATATTAAAGACTAAAAGCTTGATGACGAGCTGACTGTTTGAATCCGGTGTGTTGGAGCAGGGAAACATCTGAATCATGCAGGACAGTGTTCCTTCAGGCCCAGAGTTGGGAAACACTGGCTTAAATCACCAGTTTTGGTTTGAATTACACGTCCCACGTCCCACTGGGAGGAGGCCCCGGGGACGACCCAGGACTTGCTGGAGAGACTATGTCTCTCGGCTGGCCTGGGAACCCCTGGGGATCCTTAGATAAGCGGCAGAAGATGGATGGATGGTTTGAATTACTCTACTTTATCATTTTTTCAGGGTTTTCTTGATGATTCTACATTGAGTTTAATGACACAGTCTGCTTTGACTTGTCTCACGTCCGTCACTAGTTTATTATTCACTGAGGAAAAGCACAAACTAGAAAGAACAAGGTTTGTGTCGTGTCATCATGTCATGTTCATACAAACAGAGTGAAGAGAGTTTAGTTATAAGAAACATGGAAATCAGTCTGCAGAAAATTAAGAACAGACAATTGTCCTAATTTTAAAGAGAATATCATGCGAATGTGAATTAAGTTTATCATTTAATTACTGAAAGGCATGTCTATTGGACAAAAGATAAACATTTAAAAGTGATTGTTTATTACTGAAGTAAATATAAATATCACATCATATTAAAAATGTAAACTGTATTTGAAATCACATATTATATAAGTGTCATAAATTAGGAACCAGGCCCCGCCTCTCGCCTGTTGAACTCCGCCCCTCATCTGAGGTGAGCAGATAAAAAAGAACTAACTCTTGTTTGTCATCATCATTTTGAAACAGCACTTTCAGAAACAACGATGGCTCTTTTTCGTGTGGCTGCTTCGGCTCTCGTCGTTCTCCTGCTTCTTTATGGTAAGTTTACAGATACATGACTGTGTGTGTTTACAGCTCATATTTTAACATTTGTACTTATGATCAAACATTTTGTAACAAAAAGGATTCGACTGTAAAAAAAGTTCAATTTTGTGATCTCAGTTGCAGAGAATGAGGCCGTGACTTGCGACGATTATGGAGTGATTGCAACCTGTAAACCTTCATGTGACACGGGTGAAACCCCCTTAGAAGATCCTTGTGCTGACAGCAGCAATGTGTAAGTTGAGATTTTCAGATGCAGCACACCAATATTCTGTGTATTTTCTTGCGTAATGTGTTTATATATTTTGTTTTGTGTTTTTTTAACTAGATGTTGCTTCCCGGGTATTTTGGGCTAATCCAGCCATGCTCCAAGACTCGCCTGGAATCAGATGATTGGACAGACAGAAGACAATGTTGTGGAGGATTTGGCTCTTAACTCTGCCGACCTCAAAATATTCAGATAAATTCTTCTGCTGATTTCAGTGTATAAGAATAAAAAATGTTCCCTGAACATCTTTCTTCTTTGTGTTTTTACATCTTTCTTTGTATTATTTGTCAGGATATAATTTGATTTGTATCTAAAGCAGTTGCAGACATGCAGTCCATGGCCATATATATGTATATAAACATTTGATGGCTCTTAACTCTGCTGACCTCAAAATATTCCGATAAATTCTTCTGCTGATTTCAGTGTATAAGAATAAAAAATGTTCCCTGAACATCTTTCTTCTTTGTGTTTTTTCATCTTTCTTTATATATATATATATACAAACAAGTGATTTATATGAGACATGCTGTATGACAACATGTAACTGATTATGAAACAGGTTGAAAATTTGTTGGAAAAAAATGTTACACCGAATCCTGATGGTTTGATGTAAATAAGTTATCATTAAATGAAAATGTAATCAAATGGTAAAGAGTACAAATTGAAAGAGTTTCTGAAACTAAATTTCTGGGGGTAATAATACAGTAGATCATCAAGTTTGTTTGCCACAGGTAGAATTTATTTAAAAAAAAAAAAAATTCAAATCTATTTGTACAAGACAGGTGATTTGTTAAACATCTACTACTATACATGTGCAGACATAAGGCCCAATGGGTGCTTGAGCCCCTGCCCCTTTTTTGCCTCGTAATAAAAAGTGCCCTTTTTGTGTGTTTTTTTTAATGAATAAATAAATTCCTGTTGTGCATAGGGATGTAAAAATATATAAACACTGTGGTTTATGAAAATGCTGAGAGAGTGAACTCATCTAGAACTCCACCATGCACGTAGATGAGATGTGACAGTGGAGTGACTTGAACCTTTGTGAGTTATAAAGCCATTACCATAACTTCCTTGTGGGGGCTAAGGGTGGGGTCACACCCTGGACGGGTCACCAGTCCATCACAGGGCCACATAGAGACAGACAACCATTCACTCTCACATTCACACCTACGGGCAATTTAGAGTGTCCAGTTGGCCTAATCTCCAAATCTGCATGTTTTTGGACTGTGGGAGGAAGCTGGAGTACCCGGTGAGAACCCACGCACACACGGGGAGAACAGGCCCCTTGTTCTGACCGGGTCGTGAGCCTGGGGCCTCTTGCTGCAAGGGCAAGGGTGCTAATCACTACACCAACCGCGTGGCCCTCCACTTATTCAACAAGGTTAAATATGAGTCATATTTCAGAAAAGCACCCATGTGTGCTTGTTAAGCTAACTGCTTGTTAATGAGAGTTATGTATAATCTAATCTGACAGCTGTCTGTGTGGGCTGTTTGTCTTGCCGCAAATCTTCAACTTCTTCCAGAAGTTTATGTGACTTTGCTGTTGTAGACGTTGCTGTTCCTACTAACATTCACAGTTGCAGTCACAGTGTGGCCTGTATTTCTAGTTTGCACTTGAACTCCCATGATTTTATTTTTGTTATGCAAGCTGTGTTAATGTGCAACCTTGGAAAACATATCATATTAGTCTTAACCTACCAGTTCGGAAGTCATGACTCGGTTGCGGGAAGTCGGGGAAATTGGTCCAGTTTATTGTCTAGCTAATATGGGTCTCAGGCTATGTTAGCTGTGTGTGTCCTAAACCTCAGTATTATGATAATGTGAAAAAAATGTTGAAAATAATTTGTTGACACAAAAGAAATGGCAATTGCATATCACTCACAGCTACACAGGATACACAACTAAGTTAGTTTTTTATAAAGTACTATGTATGCATGCTCTTCAAAGTACAGTTTGGTGATAGTACAAACATATAAAAGTACATGCACAATATCAAAATATACACATGTTTAACCAACTGGAGCACTAAAGGTACTTTATTTTTTTAAAAAAAAATTGAATATAAGGTGCTTTCTTAAATTATTTTTGGGAAATGTGCTGTATACTACAATAACAATAACAATATCTACTTTGATGACATGCAGTAAGTTTTGTATTGTTTAATTTAACTTGGCTGAGCAATAAATAGCCTTGTGAGGTGCAGCGTCATGGTCGTACTGTCAGTGACAACATGCTGTTGTTTTTTTTTTGTTTTTTTTTTAAATTTAAAGAGTTCAGAAACTAAGATTTAGTGGAATAAGCCTAATGTTTAATCCCAACTTTAACGTGTCTTTAACGTTGGGTGACATTAGGACCGTCCATCAATCTGTCTGTCTGTCACTAGCTACTGTCTATCTATATATGCATCGAGTCACATCATTGTAACTGTTTTTAATTTAGTTTATAGTTTAAGGTTAGGGCACTAGTAATTGGGAAATGAATGTAAGTCAATGCTACATCTTCTAAAGTCACAGAAACAATGTGTTTGAGTGTGAGTGTTTTCTTCTCCACAGTTTTATAACATGCACATTCAGTAAATGGCTCATGACTCATTACCTTAATAACTAGTGACAGAACAGAGGCCTCGCAGTAGCAGTGCCATTTTGACACTGGCACTTGAATGATTTTACCTCAGGCTAAACATTCAAATTCTAATATTCTGATAACATCCTTTACTTCTATTTACTTTTCTCTCACATGCTTTTAACCACCATCTTACAAGAGGACACCTGCTGAAACCAGAGAAGAACAGAAATATAATAAATGGATACATTTATGACATAGTTTAATGTTTTCAGAGGCTCATACAGCTGTGGTATGAGATGGTCCTGGTTGACTTAATTTTATTTCTAGAGCTTTTTTAAAGGTCATTCTGTCTGGAGCAGTTTATAGTGATGTTAAAACAGTTTAATAATAAGTCACCTTAAAGCTGAAATAGAATAAATCTAGCTCTAAATAGAATAAATAAATGTTATGTTTGGCATAAGGACATTTATGGACACAACAGAGGAGGACAGATCCTTTTAGCAGGCAAAAACGTGTGATTTATTTACAGAAAAACAAAAAGGCAGAGAAAACAGGGCTAAACTAAAGGTGAGGAGACTTGAGTGGCAAGCAGGGCGGAGGTCTCCCAAACAGGCTGAAAAGGAACAAATCACAGGGTTAAAAAAAAGGCAAACTAAAGGCGAGGTGTTGAACAAAAATGCTGCCGGTAAATACCGCATTGACTGTGTTACGCTCTGACACCTGCTGCAGGAAACTCCAGGCATATAAAGGTTGGGACCAAATCAGGGGAATGAGCAGCAGGTGTGAGAGGGAGGAGACTCCACACGGCTGCACGATCAAGTCTCCTGAAAAAACAAAAGAGAGGAGAGGTTGCAGAGTAAATAAAAACACAAGTCAAAATAAGGGACAGGACATAGAGTGAAACTGGACCCTGACAAATAAAATTTCTATTCTGGTCATAAACCATCTTTTCTGCTGTGTTTGAATCCACTGAAAGGAAACTTTCTGCTCTGTCCTGTGATGGGAAGGTTCTCTTGTCTGCAGCCTTTAGGAAGAAGGAAAGTAGAAATTCTTTGATGATTGATTTGATTTAAATGGCATAAAGATCTGCAAGATATATATATATATATATATATATATATAATTATTTCATCATTGATCGGTTTGATCTTCAAATTTTGACCTTTAATTCTTGGATCTTCACTGAACTGAGTCCATTCAGAAAATATTAAAGACCAAAAGCTTGATGACGAGCTGACTGTTTGAATCTGGTGTGTTGGAGCAGGGAAACATCTGAATCATGCAGGACAGTGTTCCCTCAGGCCCAGAGTTGGGAAACACTGGCTTAAATCACCAGTTTTGGTTTGAATTACACGTCCCACGTCCCACTGGGAGGAGGCCCCGGGGACGACCCAGGACTTGCTGGAGAGACTATGTCTCTCGGCTGGCCTGGGAACCCCTGGGGATCCTTAGATAAGCGGCAGAAGATGGATGGATGGTTTGAATTACTCTACTTTATCATTTATTCAGGGTTTTCTTGATGATTCTACATTGAGTTTAATGACACAGTCTGCTTTTACTTGTCTCACGTCCGTCACTAGTTTATTATTCACTGAGGAAAAGCACAAACTAGAAAGAACAAGGTTTGTGTCGTGTCATCATGTCATGTTCATACAAACAGAGTGAAGAGAGTTTAGTTATAAGAAACATGGAAATCAGTCTGCAGAAAATAAAGAACAGACGATTTAGAGAGAATATCATGTGAATGTGAATTAATCTATTGGACAGAAGATAAATGTTTAAAAATGATGGTTTATTACTGAAGTAAACATAAATGACATCATATTAAAAATGTAAACTGTATTTGAAATCACATATTATATAAGGATATAAAATTAGGAACCAGGCCCCGCCTCTCACCTGTTGAACTCCGCCCCTCATCTGAGATGAGCAGATAAAAAAGAACAAACTCTTGTTTGTCATCATCATTTTGAAACAGCACTTTCAGAAACAACGATGGCTCTTTTTCGTGTGGCTGCTTCGGCTCTCGTCGTTCTCCTGCTTCTTTATGGTAAGTTTACAGATACTTGACTGTGTGTGTTTACAGCTCATATTTTAACATTTGTACTTATGATCAAACATTTTGTAACAAAAGGATTTGTATGTAAACAAAGTTAAAGTTTGGATTTTGTGATCTCAGTTGCAGAGAATGAGGCCCAGACTTGCAACATTTTTGGTAAGAGTACAATCTGTAAATCTTCGTGTACCATATTTGAAATCACCTTAAATGATCCTTGTCCTGACAGCAGCAATGTGTAAGTTGAGATTTTCAGATGCAGCACACCAATATTCTGTGTATTGTCTTGTGTAATGTATTTATATGTTTTTTGTGTTTTTTAACTAGATGTTGCATGCAGAGTTTTTGGGGCTAATCCAGCCATGCTCCAAGATTCACCTGGAATCAGATGATTGGACAGACAGAAGACAATGTTGTGGAGGATTTGGCTCTTAACTCTGCCGACCTCAAAATATTCCAATAAATTCTGCTGCTGATTTCGGTGTATAAGAATAAAAATGTTCCCTGAACATCTTTCTTCTTTGTGTTTTTTCATCTTTCTTTGGATTATTTGTCAGGATATAATTTGATTTGTATCTAAAACTGTCACACTATTCTAACTGCAGTCCATGGCCATGTATACATATATATATGAGACATGCTGTATGACAACATGTGACACTGATTATGAAAAAAAAAAATAGATTGAAAAAATGTTACACCAACACCTCTCAACTTGTTTTACTTGATGAAGTAAAAATGATGGTTTGATGTGCATAAGTTATCATTAAATGAAAATCAAACCAAATGAAAAAATACAATTGAATTTAAATGAAGTTCAAATTGAATGAGTTTCTGAGGGGTAATAATACAGTAGATCATCAACTTGGTTGGAGACCACATGTTAAATTTATTAAACAAAAAATATCCAAATCTACTGCTATTCTGTACAAAACTGTGATTTGTTAAACATCTACTTCACTTCTACTGCCATACATGTCATATGGTGTTGAAATGAGGAAATACATACAAAACAAAACAAAAAAAAAAAAAAAAAAAAAAAGGAGCTTATAATTAAACTTCAGAAAAGAGCTCACTCACTCTCACTCATTTTCTACCGCTCCATCCACTAGGGGTCGCGGCGGGAGCTGGTGCCTATCTCCAGCTAACATAGGGCGGGAGGCAGGCTACACCCTGGACAGGTCGCCAGTCCATCACAGGGCCACATAGAGACAGACAACCATTCACTCTCACATTCATGCCTACGGGCAATTTAGTGTCCAATTAACCTAGTCCCCAAATCTGCATGTTTTTGGACTGTGGGAGGAAGCCGGAGTACTCGGTGAGAACCTACGCACCACGGGGAGAACATGCAAACTCCTTGCAGAAGGCCCCTTGTTCCAACCGGGTTGTGAACCCGGGACCTCGTGCTGCAAAGGCAAGAGTGCTAACCACTACCAGAAAAGAGCTGTTAGAATCAAATGTGTTTTTCATAAGGGCTTCTCCTGTAACATTTCCATTCTCAGGTTTAGCTTCACAAGTTTTTACCTTTGACTTCATTGTATATGTTACAATTACAATAAATATTATTCTATTCTATTTTATTTTATTCTGAGTCCAAATCTTCTCTGGCATGTAAAAGAGAAACAAAAACAGAACACGTCCAGACATGAACACTGAGTAAAGGGAATAGCACCACCTGCTGGCAGGGCAGTGGCAGTTGTGCCTGGAATCTGTTGGAGCCACTCTCCCAGTTTGGGGGTTACAGCTCCTAGTGTTATTATCACCACTGGGACCTCAGTTGCTGTTACTCCCCACATCTTCTCTAGCTCTTCTCTCAGCTCTTGGTGTTTCTCAAGCTTCTCGTGTTCCTTCTTCTTGATATTACTCTCATTTGGAATTGCCACATCTATCACTATTGCTCTCTTCTGCTGCTTATTGACTACTATGTCTGGTTGGTTAGCCATCACAGTTTGTCTGTCTGGATCCAGAAGTCCCACAGGATCTTAGCCCTGTTGTCCTCAATCACCTTAGTAGCTGTCTTCCATCTTGATCCTGGGATCTCCAGTCCAAACTCGGTGCAGATGTTCCTGTACACTATTCCAGCCACTTGATCGTGGCGTTCCATGTGCGCCTTCCCAAACAGCATCTTACACCCTGCTGTGATGTGCTGAACTGTCTGAGGGGCATCTTTACACAGTCTACACCTTGGGTCCTGCCTGGTGTGGTAGATTCCAGCCTCTGTTGATCTGGTGCTTAGGGCCTGCTCCTGTGCAGCCATGATCAGTGCTTCTGACACATCTGCTTTTTACTGTGAGAGTTTCATTAGTGTATACAAGAGCATTCCACATGTGTGAGAGGTAATTCTAAATAATGTCCATGACGGCCCCTCATAACAAACAGGCAGGGCTGAGGAACCAGCCACATGTTTGTGTTGTCAAATCACTGCTCTGTGTCAATGTGTATTTATAGTTGATGTACTGCATGTAAAATATGTGCAACAGTGACCTCTAGTGTTTTAAGCAGTTACAACAAGCGGAGAGTGAGGAGAAGAATCCACTTATTATCATATTGGTTTTTTAAAGGGAAAACAAGTTATCACTTTTTCGTGTCCAGTGCTGATAACACAACCTCAAGTATCTGCTGATACTGACATCAGTCCGATACAGTCACTTTTTTAAGCTGTTACCAACAACCCAAAACATGTCTCAGCTAAAATGATGTTGCTGATTTTTATGTAAAATATCTATTTACTGTCTGTGCATCGAGAAATACACACACACACACACATATATATATATATAAATCAAGAAATTATGCTTTGAAAATTCATGGATAACAATAATAAGAATTATATTTAGCATTCAAACTATAAGTTTGGTTAAAGAGCTTTTACATACTGTTGTAGTAACTACTGCCGAAACATAACTAAATGATTTTGATAATTACAATGTTAATTTTTGAATGTTAGGCAATCCAGTGATTTTGACCAGTATTGGACGAAAACAAGAAACAATCTGTGCTGTGCAATGGGGTAATCTGTAAATTTATAAACATTATTATGTTTTCCTTCCACTGTGTGAGATAGGGGTGCCACTTTTTTTATCTGAAATTCAGATAATGGCGGTAAATTAACCCATATAAGTTCAAAATCGTACCACACGGGTTGGTGTAGTTGTTAACACTCTTGTCTTTACAGCGATTCAAGTCTACCCAGTTTTATTTGTATAGCCCAAAATCACAAACACATCGAAGGGTTTTACAGTCTATACAGCAGGGACACCCTCTGTCCTTAGACCCTCACATCGAGTGAGGAAAAACTCCACACAAAAAAAAATTTTACAGGGAAAAAATGGGAGAAACCTCAGGAAGAGCCACAGAGGAGGGATCCCTTTTCCAGGACAAACAGACAGTAGGTGTCACATGTACAGAAACAAGTTCAGCAGATTACAAACAAAACATCACCAAAATATTATGGAGAGAAAAAAGATAAGAAGACAGAGACCAGGATGATTCAAGAATCAGTAACATTAATAACAATTATCATCATCATCGTGATCATTGTCTCATTCAGGGTGTGACATGTGCTGTCGCCATCTGGGGTCGGTTCGGGCTCCTCATGTGGCCATTACAAGAGGACAAGCCGTTGGTGAAGGGTGGATGAGGATAATTAACCTTAGCAGTAATGAGTAGCTATATAGTATATGGTATATGTTATAGTTATAATATTTGAGCTGTGGTGTTCAAACTCTGGAATCAGGGATATCTGTGAAATAAGAACAAAGAGAGAGAAGAAGAAGAGCACCAACTAGGGGGAGGGAGAGAAAACGCTGAGGAGAGGAGGGAGGGAGAGGGAGAGAGGGAGAGAGAGGGAGTGCTCGCTGCATTTTGGCTGTTCCCTCATCAGTCTAGGCCTATGGCAGCATAACTAAGTAGTGGTTCAGATTTGACTTGAACCAGCCCTAACTATAAGCTTTATTAAAGTGAAAAGTTTTAAGTTTAACTTTGAATGCAGGGACAGTGTCTGCCTCCTGGGCCCACAGTGGGAGCTGGTTCCACAGGAGAGGACCTTGGTAGCTGAAAACTCTGCCTCCTATTCTACTCTTAGACACTCCGGGAACCACAGGCCCAGAACCAAAATGGAGACCATGGAGACCACAGGGTCTCCACTATCTGAATGCAGTGGTCTATTTGGGTGGTAAGGAATAATCTTGTCTTTTAGATAAGACAGGGCCTGACCTCTGAGTGCTTTATATGTGAGGAAGAGGATTTTAAATTCTGTTCAGGGAGCCAGTATAAAGAGGTCAACTCAGTGGAAAGAGCAAAAAGACCCCGGTTTGCCACCCGGTCAGAACAAGGGCCTTTCTGCATGGAGTCTGTATGTTCTCCCTGCGTGTGTGTGGGGGTTTTCCCCAGGTTCTCTGGTTTCCTCCCCAAGTCCAAAAACATGCAGATTTGTGGATTAGGCAAACTGAACACTCTAAACTGCCCATAGGTGTGAGTGTGACAGCGGATGGTTGTTTGTCTCTGTGTGGCCCTGTGATGGACTGGTGACCTGTCCAGGGTGTACCCTGCCTTTCGCCTTCTGTCAGCTGGGATTAGGCACCAGTGCCCCCTGTGAACCTCATGTGGAGGATAAAGTGGTAGAAGATGAGTGAGTGAGTAGGTGAGAAAAAATATATATTCAGGAAACAAGAAACAATATGTTAATTAAGAGTTTTTAATGCTACCTGAGGGCCAACGTAGTTTTTCACTTAGATGTGGGAGCATCGTGATGCAAACGGTGCTCAGTAGTTGGTTGCAATATGGATCCTTACCACTAGATGGCAATAAATCTTAACCATTGCTCTCCAAAGAACAGTTTTGTGATAGTACAAACATAGACATAACATGTCAAAATATAATACTTTTACTCATGTAAAACTGTCTAGGCACCAAAATGCCTTAGGCCACAGGTCGATGACTGACTTTGTAGTTGTATCGTAGGAACTGCAGCCACATGTCTTGGACACTCGGTGAAGAGAGGGGTGGAGCTGTCAACTGATCACCACCTGGTGGTGAGCTGACTCTGATGCTGGTCAGGTCTGGCAGAACCAAATGTATTGTTGTAAGGGTCTCCTAGGAACGTCTGGCAGAGTCACATGTCAGAAGGAGCTTGAACTCCCACCCCCATTGTTGAGGTGGGTGAGAAGTCTATTGAGGCCATGGAAAATGATTTCTGGCTTTGAGAAGATTCTGGTGGGGAAGCAGTGCACTGTCAACGGCAACAGTTTTTAGTGGGGATGGTTTGCTGCTGACCTCAACTCAGGACGTTTTGGGTCGATAACACCAACATGCCTTCCAATGAGGAAGCAGAGGCTGGGGACTCAGAGGTGGGTTCTCCCATTTATGTGGCTGAGATTCGGTGGGATGTGCTCCAGGAGTATGGAGTACTGATAAGGGCCATTTGGTCTCCATATAACCGGTGTCAGAGCTTGTCCGCATTGCCGGAACTAAGTTGGATCCGTTTCCAGTGGGGTTGGGGGCTCACAGTAGAGCCACTGCTCCTCTACATCAAGAGACGTTTACTGCAGAAACAAATACAGCAGAAAAGCTAGTTCAGTTTCATTTAAAAGAAACATTGATTATTCTATTGAGACTGATTTTCAGTTAATAAGTGACTAAGCTGTTGTCACATCACTGTAACTGTTTTAAATTTAGGCTGAAGTTCAGGATCAGGATGTGTTTTTGTGTTTGCTTTCTTCTCCACAGTTTTATGACATGCATATTCAATAAATGGTAATAATTCTATTGACAGAACAGAGCCCTCACAGTAGCAGTGCCATGTTGACACTGGCACTTGAAGGATTTTACCTCAGGCTGATGAACATTGAAATTCTAATATTCTGATAACATCCTGTACTAATATTTATTTTTCTCTTGCATGTTTTTAAACATCATCTCACAAGAGGACACCTGCTGAAACCAGAGAAGAACAGAAATTTTCAGAATTTTTCAGAGGTTCATACAACTCTGGTGTCCTGGTTGACTTAACTTTATTCTTTATTTTATTTTATTGAAGAAGGTTTTTTTAATGTCATTCTGTCTGGAGCAGCTACAGTGAGACATAGCGGAGACACTCATCCTCCCCGCTTGCAAAATAATTGCAGGTGTCATGCTGGGTCCAGATGCCGCAAATGAGCTATCAAAAGAGCCATCAAGCGGCAGATTTTCCCTACAAATAGACGAATCTACTGACATAAGTGGGGCTGCCCAACTTCTGGGAAACGTCAGATATGTTGATGGTGACTCTATCAAAGAGACTTTTTTCTTCTGCAAAGAAATGGAAAGCCATACTACGGGTGAAGAAATATTCAGGGTAACTAATAACTATTTAAGAGAGATCAGTCTGACCTGGAATATGTGTGTCCGTATTTGCACAGATGGTGCAGCATGCATGACGGGGAGAGTGAAAGGATTTCTTGCTAAGGTGAAAGCTCATGTTGTTTCTCTCGTATGGTGATGTGCAGATGATGAAGGAGACTTCGCCGACACTGTATTTCTTGCATATAACAATGTTTATTACAAGGAAACACAGCATCTAAACAGACATCCCGGTGTTGTCTGTGAGAGGATCGGCAGCCAATGTGATACCCCTAACTCCAGCGTCTACCCATATCCTTATATACGTTCAGCCCTTGCTTCTTTAGGATACTGGGGGCCACCTGTGTAAACACCCAGGTTGAAAGTAAGCTTAAAGGCATAACTAACCTTTAACCTTCAGGGTCAAACAGATATCACTCATGTCAAGACCACATCGTGTTACTATCTGTTTGCATTTAGTCATGGAATGTCAGATACCTCACTCAAAACCCACATATTGTGACAAACCACTACATTTTGCATTTGCACTGAGAGGCATTAGTTGCCAAAGCCATGCCCCCGGATTTGACTGAGGTGCTGGATCAGGCTGTGCAGATGGTGAATTACATCAAGGCCCCTGAAATCTCACCTTTTCTCCCAGCTGTGCGCCGAGATGGGAGCCGACCACCAAAGCCTAATCCTCCAGAGGTGTGTTGGCTGTCACGGGGGAAATTAATATCCCGTCTTAATGAGCCTAAGGAAGAGCTTTTGGAATTTTCACGTGAACACGCCGTCCCACATAAGGACAAGCTCGCGGATGAGAGGTGGTGCGCCAGGCTGGCTTACCTTGCAGACATATTTGGGCATCTCAACGAGTTTAACGCCAAACTTCAGGGAAGGAATGTAAACATTTTTTCATCCACAGACAAGATACAGGGGTTTATGGGCAAACTAATCCTTTGGCGCGAAGCTTTGAAACAGGGCTCCATGGACGTGTTCCCGCTGGCATCAGCTGCGCAACAGGCAGCGAGGGAGCGCGCTGTGTTTGCCGAACACCTTCAGACCTTAAAAGATAGATTTGAGCGCTATTTTCCACGTGTGGCTGACATCGAGGGCTATGACTGGACCCGAGACCCATTCAACCAGGAAAACTCACTTTGAGAGAGAGAGAGGAGTGCGCAGAGCTCCGTGTGGACACCCCTATCTCAGTTTTGGTTGGCTTCTGCATCAGAGTACCCAAGCATCTCCCACCACACGATTGAGCAACTTCTCCTTTTCCCCACTCCCTACCTGTGTGAGTTGGCATTCTCTACTCTGGTTTACATGAAGAACAAGAGGAGGTCACGGCTCTCTGTTGAACAGGACTTGCGAGTGGCCCTCTCCTCAATAGCACCAAGGATTAAAAAAAATCTGCGCGCCCCGACAGACACATGTATCTCACTAATTTGTCCATAGGCAAAATATTTACAATAGCACAAAGTGTTACATTTATAATTTGTAGGTCAGGACCATGGACAGTGCAGCTTCCTTGCATTGACAGTTCTCTGTGCTGAATTGCTGAGTTTCCTTTGCCTCATTTTTAATTTGTGACCTGTCTGGTTTAAATGGGTGTGTTGCTGCTTTGATGAAGCCTAATTTGATAAAGTTTGAAATTCATTTTTGAAATATTTGTTTTTGTCACATTTTATTTGGCTTTAGAAAATAACTATGCATATTTACAGATATTTTACATGATATGAGTGATAACATGTGTTTTAAACGCTATTTGCACAATAGGTGTGCCTTGAGATTTTTACTTGTCCTTTAGTGTGCCTTGAGCATAAAAATTTTGGGAACCACTGCTCTACTTTATCATTTTTTCAGGGTTTTCTTGATGATTCTACATTGAGTTTAACGACACAGTCTGCTTTGACTTGTCTCACGTCCGTCACTAGTTTATTATTCACTGAGGAAAAGCACAAACTAGAAAGAACAAGGTTTGTGTCGTGTCATCATGTCATGTTCATACAAACAGAGTGAAGAGAGTTTAGTTATAAGAAACATGGAAATCAGTCTGCATAAAATAAAGAACAGGCAATTTTCCTAATTTTAAAGAGAATATCATGCAAATGTGAATTAATCTATTGGACAAAAGATAAACATTTAAAAGTGATGGTTTATTACTGAAGTAAATATAAATATGACATCATATTAAAAATGTAAATTGTATTTGAAATCACATATTATATAAGGATATAAATTAGGAACCAGGCCCCGCCTCTCACCTGTTGAACTCCGCCCCTCACCTGAGGTGAGCAGATAAAAAAGAACTAACTCTTGTTTGTCATCATCATTTTGAAACAGCACTTTCAGAAACAACGATGGCTCTTTTTCGTGTGGCTGCTTCGGCTCTCGTCGTTCTCCTGCTTCTTTATGGTAAGTTTACAGATACATGACTGTGTGTGTTTACAGCTCATATTTTAACATTTGTACTTATGATCAAACATTTTGTAACAAAATAATTTGACTGTACCAAAGTTAAAGTTTGGATTTTGTGATCTCAGTTGCAGAGAATGAGGCCGTGACTTGCGACGATTATGGAGTGCTTACAACCTGTAAACCTTCATGTGTCATGGGTGAAACCCCCTTAAATGATCCTTGTCCTGGCAGCAGCAATGTGTAAGTTGAGATTTTCAGATGCAGCACACCAATATTCTGTGTATTTTCTTGCGTAATGTGTTTATATGTTTTTTTTGTGTTTTTTAACTAGATGTTGCATGCAGAATTTTTGGGGCTAATCCAGCCATGCTCCAAGACGCACCGAGAAGCAGATGATTGGACAGACAGAAGACAATGTTGTGGAGGATTTGGCTCTTAACTCTGCCGACCTCAAAATATTCAGATAAATTCTGCTGCTGATTTCAGTGTATAAGAATAAAAATGTTCCCTGAACATCTTTCTTCTTTGTGTTTTTACATCTTTCTTTGGATTATTTGTCAGGATATAATTTGATTTGTATCTAAAGCAGTTGGTCATTCTGCAGTCCATGGCCCTATATATATATATATCTCTCTATATATATATATATATATATAGAGAGAGAGAGAGAACATGATTATGAAACAGATAGGTTGAAAAAATGTGGAAAAACAACCTCTTAACTTGTTTTACTTGAAATTGAAACTCAATTTCTGGGGGTAATAATACAGTAGATCATCAAGTTTGCTGGAGACCACATGTTGAATTTATTAAACGAAAAATATCCAAATATGCTGCTATTCTGTACAAAACAGGTGATTTGTTAAACATCTACTATTACTGTTCACTTTTTCTTCCATACATGTCATGTGGGGTTGAAATGAGGAAATACATACAAAAAAAAGAGCCTATAATTAAACTTCAGAAAAGAGCTATTAGAATCAAATGTGTTTCTCATAAGGTCTTCTCCTGTAACATTTCCATTCTCAGGTTTAGCTTCACAAGCTTTTAGCTTTAATTTTGTTGTACATGTTACAATTACAATAAAGATTATTCTATTCTATTCTATTTTATTTTATTCTGTTATATTCTATAACAAAGTGTGTAATTATGAATTAAAATTAACAAATTAACATTGAATACAAATTCTGAAATATTAGGACTGTGTGCTACCCGGCTGACACTGGACA